>JAACJT020000075.1:11433568-11452246 GCA_009936485.2 Gymnarchus niloticus | reverse complement strand
CAGCCCCGCGGGACCCGGCAACCAGGGGGGGGAAAAGGCGGGCGCGGGGCGGGGGGCGAGGGGGGGGGGGGGGGGGGGGGGGGGGGGCAGGAAGGTTGCTATGGCCAAGCTATGCATATTTACTGAAGTCCACCTCATGAGAAAGCTGCATGATTATCTGCTATATATAGTTCCTACCTGTGTGCACACAGTGACATTTTTAATATATCCACATTTACTGCCTAGAAAATTCACCAGCATTAATCTCATAAGCCAGAGAGATATAAACATTTCAGCCAATGAAATAACATCCATCCATCTATCCTTCAACCTCCTCCCCACCGCCTCCCCACCACTAATCCCAGCCAGGGGCATTGAGGGAAATGATAATCACTCGATATCTATAGTCAATAAAACCAGTGTAACCAGTAGAGACCCAAAGCCCAGTGCCTCCAGGGACCTCTTACCTTCTGCATGCCATGCTGGCATGCTGGCACGTAGAGTGGTGGTGGCGTCTCAGTGCTGGTCAGGGACAGGTTGTCCTGGCTGGACAGGTCCATCTCCCGCATCACCTGGGGCTTCAGCTTGCCATACCGCTGGCTGCAGTGCCGCAGGCTCTTCCGTTGCCATTTCTGCGTGGCATCGCTGTCCTTGCCGACCCCAAACCAGTCTGCTGTGCCTCTGGACAGCACAGCCGAACAGAGTGCAGTCAATGCTGCGCCCAGTAACGCATAGACCTCTGCCAAATCAAGGGTTTAACCAGAACTGGTCAGGGCTGATTAGTCAGGATGACTGAAAGTTAGCTAGGTGCACGCTAGTGCTCTGTGTCTGTTACCAAGTACAAAAATAAACATGAAAAATCTTTCCCATTTATAAAGACAGGTCATTTGTAATGTACACGGCGGACAACCTGCCAAGACAGTCCCACAAACAAGAGTCTGTAGAGGGATTCAGCATTTCAGATACCATGTCACTGTACATTTTACCTGCCTATGCAGTTGGATCTTCTTCCCAGAGCAGATTGGGTTAAGTACGTAGCCCTAGGGTACAGAAACAAACCCACTTTTCCAGAGCTAAAGTTTCAGCCCTGAGGCTCAAAAACTGAGCCGTCTGTCCTTCACACTACCTAATGCTTGCTATAGAGGAGCCTCCGCAGCGCCGTCCAGCAGGCTGCCTTCTCTTCTCCTTGCACCCGTCTTCCCGCATCGATCTCGAAGCCAGCAGGAGGCTCAGCACTTTCAGCCTCCAGCCCACTCCTCAGCACCCGCTCCAGGATCTGCAGTCTTTCGGCACACACGCGACCGAGGGATGCCGTGATTAAACGGCAGCCTTAATGTTTCAGTGGAGGTGGCCTGGCTTCCTCACATGCATGACGACGGATCGGTTTTACTTATTTATTTTTTTTTCTTTCTTGGTGTTTTGGATGATCTCCTCATGTGCGTCTGCCCGCACCTCCGTGTGAGCGTGTAAGTGGCGAGGCACAGCTGGCCAAATTCGAGTAAGAGGCGGAGAGAACTCATGATTGTTTGGAGAAGGGAGAGCTCAGCAATAACAGAGGCAGCAGCTACATCATTTTAGAAAGGGCAGCCAAAGGAGGCCTTTTAAGGCAGTACAGGAGGAACAGGGGCCTGCCTGCTATCCATCCAACACAAGCCTTGCTCACGACACACCACACAGGACAAGCATACAGGCCCCTGCAGGTGGCAGAGCAGTATAGCATGCCTAACCCTAGTCCTTGTTTCTTGTGATATTGAGGGGTTAATCTCACGCAGGCTGTAATAAATCTCTGTGTTCAATGTTGCATTTAAGATTCACCCTTTTTTATACCATCAACCAGTATTTAAATACCTATATGCACACACAAGCTTAGTCGCTTCTCAGATGCATTTATCCAATGCAAAACGCAATTATCTCCCATTAAGCCAGCTGCTGATTTACTAGCTGCCACCCACTTATTCCTATTTACACACTTTAGCACGTTCCGTGGGTGTCAGAGATGACACCGTAATATATCAGATAACAGAGCGTAACAGAGCGTAAGCTGTGATAATCATTCCGAAACAGAGGGCAGAGACACTAGAGCCTAATCAGATTATGCTAAGCAGCCAAGAGCTCCAAGGCATGGGGACGTGAGGCCAGAGCTCCTGCAATGGAAACTGCCTGAAGCAGCCGCTGAAGCCTGGGGCATCACAATGGACATACTGCTAAAAAGAGAGCATGTCAACGTGAGTGAAAAAAAATAATTACCCCTCATTTCCTGTAAAGGAGCACTGGTGTTCAGGGTAATCATATTTCTGTGAAGGGTTTCAGAAGCATTGAAAAATCACCGGCTGGCCGGCCTGCTTCTCAGATACCTGAGGCTGGGACACATACCACACAAGCCTGTTTAAGCAGTTATGCAAACAAAAGGAGCTACTGGCTAATACCAAAGATGCTCTTTATATTGAGAGTCCCTGCTGCAATGTAACTTCATATTTGGATAGGAAATAACTACAGTGGAAAGGAAAAAGAAAAAAAAATCAGTTGAGCAGATCCTATTTGAACCTGTTCCCATGTGGCAGGAACGGATAACCAGTGATGTTGATGGCTGCTATGTATCAGCTTCCATTAAGAACCCTAGCTCTCCTTACCTATCTTGCCCATCTGATGCCGCTATGAAGGTCATGCTTCTCTCTCAGATCACAAATAAATTCCAATCCAGGACTGCAAAAACCACTTTGAATCCTTCACTGGAAAATCTGTGACCTCCGGCACTGGATGTCTGCTTAGTCACGTATAACCTCCTGAGTGCACAGCCTTAGTGACGCTTTTGGGAAACAAGGACTTCTGGGAAAGCAGATCCCCAGCACTGTGAGTCAACACGGCCCCTGGCAGCTACCTCCACCAAAAACCGACAGATGCGTCCCTTCAAAGTCTTGTTTGGGAACGCAGGGTAAACTGAGCGCCCACGAACATCCAGGCTTTTACCCGGTGCACTGAAGGGGCGGGGAGACTGGGAGGTGTGTCTTGTCAGTGCTCACTAGTGAGAGAGAGTAGGTAAGACCAACTTTGCCAAAAAATAAATGCTGTGTGTTCATTGTGGGAGCATGCAGAAACTGGGAAAACGGGCACATCCCTTGTTCTCCAAGCAGGCAACTTGAGCAGCAGCTCTCCCACTCATGGAGGACAGAGGCAATTCTCTAGTTAGAAATGTATTTCATTTTTCACTGGAGTATTCAGTTTGCCAGCTATCAGTACAGTCTCTTCATTTATTGTCCAGATAGGTGTTCCTTCCATCCATCGATCCATCCATCCGCTTATCCAATGCAGGGTCACAGAGCACCTGGAGCCTAATATATATTTAATTTAGAACAAAAAAAAAAAAAAAACAAATACAGCTAGTAAAATCAATCAACTGGAATATTTTGTCTTACATGCTCAGCCTGATAGCAGTTAACATGATTTGGAACTTAATGAAAGTCATGTTGTCCGGCAGCTGCACGTTGTGCTGCACGGTCCTTTCAACGCCGCTGGGTGTCACGTGACATGAAACTGTGGACACACCCGGTTCATCAAACCACACAGACGATGAAATGCTTCCCCAAGGTGGGAGAAATTACCGGCAGCTAGCAGCATCTCTAAACGGCCAAGCCCAGTGGAAGGGTGTGTCTGAGAACGTGCCTCGGCTTGGAGGTCTCTGCTAACCTAACCCTGCAAAACGCCCGAACAGGGAATTCTGCTATGTCGAGAGAGTGTATGCTGCAGAGGCACAGGAATCACCATGGCATGCAAGTTTAAGCCAGCTTCCTGCCAGGTGCTCTTTTCCTTCTCACCAGCATATAAGTGCCCTGGCCATCCCTGCAGAGCCCACTCAACTGCTGTCAAAGCAGGACACCTGCTTTCACATCACCAGGAGCCTAAACCCTGGCTTTGGTGAGCTAAGCCAGCCAGTAGCTCCAGCTGGCACCGGCCTTCCATGACAAACACTGCGATTCATGCCTGCCAGAAGATACTATTGAGCCCCGGTGACCTCAGATATGGCAGACATCTGCGTTGATGCTCCTTCGGTTGATGGATAAAATGTGCGATAACAACACAGGACAGGTGTATTCCAGGGACTTTTGAAGAACAGCAGATGCCTTAGATGATGAGATTGGTCCATTGAGCCAAGAATATGGATCTCACTGTTGTCTGCACAGAGAAACCGAAGAGCAGCAGGTGTAGTAAATTCATCTGAAGATCAGCCAACTCTGAAGGTGCAGTAACAGAAGCATATGGGCAGCAGCATCCCCTGAATGCAAATCTGGCAATGCCACTCTAAAGTACAGCTAACACTTAACTTAAAGTGCATGCCAATGTAACCGCAGCTCAGTAGCAAAGCAAACTGGCACGTGTATGGAAAACTGACAGCTATGTAAAGGCTGATTACAGAATATGCATATCAACAGGAGCATAAAGGGATTAGGCTTTGTTTGGGTGTTCTGAGGGGTCGGGAGCACACCTGTCATGGAGAACAACTGGTTTACACATCTAAATGCCAGAGAAGCCGCTAAGATAGACCTATCCATAATGATGCGCCGGGAATTTTTGACAAGTTTTGTATGCACAACCTGTGGGTGCGATATCCCCCTACCCCAACTCAACTGATGGGGGGGTTGGGATGCAGGTGGGGGTTGGGGTTAGGTTGCAGCCTGCCATTCCTCACAGTACCTGAGGACGATTTTGGGCAGGGACTGGCGTCTGCTGGGAACACGGTGCACGGTGCGCTGCCCCTTAACAGGCAACGTGCTAATCCGCTCAAAGTGCACCCTCTTGTTGCTGGAAACGGGCACAGTGTGTGGTGGTGGGAGGGGAAAGGGGAGGGGGGAATAGGGTAGGAAGAAAGGAAAGAAAAAAGAAAACAAGGGAGGATGAGGACAAGAAAGAAAACGGAGTTCAGTTGGAAGAAAGTGAACTAGTCAGCCAGCTGAGGACACTGACATCCACAACACTCCAGAAGATGCACAGGGGGGTCATGCAATCACTGCCTACTCACACACACTGTTTTGCACATCCACAGACAGTGCCACACCACCACAAAAAAGCACACAGGGATCTGTACCTGAAAAGAGTACAGTACACTCTCCAAACTGAATAAAGAACAAGTCTAAATTTAAAATGCCATACCAGTCAGACTTGTACAGACTGGTAAGTTGGTCGTGGTGTCATGCAGAGATTTCTTAAGATAAACAAAACTGGCAGGCAGTCAAAAACAAAACTGAGTCATCCGTGCAAACGGTGCAACGCGGCCCCTCAACCTAGGGAGGCTCCGATTTCAGATGGAAACATCGTAAAGGGCACACCTGTGCCCACATGCGCTCGTCGCGGAAATGGAAACAATTGTGGCATTTTAGTTAAATTTCCTCCGGAGATAACGGGGGCTCTGCGCATTTTAAAATATTCGTTTAAGATCTGAATCCATGGGGCTCGTTAAAATGAAGTCATATAAAAATTCAAGCTTCGGGGAAGGCGTGTACGCGTGCGCGAGGCGGTGCGGGCAGCCTACCTCTTAATAGTCTGGGTAATAGACGGCTGGCGCTGCAGGGGGTTCCGGCGCAGATCGCGGTGCTCCCTGTATGTGGAGTTCTGCTGGGTGCTCTCGGCCGGTACGCTTAGGCTGCGTAGGAAGTTTGAGTGCTTCACCGGTTTCCCAGAGCGGAGGGGACAGCCAGTCAGTGAGTATGATGACATAAACAAACCACCAGGACGAAGGGTGTCTCTGTGTACAAAGCTACCGTGACACCGCTTCACGGTTTTGCGGTATGAAATCCGAAAGGTTAAACAGTTATAAAAGGGACTGGTTAATGTGTGAGCTCGGCAGGGTGGTGGTTAGCGAAACTCCCCACGACAAACCCAAACGCCAACTTCTTACACTGACAGATAAATTAAGGCACTCGTATTTCAGTGTTGTAAACAAACGCGAGACACTGAATAAATGTATTTTTTTTTACGAACAACATGTTCGCTCATGATTTGGTTGTGGTTTTACTATTGCATTACTTTCACCTATACATGTCACCAAAAATAAATACAGCCATCTGATGTGTCCTAAATAAATTCATGTATAATATATGATGAGCATACATGTGCTAAATTATAATATATACCAATGTCTATAATACCTATATCTATAAAAATATCTTCCAGCCTTTTACATTGTACAGGGTTACAGGGAGGGAAGCGTAGAGCCTATATATCATATATAGTGTACGAGGGAGAAGATCACTCTGGACAGGAAGCCAGTCCAAAATGATTAAAATTCATAAATATAACAGAGTTTTGATTAAAATGAAAGTACATCTTATATATAAATATTTAGAATTGTTCTATTATGCACAGCAGACCAGTGCTCAGAGGATAGCACTGTTTACCAACACCTCCCTGTCTTGGTGTTTGAATCCCACCGCTGCTCTGTATGTGGAGTTTTATGGCTCTGTGTCACATGGCCTTCCCTCCTTTTTGTGTGTGCGTGCCTGAAATTTACTGGCATTCTGGCAGGGTGTACCCCAGCCTTGGGAACTGTGCTGCCTGGGATAGGCTCCAGGCTTCCCTCCCTTGTGACCCTGACTAGGAAAAGCAGTTAGAAGATGCATCATTGGAAGCATAACCTCCGACTTGGTTACTCTTAATCGACTCTGACTGGATTACATAAAATATGTTGAAAAGGGTAAAATGCCAAGAGGAAAGACAGAGAGAAGAGCTATGTGGGCACAGTAGGAGCTGTCTGGTGCAGACTGGAGGCTATGGTACCTGGGCACAGGTGGGCGGCTCATCGAGTGACAGCTGGGCCGCAGGGATGTCCAGCTTGAGCCATGGCGGCTTCTTCCTCTGCAGGCTGCTACTCGCGGGGCGTGGCTCAGCCATGTTGTCCTGCCAGGGCCACGCCTGCCAGCTAGGAGGGAATACACACACCGTCAGGAACAGGATGGCTCAGAAAAAGGCCAGAGGAGGCCAGTGACAGCTATACATGCTGTCAGGAACAGGACAGCTCGAAGAAAGGCCAGAGGAGGCCAGTGACAGCTATACATGCTGTCGAACAGGATGGCTCAGAAAAAGGCCAGAAGAGGCTAGTGACAGCTACACACACCGTAAGGAACAGGACAGCTCGGAGAAAGGCCAGAGGAGGTCAGGGACAGATAATGATATTGTCAGGAACAGGATGCCTCAGAAAAAGGCCATAGGAGGCCAGTGACAGCTACACACATCGTGAGGAACAAGGTGACCCGGAAAAAAGCCAGAGGAGGAACTGACAGATACACTGACGGAGTAGAGCCAGTGGGAATTGGGGGTGCATTGATGCCTGCCACGTGGGTCAGACGCCGTGGCCTACAGGGTCCATTCTGATAGATGCCTCCCTCCCCTGTCCCCCCTGATGACGCACATGCAACTTGATTTTCATGAGAAATACCACAGAACCTTTAAGCTTCAGTAATGATTATTAAATTCTATGATTTTTAAAAGATAATTACAGACACTTCAATAAAACATTTTCACACATCCATTGTTAAACATTACCATATCAAAGTAAAAAATTACAAATTTATTTTAAGCCAAGATTATCAAGATGGTGCCAATTTAATCTCAGTTGATTTGTGTTATAGTGATCCTGTCTTAATTTCTGTAGTTCTGTTATTCTTCAGTTTCCTTCTGAGGATCAATTAAGTACCTTGCAGCAAATTCAGGGTAACTTTCATTTAACAAAATGGCGAAATCTCTTTCCACTACCTAGAAACACAGATGCATGCATGTTTTATTTTTTTAAGATGAATGAGCATGAGGTCATATGTAGATGTGACATTAGTGAAAGCCTTTTTCCACTTTTGTTTATTTTAGTTGTGCCAACAGAGATATTTGACTTGGCCTTTGGAGTTGCTGTTTTGTTATGTAATAATACACAATTAATGCATAAAGCATTATGTTAAATAATGATAAAGATATACAAATATAAATTTGTCCACCCAGAAAGATGTTTGAAATTGTCTTTAAAAATGTTAAAGTCTGAAAAGTACAACTTTGTTGAAAGAAAATCAGCAAACATACCCAATTTTATAGGTGATCTTGCAATTTCCTAAGAACTGTCATTTTATAATGTACAAAATCTATTCAAGTTTTTAAGCTGGTAACTACGTCAAAACATTTTAAGTGTCACTACTGCTCATGACCAGAAGGTGGTGCCAGCATACCAGGCCTGACCTTCCCCATGACACCAATTCACTGCTGAAAAAGGGAATGAAAAATTGGGGGTGGGTGGGGCAGACTACATCTGTTTATTATGATTTTGTGAGCATTAAATTGCTGGCCAATGAGCCACTCATGTTTGGGCTTTGTCATTAAACACTGACGTTCACTGCTTGCTATTAACAGTAAAATATATCACTTAATTACTATGTAATCCCTGTGGGGGATAAACAGGTTGGAAACTCAGGCCCCGTCACTTGCTCTTCCACCACAATGAGTTTTTAGTCATATCAGATAAGGAAACGCCTTAAAAACTCCACCACAAGCTCAAGAACAGCTGGACTACAGGCATGCAAGAAACAAACTCACTCCCAGGGGGTCTGAGAGGTCAGCTGAAACAAGGAAAGAATGTCTCAGCATGGCAGCTGATGAAGCAGGCGTCACAAAACTGAGAACGTTAAACTGAGGAAGACTCATTCACGTTCCTATACGACCAGCCCAGCTTACCATGCCGCCCTAACACCCGGATGCATGCATTCCACAGTCGCACTTCGAAGTGACCACAGTGGTGTGAGCTTGTGCAACTCTTTGCATTTCCCTGCTTCCCAGAAAACAAGGAGCACACCAAGGCCTACTTTCCTAACACCTCACCTCCTGTTGTGCCGCTCTACTCCCAATACACCGGTGTTGACTTCTCTTTGGATGTGACAAGTCTGCAACTGAAAAGCACATATGCTATATAATGTGTATACTGAAGTTAACACCTGTCTGCAGAAGGTGGTCTGAAAAACCTGGGTGGTGTGGAATGTAATGACTAGAACCATGAGCTCATAACTTGGTCAAAGACATGGAGGCCCTGCAGCAGGACCCTAAACCCAAACACCTAATGGATGCACAGTTATTGAAACTGAGAGAGGATGTAAGCTGGATAAGACTTTGCTAGGTGGCTCACCATAAATGGTGGCTCAGTGGTTAGCCCTATTGCCTTGTACCTCTGTGGGTGGGGGTTTGAATCCCACCTCTACTCTGTGTGTGGAGCTTGCATGTTCATCATAGATTTTCTCCAGGTATTCTGGGTTCCTTCCACAGTTCAAAGACATGCAGTAGAGAGTAACTGGTGTATCTAAATTGCTCATATTGTGTGTGCATGTGACAGGTTGGTACTCAATCCAGAGTGTCCCCTGCTTTGTGCCCTAAGCTGCCTGGGATAGGCTCCAGGCAACCCTGTATAGGATATGTGGTTTGAAAAATGGATCAATCACCATAAACTCTGAATTCCTGAGTTATAAGAAGCTCATGCATGGATGTACATGTGTAAATAGGTCCCTCTACATGGGTGTGTAGAGGCCACAGCTGGAGTGTTTCAGCCTCTGGTGTTGTTTGGTGTGGGGATGCTAGACCCCAAGGATAGGAGGAGCTGGAGTCAAGTGGATCAGTTTTACCAAACCAGTCAGAAAATACCACTACCCAAGGTAACTTAAGTAGCTTGTGGTTTTCCCAACCTGGTCCTTGTGTTACGATTCGGGGTCTGGCCCCTTGCCATAAGGCCCTCCAGGAGGCTGAAGATTTATCCTGATGGTCGCTAGTCTGCTGTAGTAATTATATCTATGCAGTAAATATGCCTGTAGGGAACCACAGAACCACATGCTACCTTACAGTCAGCTGAGACCCGCAGCCTGAGAATGAGTACCGGCATAATTATCAATAACAAGATTTACGGATTTCAGATGCCAGTCTGTCAGTTCTACCCAAGAGTCTCCGTAATTCATTCCAAAAATACTGCAGATCGAACAAGAGGTTGATCTGCCGTCCTTATAAATAACGGACTCTCTTGACTTGCATCTCCACTGACTCGTGCCATCTGCCTGTCCAGTGCAAAAACGGTTCCATGGTCTTCCTCCTTTTGAGTACTGGAGAGACCACCTGCTGTCAGATGCACAATTAAAACAGATTCCCTCTACTGCCAAGTAACCACTAATTGAATAGTTCAGTACTGTTTCCCCAACCACAGCAGTTAAACTTTGAGAGTCCACAGTGAACACATTGGAAGTCCAAGCTACCGTGGTGGCCAGAGCAGCAAGCCGTATCACAGACTAATACAGCGGAGACAGGCGGTTGTTTTGGCAGCTACGCAACACCTACTGTCTGCACACCAAACACCAGCACTCCCAGTTACCATTTGACACAAATGATACTCTCAGTCTCAAAGGATATGGCGGGATGTTGGATTAGTGTAACACCTCTGTGCTTACGAAGCAAGTATACAACAGAGGAGCACCGACTGATTTACCACACAAAAACTTTAGGAAGCCAAGAGCCGTTCAGGAAAGAAGGACAGCTCATTCTTGCAAATTTACAGTGCAGGTGATGCAGACACTCTTGAGACAATTCTTGCATTCAAAGTTCCATGTGGCCAGCTTTATCATTCTGATCTAGTTCCACTTCACCTGTTACCAGTCACAGTCTTTGGGATGTGCAAAGGAGAGAATGACATTCCCGTATTTCAAAGGAAAATGTGAAAACACTTGGGTTAGCATTCCGGGGTAGCACTGAGCGTGAAGCCCGCGGGAGCCTGGGGTGCATCATCTGCGTTTAATCGTAGCTATTCCATCGCTCCCATCCAGATACTACAAGTGGGAGGGCTTTGAAATCGCATCCCATTCCCTCACCTTGCGGGGCCATTATCCAGAGGAGGCCCATCGGAGAAGTGAGGGAATCTTAAGGTTTTTGAAGGCTAGACAGAGGAGTTGATCACATCCTGAATATTACATGCAGCTGTCACCTGAGGCATCTTGCAATGCAGTCCTGTTTGAGTTTTCATTCTTGAATCAAGTTACTCAAAATGTCCCCTTCAAGGCAGAACATCATATTGCCTGGATAGAGCGGCAGTTTCCTCTCGCCACCAGTTTGTCTGCTGAGCAGTCCTTTTCTTGCAACAACTGATCCCTACATTAATATTTCAGCCAAGGCCAAAAAACCACTTGCTACTCAATGCCAGGACACCACCCAGGAACACTAAATCCCTTCCAAACCATTAGGCATTGGGCAAGAAACATGATTCTATTGAATTAAGTTTTGTCGGACTTCGAGGTAAAAACAAACCTTTGGGGACAGGCATGGACAATTGAGAACAAATTTAGTATTACCCATCCTGCAATATGGCGGCTGACCTCCATCAGTTGCTAAATGTACGATACCCAGACAGCTGCTATGAACCCGTCCCCATGTCATATATAAGACAATGTTTCAATACAGTTTTCAGCAAACAAAGATGCCATTGTTTACCACATACAAGTTTTCTGTGTTTGCCAGATGCATTTTTGAGATTGCAGTTGAGGTCTTCAGAAAGCAGGCACTCAACCTCATCCTGCAAAGAGCAAAATAAGCTTTCTGGCGCCAAGTCAGATGGTGGCTAAGGCCCCAAAGACGAGAGAGCCCGTAACCCAACCCTGTCTGTATGCCAGTCACCCACTTCCTGACAGTGTTACAGCTGATGGCGAATTTCGAGGCCTGTGAACACGTGGGTGGCTAGACAAAGCATGCCAGGCAGGTACCTCCTTGGGGCTAGGGTGCTGGTTTGCCCTTGAAACTCATCCCTGTGATGCATTCTCAGCTGGAATGTGCCACAACTGGCTCGGTCACGGAGTACTTTTGACAGCCTGCCATGCAGGTATTTGGCATATACACCACGAGGAGTTGATTCCTACTGAATAGGGCAAGAATGTATGGGAAATGTGGACAACCTAAAAGCAGATGCAGGGAACTTTGCCTTCTCCTCCTCAATGATTCTCTCACCGTGGTTGTATATCACCACGCCCTCATGTCCCCAGGAAGACACACAGCATCTGTTCCGTCGTTAATTGAAGCTTCCTCTCCCATTTTTCCGGCAGTGTAAAAAAAAGGAAAAACAGCTTCTTTCCATCATCCCTAAGATTAACACGATTGTTCTATTGAAAACTAAATTTACTTTAACACCCCCTCCCTTTGCTTTGCAGTCCTCAAAGGGAATTATTTAGAGGCTTGGTTGTTTTTGTATTTCGAGAAAGAAAAAAAATAACAGCATTCAATCTTGATATAACTTTTCCATTTCTCCTCCCTTTTTAGGAATGCAGTGTTACATTGAGGGCTATTCCAATATTTTTTCATTTTTCTTTTTGGTGAGAAACCTATCATACATTTCACAGAATCCCAGGAGGTCTCCAGCTAAATGCAACCAGAAACTTGAATATCTCCTTAAGAATACTCACACTATTGTTTGCACACTGTACCCATGCTGAGGCGGATCCTTATCGCTAACTTGGCAGGCAAAAACACTCCTGTGAGTTGCCTTTCAGGACGTGAGGACCAGCCCGTCTCTCAGCTGACATCTTGTGCACACTGCGGTCTTTAGAACAGGTTCACACAGACACCACACGACAACGGTGTCTGCACACTGTCAGCAGCACACATCTGTGATCGATTATCTCACTTATTTGTGCTGTGGGAAGGCTGCTCACTTCCTTCCTGAAAGTGACATGTCCACGCCCTCCCGGCCACGGTCCCCTTTTCCTTCCCTGAGAACTCATTCTCCTTCTTGGGCCATCTCCTTGGCCACAGAGAGGTACCTGCTGTTCCCCACTGCCGATTTGCAGTCTTGCTGTCATCAGCAGCCCCACACATGGAGATCTACTCACTGACTGTCGTGTGTTTATTCACTACATGAGAATCGAAAAACAAGCAAAAAAAAAACACAAAGGAAGGCAGAAAACTGCACGGGGCTGTGGGCTGACTCAGAGGGCAGTGCTGTGATGTCACACCTGTAGGGTGTGGGTTCGAGTTGCGTCTTGTGCGTGGAACGTGTGTGAGGTCCCTGTGAATACCCAGTCTGTCTCCCGTTGTCCCGAGACAAAGATTCCAGAAGAACTGGTGTGCCTAAATGGTCTGTAGTGTCATTTCATGTCTGCGTCTATGATCAGGATGCACCATGCTGTGTGAGGCAGGCTCACAATATGCAGTTACAGAAGATGAGTTGAACGACAGTGGAAAACCTCACCCTTGACATGAGGCTTTCTCTGCAGCAATGCAAATATTCGCAAGCACCAAGTGAAGTTTGTAGTAAACTTTAACTCTAAAAACAAAGTAAATAAAGAGATAAACACAATGAAATTGTAGTTAAATGAACTTCTTTGACAACACGAGCAGCCTGGCTTTATTTGCATTCAGACTAAGACTAAAATCTCAAATTATTGCACTTGTCAGATGTTAAGCCTTGCCTAAAAACACATCCGCTCCCACTTTAGAAGGAAGAACAGTCAGCCAAAAGAGAGATAAAGCTATTCTATGGGTTTTGTGGGTCTGGACAGCAAACGACAGTCCTCAAGATGACCTCTCTCTCTGCAGAGAAGAAGCGGAAAAAAAAAATTAAAAATCGCTTGAATGAACCAAGGAATTCCATTAAAGCCGCTCACTGAAAAGGCAGTCTAAAGTTCACGCAAGGGCTTAGGAAAGGTGACACCACTCGAAGGAGGGACACGAGATTGTGATATGTTTTGATGGCCAATACATGTTATTAAGTCAAACAAGCATGCAACATTGATTTGCTCAGGCACTGACCGGTCTATCAGCAGACTAACATGACGTTTATTAGATCTTAGAATTTACAGTTCGCACTCATATTACAGGATAAGCCGAAAAGATAAAAAGGGAAATTCCACAAAAAAAAAGAACATAAGGTTTTGCAGAAATTGCATTTGCTTAAACATTTTTGTGGCCTTGTGTTAATGCTTTTCTACCATAGGATTCAGTAAAGAAGATGGTTGTTTTTCTGCAGAGTTTTCTGCAGCCTCTCCAGAGCCTCCCCTTGCTTGTAGGGGCACAGAGCCTGGCAAAGCACTCCTGACACATGTGAGGAAATGCTCTGCATACCTCCCAGCAACTGGAGCCAGGGCTGTTTCACACCATTAAGCTCGCGGGTGCAGACGGGGTCAGGTGGGACTGTGCTATGTGGCGTGACAGAGTTGCTGAACGGCAAAAGTGGGTACAGGGTATCTCACCACTGACATGAAGCCTTCCAGGGGGCTGAGTGTGCACCAAAAAAAGAAATAAATCTGTATCCCCTTGACAAGCTTGGAAGGATCGGTGTGAGCGACAGATGGGCAAAGCGTCTCTGCCAGCACAGAATGGAAGAATGACGAGATGGCAGGTTAGCAGTGAACACAGAGGCATGGGAATGTAAGCAGGAGACCCGGACAAGGAATCAGAACAGTGGAGAAATTCCTGTTTAGGAATAAGCATGGTTCAAGTGAAATGTGCAGAGCCCCATTCTAAATCATTATCATAAATAACATGCCCTAATTCTGATATATGTAAGAAAACACTGCTATTAATCTACCAAAAGACATTAATCAGCAAGGACTTTGAGATCCCAGCTGCTTACAATGAGGTACAACCATGCTGCTGCAGTAAAATAAATGAGCTGCTTCCTTAAGCTGGCATTCCTGTGCTGTTTAGGGGCAATCGGACGATGCACCTGGAGTGACCACATGTCAGAAGGCCAACAGGAAGTCGGCGTACTTCCTGGGCAAACAGAGATGGAATGACAGGCCAGGACTCAGTAGCATTTGGATAAAAAGCCACTAGTCATCGGGTTCAGCTTCACGTGCACCATAAGTTTCACACGTTAGTTTTGCTAACGGAGCTGAGTGTAACTGCACACAGATCCATTTTGGCAGATTTGAATATTCACTGAAGAATGGGCATGAAAAATGAAAACTGGTTGATTACCGAGCCATAAAACATGAGCTGACTGATGGTGAAAGTGGCTGTTGCTAAGTGTAAGCAGACATTCAGTACCTGTCCCACCGCAAGAGGATAAACAAATCACTTTATTGGCTTTTTGTAGAGGTCCAACAAAATAAAGTACAGCACATAGTTAGATTTGACTATTTAAATACATGACTCCACTACATCGTTAGTAAAATTCATTTTCACACAGCTTTACAGCTAACCTTGAGGCATACTAAACAAAGGTAGATGGTAAAATTTCATTGTTACATATAAAGAGGAAAAACAATTGAAGCATAATATGCTGCTATATTTGTTCTCCTATACTACATTAAAAGGTACTTGCAATACAAAGCTGTATAATGTATAAATAATCATTGCATTTTACAAAATCTTTTAAAATGAATATGTTTCAGGTTGTGTGGCTTAATTATGCACATTTAGATGAAAAAACCTAATGGTGGGAAACCTGTGTTTGCATACCACAGAACAACAAATCCGTAAACAAATGTTGAACTTGACATGACAGCGCCGCAAAGTCCTGCCATTATAAGTATTCATGGGGAGAATGGTGTTGACACAGTTCGGTGTCACTGTCACATGACCACTGGGAAATTGGTGACAGAACACTGGCATGGTAGGCAGCAGAAATAGCTTACTTTAGCATGAGAGACTTCTGCAAGTGTCTTCTCTCATGTTTACGCTTTCTTTTCAAGACTTACAAAATAGTGCATGGAAATAAACACAGACCAAATGGGCAGCAAATACATAAACAGTGTCTTTTGGTATAAACAAATCATGGGTGCCCTAATCTGGTGCAAAGTTTGTGGTTAAAAAAAAAGAAATTCTCAAACTTTGTCTACTTTTCTTTACATTGTGCTCAACAACTGGGAAGCATAATATCAGCAATTAAAATATTCTAAGCCTTTGAATAATTAAATTCCATCTTACATTTAAAGCCAAAGGCTATGAATTTTTTCAATAAAACATAAAAGGTTAAGATTACTGCCATATCATATGGTTTCTGTTACAATTCTCTCTGCACTTCTGGCTGCAGAATAAATATAATTGCTCCAAACTCCTGTCACAATGAGGGTAAATTCTTTTAAACCCTTTTTCAAAAAGGATACGGTTTCCATGTTACACAGGATGTAGCCTGTATATGCATGACAAAGGTGAGCTTCTATTCTTCAAAAAGGTCACCGTGATTCTGATCTATAGTCAATTAAGGCATAGATTGTTTTCGAGAACCCTCTGTCGTGTTCTTGTTGAATAGAATTGAAGTTTATATACACACTACAGTTCAAATCTTTGGGGTCACTTAGGAATGTCCTTGTCTACCATGACAACATACATGAAATGATTTTGAATAGGAAATATAGTCATTGACAAAGTTAGAAATAATGATGCTTAATTGAAATAATAATTGTGTCCTTCAAACTTTGCTTTTGTCAAAGAATCCTCCATTTGCAGCAATTACAGCCTTTCAGACCTTGCTAACATAAACAGGTTTTCTAAAGATCAAGTAACCTTTTAAAATGATAAACCTGCATTAGCAAAGACAACATTCCTTTGGAACACGGGACTAACTGTTAGTGATAATGGGCCTCTGTACACCTATGTAGATATTTCATTAAAAAACAGCTGTTTCCAGCTATGATAGGCATTTACAACATTAACAATGTCTACACTGTATTTCTGATCGATTTGATGCTATGTTAATGAAAAAAAAAGCTTGCTTTTCTTTCAAGGAAATCTCCAAGTGACCCAAAATTTCTGAATGGTAGTGTATATCTATATGTTATTCACCAAAGTCTGCCCTGAGTTTTAAAGGACATAAGTTGTCCTGTCAGCTACTACGGAGACCAACTTGCAGTAGTACTGTACTATACTTCACAGAATTGTGCTATGCATTTTCAACACACATTTCAACAAGCCATTCTTTTTAATAGACAAATATTGCATTTGGCCAAACACATTGATCAATACGGAAAGCTGAGCTATTAAGCACATCAGCAAGTTACAATCAGCAGACAAGATTGCTTCCACTGAAGGTGTGTGAGATGATTGCCTTTGAACCCTTAGTAGCATTTTTGGTCAATTGGTGTTTGTGAGATTCTTCATTTAATGTCTGAGGCACAACATTTTACACCTAAATGATTATGCCAACTCTGACAAGGTTGTTGCTGTATGAAATCAGTTTGTGTTGCACAGTCTGCAGATTAGCACAATATATTCAAAAAGTGTGAGATGCTAATTAACGACAGAATTGTGGCATAAACTGTAATGTCATGTGACCTTAAACCCAACAAAAATCCCAAACTGAAATCACACTTGAACAAATTGACCTAGCATGTGCAAGAGAGGGGGCAGCTCATTCTCGTGGGAAATGGTCATATCACCAAATCACCGCAATGATGTTCCCATGAAGATTAACCACCTAGGCAATTGCCCATTGCCCTGACACCCACCTTTGTGATGTGGACAAACACTCCCTGACCTTGTTGAGTGCAAACACTGAGGAACTACTGAGCATGACCAACTAATCTGTTAGCAACCAATAGAAATCCAACCGCAATTTCAGTGCAAAAGACTGAATAAGAATTATTATTAGGCATTTCTAATCATGACTATGAGGAGGTCGTCACTATGTACTAGTGTTGGGTTCAAGTCCACCTAGTTTGAGTCCAAATGAAGTCCAAGTCCTTAAATACTCAAGTCCAAGTCGAGACAGAGTACAAAAAGAGGGGAGTTGCACTCAAGACCAAGTCCATAAAAGATGCATCCGAGTCGAGTCCAGCCAAGACCATATAGTGAATCAATATTTTAAAGTAAATAAAGTGTGAATTTCAGTGTAACAAAAACCTTTATTGCATCCTGTCACTGATTTAAATTCAACAATCCCCCCATTTCAAAACCAGTGCATATAATCTAAGCACATGAAATACAAAATCAATTAATGAACTCAATTTAATGCAATTTTTTTAATGATGTGTAATGAGGTACAGAGAACATGTCTCGGTTTCTTCAGGCTTTAGCAAATGTTTTTGACGGGAAAAAGTGATTTAAGAAAAATGGCATATCGACTGCAGCACTATCTAAATATGGGCCATTTTGCTTTTAAGAAACGCAAGTGCTGTCGTTGATGTTAATTTGTAAAAATTGGCTTGTTCGCTTACATGCTAGCAGCTATGCATCTAGGTCTCACGTTGACTAATAAAAAATTGATTCTATAGACCATTTTCATGGGTATCTATGATGACTTCCTGCTAGTTTCTTGTTGGGATAATCAACTTCCCATTGAATGGTGGTCGGCAAACACAATGGAGCAATCGGGACTGTTGTTCAGCTGTTCTTTCAAAAATCTTCCCAAACTGATTATGGCATATGTTACACAATTCGTGGAGCGCAACATGTCATCTAAAAATATTTTTACCCTTATCAAGTTTTCATGAAAATTATCTTTTCAACTGCGAAGGTAAGTGCTCGCTTGTTAATGCTATTTTGCTAGCTAGCATCATATGCCATGCTAATTTATGAATGGAGCAATTTTCATTTTCTTTTGCTCTTTGTACGTGATTATCAAACGTGTTGAATATGGAGGTACTGGTAAGATTCAGGTGTCACAGACCAATGAGGAAAAGAGAGGAACCACATTCCCTATAGGTTTCGCCTAGCAGTTTGCTAACCTGAAGTTACATGTTCTGTTATACAATGGTCTCTTGATATAAATTTATTCAC
>JAACJT020000075.1:11399990-11433468 GCA_009936485.2 Gymnarchus niloticus | reverse complement strand
TGTGTTTATGGTATTGCATGAGGTTTAAACACAAAGTGAATAGTGTGTAATGTGCTTAAATCAGTCAGCCTTCTAGTTACTAGTGACAGTAGATGTCAGTTATATTTAAAGGTATGGTAACTTGCTACACAGTAAGGGTAGCCTTATTTTGCTTGATAATAATACAAACATAATATGATGGCTAGAGGACTGCCTGTAGTGGCTGATTGCCTTAGTGTCATATTGCTCTTGTTTTTCCATAAAACTTTGTTCAGAAGGCCCACATTCATTCATTAACCTCATCATTAATCATTTATTATAACAGACATTTCATTCCATGCCGTGTAGTGTCACACACTTCTCTGTCCACCTGTAGGTCACTTTAAAGATTGATGAGCCTGTGCAGTTAAACAGCACGTCATGCTCATGTGCTTGGTCATATACTGAAAGCCGTCCTTGTTTCCCATTTCCCCAGCTGTTCCACTTAAAGGAGGATGGGACAGTGCCAATTTTGAGACCCTTACGATGTACAGATGGAAGGTAGTCATTCCTGGTAAAATGCAGACTACATACAAAAGAGCTACCTCGATTAACACAAAATTCTGAAGCTTATTCACATCTTATTGCTTGAGTTCACTTCTTCTTTTCACCTTTATCAACTGGGAAGTCATGAACACTCAAATTATTGTTTTTGTTTCAAAATAGAACAAAAAGCAACACTACAGAAACTCTTCGACTTCAGACATTGTTGTGATATAACTGGATATGCCAGACCCCAGCAAGCGAACGCTTCCGAGTTTATGAACCTGGAAGTGCGAAAGTGGTCTATTGAGCAACACAGAGAATTTATTAAGTAGGAAAACCTAGCTCTGTTTGTTAATGTATGTTAAAATACATCGGAGCACATCACCAGCATTATAGCTAGGCACAGCTCATGCTATAATATTATTTTATATACCTGGATTTATGTTTCCTTTCCGCATGTCTGTAGAAATTGGAAGTTGTGTAAGCCACCTCTGTAACTGAGATGCTGGAGTATTTGCATTCCGCAAAGTGTTTCTTTGTGTTGGATGTCTTACAGAGGAATTCGATATGATTTCCATAGGCAAAATGGATACTAGGCCTAGACGATTTTGCAGACACGCTGCTATATCTGGCTGCACCGTTTCATTCCCGGCGTGTGCGACTCTGATTCCAGTAGTTGAGAATCGATGGAATCAATTCCAGACAATGATTTTCTCAGTTCTTGCTTCCAAAGACTTAAAATGTAAAAATGATTGAGGTCTTGTAAAACAAAAAAACAGAAATAAGTGTGAATGGCAAGAAGGTCTTGACAGTTACAAATAAATCAAATTCATTAACTTCACAGTCTGCCAGTAAATTTGCCATTTAACATATTACATACATACGGCATACTTCATATCATATACATGCGCAGTTTAATAAAGGGACAAAAAATGAAAGGGTGATTTGTAAACTTGGAGAGCTAGCTAAATGATCTGGTTTATGGGAACTAAGTCTGTACCTAACTTTCCTCACTCAGCTCCTTAGGATGGACAGCCATTAGATGTTTCAACATTGGCACCATTGTTTTATTATATGTCAGCGATTTGCTTTAAATGGTACATTTCACTTTGTTTTCGTACAATTTGACGCAACGGCCAAATCGACCCTGACTTTCTGCTCTCGGTGTTCTCAAGACATCGGTGTGCTGGGGGAGGGGTGGGGGTAAGACAGGCACACTTGAGCCAGATCAATTGACTGCATAGAATCGACTCCAAGGCTTCCAGTTCCCGAAATCGGGGAATCGATTCTTTTTGGGATAGACTCCCAGCCCTACTGCTAAGTGCTAATTGCAGTTTCTTTTGGTATTGGACCATGCAGGTACAGAGTAAGAGTGAGCCAATTACAAACGATATCACTAGCGATGCTTTAAAATTTCATTAAGCTTGAAATAATAATAATAAAAACTGAGGCTTTATCACTTTTGAAACTTTATACATCTAATTATGAAAACATGGACTAGAACTTTTAAGGTAAGCAGCTTTGCTGGGAATGAAACCCACGTGAATGTTAAAGCATCACTTGTGATATCTTTTCTAAATGAATGCTACATCTAATTTTTCTGCCGCCCCATAAATGTGGTTAGCATAAACAGCAGCATAAACCATTGCTTCCATTTCATGGGAGTATGTAGAGAAAGAAATGATGTTGAGATCGTTTGTGCAGCATGGATTTGGCAGATGTGCATTGGGGAGGGGAAATGACGGATGCTAGCAAGCAAGTCTTTATTTCTGGGGTGCTCACATGACAACGTGACGTTTACCGCTGCATGCAGACAAGACGTTTTACTTTCATTTCTATGTTTCGGATATGTGCCATGGACTCGGCTGGTCTCAGGAAAATTCCCGAGTCCCAAAATTTTGAGTCCGAGTGCAAGACCGAGTACAAATCCATGCGAGTCTGTGACAAGTGTAAGACCACTCCTAGATGTACTTGAGTCCGGACTCGAGTACTCCAACTCTACTATGCACATTGCTAACAGCTGGACCCGTTCTGGTTTCATCATACAAATCCTGCATGTGAATCTCCTGACCAATTTGAGGATTGTCTTTCTGAGCTAAAACCATGAAGCAGTGGCTGTCAGCCCAGATTTCTATATTACTTTGTTATGATATGAGAAATATTTCGGAAGAACGGGACCCATTCCAAGAGCTTATATCCGTCCAGGAATCTATTTTGTGTTTGCCTTTTCCACCAACAAATGCCTTATTGTTTTCAAGAGGTCAAACACTGTCCTGTTAATTGAGTTGAGATGGTATCCCTAAGATGCATGCCTAAGCAACATGTGATGTGTCCTTAAATACTTTCCAGCATGATATCAGTCCACGGCACAGCACACAGAAGGCCTCATTGTATGCACTTTGTCCGCTACAGACAGCATTTGGCTGTCACGGAGCTAGACCACCAGTCCATTTTTATCATACTAATTAAATTGAAATTATCCTGGGGGACCTAGAGGATCATGTGCAGATTAATTTAACCTGCTAATGGACAGCCCAGAATACTGAAAAAGCCTAGACCTCATTGTCATATGGATATCAGTGCAGAAATTACACAATAGAATTCTTCACTTTCCTGATAAACTCAGTTCTATGGTAATAATGATATACTCAAGGAATACAAGAGCAATGCAAGGTAAAGCAAAGCCTGAGTGGTAACGCACATTTTAATGTCCAGCTTTCCATTTGAATCCTCTGGAAAATACAGAACCTTCTTAAAAAACAGCGAAAAAGGCGAACAAAAGCCAGATTAAATAAACAGTCGCTCCACACACTCTCTGACTTCAAAGATGGAGCAGAACTCCAGCACGTAAAGAGACCCAGGCTGGTGTCTTTCAACGGGCTCAACGGAGGGCCAGACATAAGAAGTGGAATGAGAGGATGGAAGAAGAGAAGAATAACAAGGAGAAGTTCCAGGACAGGAAGAAAAGAACTGCACCCTTGCACTAATCTAGGAGCCTGCTTCATTTCTAAAGGGCACGCCCAATGGTACATGAAAGTGCCTTGACCCGTCAGCTACTGAACACAGTCTGATTAATGTGTACCACTATGTAATATACTGGAAATTATTAACAAATGCAGATGATACAGACTGTGAATTTACCAATATGATTAAGAATAGAAAGAGACATTTTGTATCGTACACCCAAATATACTACTATAAAACTGCAGAACACATACTATAAACACTGCCCCAGACTACATAAACTCTTCAATAATCATTACATACTGTACTTATTCAGTAGATAAACTCAGAAAGCTCTGGGCACACTCTGGAGATGCCAGACAGAAATACCAAAAATCACCAGCAAAGGACACTTTAGGAACATTAAGATATTTAACTGTTATGGCTTTAGACTGTGGGAGGAAACAAGATTACCCAAAAAAATCCCACATAAACATAGGGAGAACGTGCAGACTCCACCCACAGAAGACAAAGACTGGAACTCAACCCACAACCCTGGAGGTGAGGCAACAGCGTGACCCACTGAGCAATTTTGCCAAATAATTCCTTAAAATACAATAATAAAATAACCAAGTGTTGACATGCAGAACTGAAATCAGGTCAGAAAACTCTGCAGAAGCCTCTGTCCCCACTGTGTATTAACATGCGTGCTTGTCACTGATACGAGCTTTTGGGTTTCCACCAAATCTAAAATACTGGGTGACCTGTTATTACTGTACATTTATGATACATGCAAGCAAAGCTTGCATTGGAGTGAATGAAAGAGAGGTCTTTAAGATTCATCCTGTCCAGGATATATACCTGCCTTGTGCTCTGAGCAGCCTGGTATAAGCTACAGGGCACCCCCTTGACCCGGACCAGAATCAACAGTTGGAGGAAGCATGAATGAATGATAGCCACTTCATTTTTAACACGTAGTTAATTACACTATGTAACAAAATTTTTACTTTTTCTTGTTCCTGGGCAGAAGGTGTTATATCCCAGTTGCTTATGCCTAAAGTAAACGGAAAAGACCTATTTTTCTCTTCGGACTTTGCTTTTGTGACCTGGGTAATTGGGGGCTGATACGTGAGAGTGAATTACATTACATCTCATTACCCAGGTCACAAAAGCAAAGTTTGAAGGGAATAACAGCCATTTTCTATACTTATACAACATAAGCAATTAAGAAATAACACACACTATCAAGGAACAAAATTTGTGTTACATAGTGTTATTGATCACAGTGCCAGTACTGCTTCTTAAACTGGCTTATAGATGTGAAACTCTTAACATTAATGTCTCAAGGACCATCCACAAATCTTCTGCTCTAACAGTAAGAACTCCCGGCAATACATAACAAACCAATGCAGGCCTACAGCGACAGGTGGCCTACTTTCTCCTCCTACAGCCCACACAGGGGTTCAAGTGTGGTCTGAGTCCCAGAGAACTCATTGGGTTTTACTCCATGAGCCATTCAAGACATGGTGCCCGATTACACCTGGCTGTAGGGCAGCGTGGGCCTTCTATATGGTGCTGACCGATTGGCTGATTGTTGAAAGGCGGAACTTGAGAAGACAAATTGGAGCATGGTGCCTCCTGGCAGACATAGGACCATTGTGTTCTTGGGGATGACCGAACATGTGAGGAAAATCATAAAGATTTTTAAAAGTTACAATAACTCATTAATTTTAATATTGAACAACTTTTTTTTTTTCAAAAATGAACGAGACAATCATTTAAAGAACCTTAGCAAAAACAGCTTGCATGTATATCTGATGAACTCCATTCAACACCGTCTGGGTGGACAGTCTGACACTGCTATTGAAAAACTAGCAGTTACACTCGTTAATCATTTGACTAACTCCTACAATTAATCCAAGTGACTTTCCAGACTTCATTTCATAGCATACAGAAAAAAAATGCATAATCTCCATTTAAAGAGAAATAGACAAATGTGAGTCTCTTTGTCAGCCTGTACAGTGTCATGCTTCACTGCTCCATACAGATGTCTGATTGCCATTGTGAAAGAATGTGCCAAAGACACAATGGCCTGCATTGACATCCTGAGGCTCTGGATTTAATAAGGTCTTCCACTGTTGGCCTACAGTGTATCATAATGGTAAGTACACATGGCTGCAACTCAAGGAAAGACGAAGGAAATGTTGGAAGAATATTGTCAGAAAAAATGTCTTAATTACAGTCAATCTGAGTTGTTTGATTAAAATTCTAGCTCTCTATTTTAAAAGGCTTTCAAGGTTACATAGTTAACATTATGAAAAAAATGGCATGAAGGAGCACACCCACCAAGTAAACCTGTTTGATATCCTGAGACTTTATGGAGGAAAGGGTTTTGGGTCATGCCTCTAACTTAAAACATCTCCAGCACCATAAATTATAAACTCCTTAAAAACTTAATCTCAGTCCAGCCTTGGTGAGAAACTCTTGGACTATGAGATCTTGATCAATTCTGACAGCCACTATTTAGACAGGAACCTTTAGGCAGCTAGATCTAATTTTCCAGCCCCTCACCACCCTGCTAGAAAAGAAACTGGGCTCTGACAATGCAAGTCCAAAAGAGTGAAGAGCACTCACCGTTAAACCAAGACTGCCGCTTTGACTGCCTTACATTACAGCTGGGAGGTCATTTATAAAAAAAAAACGCAAGTCTTCAAACCTACCTACAAAAACCTTGAGTTTCAATTATCGGTGAATGATTTGTAATAATTTTGCAACAATATAGTTACATATTGTCTATGCCAGCTGAACTTAACACACAACAGGTCCAGGGAACACGTCGACTAATTCCAATTAGCACCTCAGTTCTTATTGTTAAAACAGGTTCTTCTTCCTGAACAAGCACCAGAACAAAGTCTCCCCTAATCCCACGGCAACCCCAGAGTAAACCACCACCAGTTCTCCACATCATACGGCCCCACTGCAGTTATAGCCCCTCCATTACCCGGCAGGAAGACCACCAGATGACCTGGGTGTTCTTCTAAAGAAAACTGACACACTATTTCGACAACCACGGAAACCTGCAGTACAAACAGTTATCCAATGTGACGTCACCAGAAATAAATAACCTGGACACCCACCCCCAAACACACACCAGTCAGTAGCACTGCTTCAAGTGTCAACTTCACTGGATTGCTTTCATGCTGTATAATAAAATACGTTCTTTCTGACGATAAGCATAATCAATGTGTACAGGCCCGGTACATCTAGTAAGGCACGATGTGCTTTTGATTCTAGTACTACCACTCTGAATCCAGCCATCATATCATATCGTCCCAACTCTGTGGACAAGCAGACGAAGGCATTGTGTCTTTTCACGGTACCCATTCCAAACTTCTGATCCCATTGAGAACATTCAGAGGCACCCTGTGAGGTATGATAATGAACAAAATCCTTGTGGCTGAAATTGCCCACAAAGGGAGGACATGCCCACCACTGAAAAGCACAAATTAAAGCAGAGGCCCCCAGGGTCTGTTTGCCCGCTGTGCCAAAGATAGCACCTCCATGCCTGGTTACCCTATTTATAACCCCCCCCTCCCATCTCGTGTGCAGCCCAATCCGGCCATATTGTATCACTAGCACAGTCATGTCACGGCTCAGGTCAGAGTCTCCACTCTTACCCATTCAAGCTTTTAAAGGCACAGGACCCCCCAAACACACATTAAAACATCCAGGTTAAGCTGAGCCGTTTATGTAGTGCAGCCTGTAGTGGAAGACTACATTTTATTTCTGAGCTGGGTGATTTACTATGAGGGAACATCAGTTTACTGCATTTTGAGGTTTTTGATTTTTTAATCATGAAAAGGTAGGTGAAGTGCAAGGGATTCCAAAGAATGAATGCTAACTGCAGACTACCACCCATTGCATCCCTGAACTACGTGGACACAAACGACACTCTCAGCTGGCAATAACAAAACCCTCCATCAACTTAAAGAATGATGACGAGAGTGAAGGAAGCTTTCCTCTCATCCCTCCTTCAGGACAGTGAAAACAGCCACTCACTTGACCGCCATTTTAAACGTAGTAGACAGATCCAGCTCAACCAATTTTTGGCTCCATTACACAGAGGGCTAAATGAAATCTCACACCACCAAAGATCAACTCGAACCTTTATGAGCTTACAGCTCTAAGGCAAAATCAAAACAATGAAAAAAAAAATACAACAGATATTAAAATGTTTCCCATTTCAAAATGAGCTCCTCTTCCTGGCCAATGGACCACCAGCAGTCGTAACAGGACAGCAGGCCGTTTAAAGACTTCCTGCTCTGCTGCTGAGATTCCCTGAGATTCCTGCAGAACTCGGCCTCAGCTCCGACAGGAAGCAGGCAGATGGAGAGTGATCAGAGGGTCTTGGAGCAGGAGAGTATGCCTCCTACGAGCTCTGGGGCCCGGAGTGCCGGGCCTCAAATAAACCCGCCACGTTGCATCACGGCCAATTTACTCTCCCGCTGAAAATGAGCCAAAACCCACTCACCGTAGCCTCTGAGACATAATGGGGGGGGTGCAAAGCTGGCAACGGCAAGAATGTAGCTCACACAGCCACAAACAGGAAACACACAGTAGGGCCAGGCAACCCTTCCTTTGGATATCCGCTGCCCAAAACTTGAAGGGGAGGAGAACTCGGAACACCCACAGATGCTACAGTGGCAAAAGCCAAAAAGCCCAGACAAAGCAAAAGAAAGAGGGGTTAGTGTGGATGGCAGCATTGTCTCTATAACTTATGGTTACACTTCTTCTGTTTTAGCGTAACGTCCGATTGCTGCCGGCCTAACGTTTCCTGTTCCTTTCAAACTGCCCCTGGCCTCCTTTCCAATCTACAGTCAAATGCAAATGAGTGCTTTTATTGTTGGAAGCCTTCTAAATCTACATGTCAAATAAAAGTTTCAATGCAAATTCAATAATGCACCCCCCCTCCAAGTAGGCATATTCATATGGTTCATAAACACATACCATTGTACAAAAATAAAACTGTTTTGGGACTAAATTAACCTGTTCACAGAACAGGTGAAATAAAGTTTTTTTTTTTGTCAGTCTATGAAAATGTCAATGCAATAAGGTTTGAATGGTGCAAACAGCATAAATGCGTGTGATACTACAGCACAGCTAAAGACCTGGATCTGTGGCATTACACCTCTGCGCAATCTTCCCACGAGAGTCCTCGCCTGCCTTTCGATTTGTTAATTTGTCAGTCCCTGTGGGACTGGTCTGAACTCATCCGTGCTGAATGAATGCAAGGCGCTTTGTCTGAAAAAGCTGCAAAACGAGTCGGGTTGCCACTGCAGCATGGGAATATATATGGATGCCCATGTTTGTTTTCCTGTGCAAAATTCCAGCAGGCAGAGGTGTTGTACCAAGAAAAGAAAAGGATATGTCAGGGCACAGAGCCATGATTAAAACACAGATTTACACGTACAGATGAACCCTGAAACACCAATGAAATGCAAGTAATTTGCAAATGAAAACATGCTATATAGCAAACAAAAATGGGATTTACGTCATCAGGCATCTTTTGTATTGGTAAAGAGCAGTAGGCCACATCTGGCTGGTGTTTTAATGAATGCACTTTCTGAAGAAGATGAGTTTGGCTCCTTGCTGCCGCAGAATGCCAAAATGCCCCTTAGGGATCCTTTCGGCTAGGACATCCACTGACCACCCAGGGTCACAAGCACAGTGGGAACGTAAACATGGGACACTTATTCCAGGAAGGTCTCTGGTGTCACCATTCTTTCCAGACTTTGCACCGTCCTCATACAGTGAGAACAGCCACATCCATGAAAGGTGCATAAAGAGAAATGTGTGTAAAAGATCTTGAAATATGTGGTGAGTCAACAAAAAGTGACTGATCACCCACAGACTGGACCCTCCTTTCAACTCCACTTTCCATGAGAGCATTGAACTACACAAATAAGATCTGGACATCTCCAGGAAAGTACAACTTCCCAGCTTGCATGGCTCATTTAAAAATAATAATAATAATAATAATTTAGGATATCACACTTAGCTCAGTTTCCAGTCACAGAAGCAGTAAGCTGTGAGAGGAGGTGAACTAAGAGGAACATCAGCATGAAGACCAAACTGTGCACATGAAAGGTGAGAGACTCAGCCGTATTCCAGAAACAGGTGAACTTCCACAGGACTGCGACCAGAAGTAAAATTCAACGGGGAGAAAGTCAATAGCGACGTTGCCCTCCCTGACCTGTCACCCCTGAGTATAATTGTGCTAGCAAGGGCCTGCAATGGATACTGGAGACCTTCCCTGGCAGATCTTCGCATTGCAGAGCATGATCATATGGGTGTGCTCATAGACCTTCTTCATATGCAAGATATGATTTAACTAGTGTCTATGACATGGGGGGGGGGGGGGTTAAGTGCAATCACAATGCCATGTGCTCTGACTATGCTTGCCTACAGAGGTGTTTTTCACTTATCTCATGCTGAAAGGCAGCAACATGTACAGGTTTGTTCAGCCAGAAAACGAAAAATCTAAAAAATTCACAGATTACTTTTACTTAATCACCTGCTCTGATCTATTTATGAACATTCCTCATAACTCCTATTCATGTGCATTTATATTTAATAAATGTAAATGACTACTGATGCTGAGTACTGTAGTTTTCTCCATATCAACATCTCCTAACCGCTTATGTATTGAGGCAAATGCAGCACGAGCACAAACAACTATACTTGAGTCGGCAGTGTTAAGAGAAATCGGACTGCATTGTAGTAGACATTACTCCGTTTCCACATTAAGAGTACTTTCACTATGACAGGAACAACCTAATTCGGTAAAAAAAAAAAAAAATAGTGTCAAATGTACCCTTTAATGCAAACGTTTATTATGCCATTTAAAAACAGCAACGATATATCAGAGCAACGACACACCACCGGTTCTGCCGTGATAACGTCAATCGGCTAATACTAGTTCAAATATACTACGACGGATTCAGTTACAACAGGCAGCCAAAGGTTTCCTTACAGACGAGCCTGGCATTTACCACACCAATCATTAACTGCAAAACAAACAAATGAGAAGGAACAACAAGACGTAAGCCACAAAGCGCATTCTGTAGAACGGATACTGGAACAACTTAAACATGGGAAGCGGATACGCGGACCGTGAAGGCAAACACGTTGGGAGCAATCAGTATGTTTCAATGAAGAGCCGATTACAACAGGAAGGATTTGATATGAGGTAATAGACGGACTCAGAAAGTATTCCGCCTACAAGACAGAAAACAAAAAACAGCCGAATGAGGTTACTGGACCAGTTGCTTATTCATGGGCGAGTCTGGAAGCGACGTGAAGGGCAGAAAAAAGCGGCATTTCAGCCAATACTGACACTTTGCTGTACGTTACGGCTGTACTTTCCATCTGTAAATAGTATACCTAACCTAGAGAACATACTTCAAGATCACGTTTGTTATTTCGTAGCTCAGTTTTAATAACTGATCTCCGGCGGGGCTGGAGAGTGACGACTGAAACGCCCGTTTCATTTGAAAATGACTTACGCCGTATTTTCTGCACTCTCGGCTCCGTCTTTCAGCGTGTCCTCTCAGCCGTGAGATGACTTGCACATTAAATAGGCAGGAGCTGAATACGAATGGGAGGCACTCCACATACAGTGGAATCTATTTAAGGCCGAGAGCGCTACGCTGCTCACAAAGTAGCTTTCAGCTGCCCTATAAACAAACATTAACGTGCCATTGAAATATTGGAAATGAACTGTAATCCCAAAAGAGCAGTCAAAGATGTCCCACTGTATTAAGAACCTCGCAGCGTTATCATTTTAACATTTTGCAGAATGTAGATGTTACCCGTTCGTTTTGGTTGTAATTCTGGTGCAAAACATCAACGGTGAAATGTATATTGGGTCCAGCGCTAAAAACACATACATGCCATTATAACGACTGCAAAACATGTCTATATAAGCACCAAAGCAAGCGACGCACCTTACCCTTAATGTGTATCTGTGGGGCGTTCAAATCGTTTGTCAAATGAATTAAGCCGGCTTCGACGTGCTGAGATTCACATTCGGTACGGCTCAGATAGTATACCGCGCGTATTCGCTGTCACTTCATAATCCTAGAGTCCGACCAGCAGTCAATCCTAAAACCATGTTCGGTAGATATGGAATAGCCCCGCAATCGGGAAGCGATCAGCCTCCAGCGCCAACAATTACGCACACGAAACATGCAAGCCGAAACTTGGAGATTCCGTGGAACGATAGAGCATTTCTCGTCCTGCCAACTCGCAGCGGCCGGCACATTCCCACCGAGCTGAATTTCTGCCTGTCAGTCCTGTAGTTTCACGGACTGGGAGCCCCGCCCATGACAGAGCGGAGAGTGACAGCCGATCTGATGTACTGTAAATACCGAGCTGCTGTCATATTCTGCAGCCACGGCTCAGCCAGCGCGGCCGGTCATATAGACGTAGAATGGGCGATTGGGTGACGGACGGTCACTAACAGAGGACGTGATCTGCGGAAGAAACAGCGCAGAAATCGACTGGAATCAATTCACTTTCATTTACTTTTATAGGACTGTTATCTGAAATAGCAGGAACGAATAAAATACGTTTAAACAGATCATATTTAACTGCATTTAATGTATATTCAACTTCTGACAACTGCATTACATATCTCAAATCACAGAAATGAAATGACTATGATGGAGAGTAATCTTAATCAGAACATCAGAATTATTTTGCCCTTGCTAAATAAAAATGTTTTTCAAATGTTCTAGGTCCGTTCTTTTCCGACGAGGATTAACAATCTTTCTGAAAGGCCTCAGTTCTTTTCGGTCCAGTTAATTCTGGAATCTCATACTGGATTCAAAGTAATAAATGGTTTCCGGCAGTAGTCTTTTTCTGCTACTAAACCTTCGTGTTCGTTGTAGTGAATCCGTGGGTTTTGTTGACTCCTTATTGTAAAACTGCTTATTTCATGAAGTCATGAAGGCGATCATTTGTACTTAATGTTTAAACCTCAACAATGAACATCAGGTATAACGCACTGAATATCGTAGATAGGTAATAATACATTTTAAGATGTATTTTCTTTGAAAGCTATAGCATATACCAAGAGAAACATATCCATACAAACGAATTAAGATGTGTAAAAGTTTCATCGGAATTAATTCAATCATCATTTTCAGGACCACTGCAACGGTGACAATGTAGGAATGGGCGTAAAAATTAGATGAGATTTTTAATTATGGGCAAGGACTTATTTCCCCTTGATTTAAGTGGAAAACATGAAAGGGTACAAAAAAGATTAAAAAAAATATTTAGTGATTGAGGACAAAATGGCACATTCCAGATTTAAAATAAGCAATTTAATGATATCTCTGTTTTAGTGAAAGTATTTGTATTAAATGCGTAATATTAAATAGCGAATAACTGAACTTTTTAAAACGAATTAAGGTGAGTTGATATAATCTTAATAACCTGGGTATTCATACGTGTAAGAGGATCATGGAAAGCTTTGTTGAATAAGAACAATAAACACCAGGAAATGTCTTCTTGGGCAGAAAATGAATTTTAAAAATAAGACAAAAAGATAATAGTACAGCTGCGTTTTCCTCTGAGGTAAAAAAAGAAAGAAGGAAAAACTAACATTCCACCTTTAGTATGGGCAGTCTTTATTAGGGGAATTTCCACCACATCTTCAGGCTTTCACTATTGGTCAATGGGGCTTTTAAAAGTGTGTCATTTTTTATGCTTGGTTTCCCAACAAACCATCAATTTCATGGTTTTTTTGTTTGTTAATTTTTCTCTTATGTTTTGTCTACATTCCTTTGACATTGATGTGTTTTTTTTCTCTCTCTCTCATATACTGCCAAGTAAGTTGTTTCAATTAAAGCCTGTTCATCATTCTTCTAACATTTATCTGGGTTGTGAGAGGTCTAGATAGAGCCTATTTCAGTCAGCATAGGGCACAAGGCTTGGGTATAACCTGGAAGGTAATCTAATCATTCACAGGGAACATACTCACGCTACAGGCAAGTCAAAGATAAAAGTTAGCCTAACAAGTGGCGGTTATGGTGATGACACCTTTGTGCGACTGGGGGGGAGGGGTGGATAGTATTGAGAGATTTGTGTGCATGTGTCCCGTGGCATCCCCAAACTTTGCCATGCTGGGCTGTTACCCATCTCACCTGTGATCCAGCCCTGAACTTTGCTGTTTGTCTTTAGACTGTAGGAGAAAACGTGGAGGAACTTGACATGGGAAGAACATGTGAACACCACACATGCACAATGGAGGTGAGATTCAAACGTGGGGGTAGGGAGCAACAGCACTGAGCCACTGTGTCACCCCTAAAAATTAAATAGTGCATTGGAATAAGTGGCATACAATCTTATATCTCTGGGGTGATATTTATTTCCAATTTACATTTTTAAACAGCAAAATTTAAAGATCTGCAACAATTGTATTGTTAGTAAACATATTTAAAAGAAATAGATGCTGACACGTTGGATTAAATGTTAAAATTATTCTATAACTTTGGTATTAAAGTCCGTCTATCTATATTCTAACCCTTTATACTGGGGGGCTATTAAAATGATTTTTTTGTGTTTTTAACCATCCATCTGGTCAGGGTTCTAAATAATCAAGCTAAGTTTATTCTACTCAGCTTCAAGCAGTCTTATCTTGGACAGCTGATGTAAAAATGCAAGTTATTTAGGTCAAGCAACACAAATGTGAGCACATGCAACTCTCAACACTAATGTGAGTCAGGCCCAAGGCTGCCTTTCTCATATAAAATCCTCGTGTGGGCCCAGATTTGTTAATAACAGGCCTTGAGTTTAATAATAATAATCAGTGGCACTGCAGACGTTTTATTCAAAACAACTTGCATAGCTTACAGTTCTACAGATTTTCCACTCATAGGATCACTGCCCACCCCAGGATTTGAACTTACAAGGTTTTGAAAACACACCCAGTTCCTTATAAGTCATACCTATCATGAGTTCTGTTATGATACGGAGATTTCAACTGCATTTCAGTTACATCCCACAGCTCTGAACACCTTCTTAGACCATCTGCAAGATGACATCTCTCAATTTTTTACCTCTCCTTAGCCCCAGTTGCCAAATAACTAAGCTTCAGTTCCTATTCTTAAATACTAAATATGTTAGGATAGTAAGCCTTACATGTATTAATATTATTGCATCTAACTACATAAAGCAATTTTGCACAAGTACTCAGTAACTGGATGCAAGATCACTGCCCATCTTCAAGAAAACTGATCATAAATTAAGTTGTTTGAAGTTCAACTTGTAGTCCAGTGGGATGTACCACGAAGCAGCTTTAGTGGTGTAGTGAGGTTTCTTGAGGCTTACTTTTGAGTTTTGAGTATTATGAATCTTAGCTCACAATCATGGTGCCATTTACCACTGATTACGGTGTATAGGGTTAGTTACCCTGACTTAATTGAGTTAACTCTGGGTATGTGAAACTTGCTTTATAATACACCACACAATAGTTTGAAATTGTAATCTTAATAAGAATATGAATTAAAATGCTGGCATTTTTTCCAGGATATACCCCTGCATTGTGCCATGTGTTGCCAGGGATAGGTTCTAGGCCCGTCCACCAAACATGTTATAGGAAAAGCAGTTGGAATATGAATGGATGGATGGATGGATGGATGGATGGATGGATGGATGGATGTTTTGCCTCGTGTTAAATGCATGCAGTGTCTTGTGTGCAGTCCTACATTTTAGTAATTGACTCTGTATCTGTTAGATTAATCAGATACAGATGGAATACATTAAAAATTAAATCTAAAAGCAGATGGCAGAAGAAAAAATGTTTTTAATTAGCAATAATACACATTTCATTATGTAAACTGTGGTATTTTTACAGTTATGTGACAAGTATGAACTTGATTGTATCTATCACCCATTCCACTTATTCAGTGTAGTGAGTCTGAAGTTGATCCCCAAGACACAAGGCAGTGGAAACCCAGTTTTAGATGCCATTGCTTTCTATAGCATTCACTCACACATAATGGTCAAATTCGAAAAACTAATCCACTTAAATACATGTTTCTGGACTGCAGAAGGAAGCACACACAAACAGCAAGGGAACAAACAAAAACCACACAACTTGGGGGTGAGAATCAAATATGCAACTACAGAGTCATTAAGATACTCCTCGAACCACAATGCAACCCATTTTTGGTATTCATGGGTAAAATATCTTAATGTTTATGCTAAGGAGATATGACACCTACGCATTACCTTCATATGATCAGCCACTGCCAGCAAGAGAAATATAAAAAGAAAAAAATGCATACAGCTTATTAATGGACACCAACAACATGAAATCTGCTTATTTTAAAACAAAGCAGTTCAACACTGTAGGGATGAATGGTATCATATGGATGGAAAGCATTTTTCTCCTTCATTCTGTTGTTCTTTAGGATTTCTGCTTCTAAACAAAAGGAATTGCAAATTGTCCTACTCAGTGACTCACAACACTGAATGTCCATTGTGCGTGTTGATGGCTGCAGCACAGAATGCTTTAACACGACAATGTTTATTTTTAACACCCTGAGAATAAACCACTAGTTTACTGGCAGCCAAAAAAGACGCTTATAAAACCATCAGTTGATCCATTATCCACACCATTTATCAAGTACGAAGCTACGGCGAGTAACGGTCAATTGTCACAATGAACACACAACAAATAACAAGGCACCAAATTATGCGATTTAACGAGGCTATTATGCATGCAGAGGTGCATACTGGTATGTATCCCAGCAAAGTAATTACACAAAATTAACACACATTGTCATATTCATGATTCACAGTGCATGCAGCAGATATGCAATAAAATGTGATACAATAGATACAGTTGACTCATGTATATGCATCTATGCATTGAATCACATGAGGCAGGAGATGACCTCGATTTGGACGCCAGTCCATCACAGAGCAAAAACACATACAAGTCAAGTGTTCACTAAGAATTATCCGGTGATCCCACTTCCCATTACAGCACATTCTTGGACCATGGGAACAGCTGTATAATAAAAGGAGAGAACATGCAAACACTACAGAAAATGATGTCTGTGAAGAATACTTGCCACTGCAGATGGAAATTCTTGCTAAGTTCCAAAAATGAACAAGTTTATTTTTACTTTGCGGTTTTAAAGCAGAAGGTACAATATATTTGGCTGTAAAAAATGAGCCAGGTTTTCCAAAACGGCCAATCATAAACAGAAAACAGAGTAAATGACATACCAGGCTTGTACTTGAAAAGTGTCATTTCAGAAGTAGGAGCCGGCTGGACACATCTAAACTGCCATTTCTTTGTAGAGGTTTCATAACTGACAGTTACTATTCTACGGTTAATAATGTAATTGCCATGGCCATGGTCTGTTAGCAGTACAAATGTAAGCAAAACAATGTCTGACAGTTTCAAAGCTGTTTTCCGACAGCAAGCATAAATATCGGTGAACCAAAACCTCAGGATCATGCAGATGCAATGCCGTTCTGCTTCTTGCCACATGTGTCCAGAGTCAGACTTGGTAATGCTACATCTGACTACTGCCAGCCTACTGTCTGCCAACTATCAAGTGATGACAAATGAAAGACCAATGTCATAACATGGGCAAAATTAATACTGCCAGGGCCGGATGTGCTTCAAGATCAGTCTTCTCATTACCGAGATGGGTTGAAGGTCATGGCTTTCAGCCATGTGAGTAGTACTTTAAATTTATGGGTTGTCTAATCTTTGTCTTCATTTAATGCAAGAATATCATTCTTTTTTAATGTCTGCATGAAGGTGCCACAGAGATCCCTAATTTTAACTTAGCAATCCAGACTGAAGCTTGCTGACCATAGGAATGTGGTTTCACTGCATTGTGATGCACTGTCTCATCAAAGGCAGAGAGTTGTAGGTAACAGGATACACGTCATAGGTTTTATAGCATAGTTGCGGCTAAGCAGTGGGCCACGTGGCAGACATAACTGCACAGTGCTGGAGGTTTCGGCATGGTGCATTGGTACTGTTTGTCTGAATTTGGACTCATCTAGAATGAAACCCAGTATCAAACTAGTTTGCTACATTTTGATCATAAAATAACAACTATATTAACAACAACAGTTCCCATAGATAACAGATATCAGAAAATAAATTGATATTTCTTGTAGCCACCTGGTACTGAATTCTTTTGTTCCATAATTCACAAACAAGATCTTACAAAGATTTGCATGAAGAACTGGCTTGCAGATGATGGTGCTGACCACAGTTTACCCCTTGGATCACTAATGGTTTTTATCTTTCCCTGCAGGGTAGAATGCTAGCATGTCCAAGGTGGTTGCTAGCCAGTTGATCTTGGGCATCTCCTTGCTTTTGGTTCATCTTCTTCGTTGTCTTTTGCCTTTTTTCCATTCTTTCCTTTTTATGAAAATACATTGTAAGTACCACACATTCCAATTAAGTGCCTTGGGGCAACTGTGTTGTGAAAGGCACTAGAAAAATAAACCAAAAAGAATTGAAACACTCCACCGACATCCGCAATAGTGTTGGGTGCCTTGTGTCTCAATGTCCATGCCAAATATTACAGTTCTTGGGAGACATTAATTCACTCTTCAACGTGTTGCTTTTTCAAATGGATGAATCACACTTGAGCTCTTAGAAACTGCACCTTTGCAATACAAAAGTGAATTCATGAGTCGTCAACATTTAGAACTGTGAAATAAAATGTGAGACTGTAAAGGAATCAGCTGAGAAACACATGAAAGTTTTCTGACATAGAGGCTGGAAAGCCTTGGTTTGGGAGGTATATAATGAGCCATAATGGGCACTAACTGAAATCACATTTAACTTCCCGCTAGACTGTACAACTATAGTATGTACAATCAAAGCTGATTTATTTTTTTAATTTGAAAAAATAAGCATTAAATAATGAGCACCTTTTGTATTTTAAAACATTAATGTGTCTATTTTGAGAATATGATAAGATTATCAGACCACCTGCAATGTACATCAGTGCTGTTGAATTGCCGGTCAGGGTATATCAATTCTCATTTGGACATTTGGTGAGTTTCCAGCAGTTTCTTTTTTCCTTTTAACAGTTCTGTGGTTTTCCTTTAAGCTACAAAACCTAGGCTGTCATTAGGGTAGTTGTATAACCTGGAGGTGAATCTTTATTTTGGAACTGTTGCCAGGGGCGGATGGTGGTGTTTTAACCACATGGAATTCTAATAATACATACGACTGAAAAGGAGAGAACATATCTGGACTAAGAAAAATAATCCTCAGAAGAATTAATAAAGAATTGACTACTTGATGGGCAGTCGCCTCAGTACAGATTAAATATGCTGTGCAAAGAAAACAGATATTAGGGAGGGAAGCTGACAGGTCAAAAGGAATTACTGGTTTTTTGGTCAGTGAGCCATCTTAAATAGAATGAAAGAAGTATCCAGAATATCTACTTATCAACAAATGTTCAATATTGACATTATTCTTCTGGATAGGGGTCTACAGTATAGGGAGGAGAGGGGAGAGAGCAGAATGTAGCAGACAGAAACCATGAGTACCTATAAAGCCTCCTGAGGTGCCAAAGAGGCCCAGGTGTTAGCCCTGTTGCCTTATATCTGCAGAATGCGAGGCTTGATTCCCACCTCTCCTCTGTGTACGAGGTGTTTGTGTGTTCTCCCCGTGTTGCGGGTTTCCTCCCACAGTCCAAAGATGTACAGTTAGGCTAGCTGATGACTCTAGCATATTATTTTGTGGGTATACAGGTATGTGCCCTGCGATGGACTGGCATCCCATCCAGGGTGTACCCAGGCCTTATGCCCTGGGCTACCCCACCAACATACAGTTGGTTTGAAGGTGGATGGAGGGAAAGTGACAGTCCAGCAAGCAAATTCATATTGTTGGAAAAATGTCACACATACACAAGTCCAAGAAAGACAAGTCAAGCTGAATTTGCAAAAAATTACTCAAATGCTAAGGGAGCAAAGTTATTGTCACAGGGTGCCTGTCAAAAAGAGGTGAAGAATGATTTCAGTGAGTACATATTCCTATCACGAGTTACACAATGCCCCCAAATCTGGGTCATGCAGGACTACAACGAATCTTAGAATCAGATTCAATTAGATTGCTTTTTAAAAAAAAAAAAACATAAAAGTTAAAGCATTGCATAGAATGACATTAGAAATCATTTTGGTGCCGCAGGGTTTGAGGTACAACATGTAGATGAATCCTCACTCTAGTGTTCTAAACAAAAAGACAGAATGCAATGAAAAGGTCTTTTAACACTTGGTCCATTGGCTTTTTATTCATGCAACATTATCATCTTTCGTATAAACTGTCCAATCACGATTCTGTCTCTGCCAGTTTTCAGAGATGTGTATTGTACTGATGTTTCTCCTTGGATTTTCTAGGAATGATAAACATGGCAGTCTTGAAGCCAATCTCCAGGTCATATTTAATATGAGATGTTTCTAACTTTAGTTATCTCCAGACACTGTTCTTTCTGCATTCCTGTCAGGAAATATGCAGCGATGGCCTCTTTAAATACCTTTGGTGGAAAATTTGATGCTGACTCAGATATAAGGAAAAGATAGCTGTATAAGAAATGGGGCATGATTTTTTCTTTAACACGTACACTGCTGGTTGGATCATTTATTTGATGGGACCAGATGCTGAGTGAAGGCACAACTTCAGGATTTACGACTCCTATTTCTATATACAGCTAAATTAAGACTCAGACTGGTCCTCCACAAGTCTTAATCGTTCTTCTCTAACAACACTGCAGGTACCTGTCCTGCCACCTGTCTAACAGGGTCTTGTAAGCTGTATGCATATGCCACATACCCAGCATACCTTACTTTATGTCCCTGACGTGGCTCTCCAGCCACACGGCTGGGATTGGAGCTGAAGATAAACCCAGAACATGCAGCACCTGACGTTAGCTCCCTGGACCGCTGGGACTGGAGCTGAAGATAAACCCAGAACATGCAGCACCTGACGTTAGCTCCCTGGACCGCTGGGACTGGAGCTGAAGATGAACCCAGAACATGCAGCGCTTGGCGTTAGCTCCCTGGAGCACTGGGACTGGAGCTGAAGATGAACCCAGAACATGCAGCGCTTGGCATTAGCTCCCTGGAGCACTGTGACTGGAGCTGAAGATGAACCCAGAACATGCAGCACCCGGTGTTAGCTCCCTGGAGCACTGGGACTGGAGCTGAAGATGAACCCAGAACATGCAGCACCTGGTGTTAGCTCCCTGGATTGCTCCCTGGGCCAACCAGAGCTGTAGGGAGAAAACAGCCTCGAGGGGAGGCAGAGATTAGATGAAAGACCTGTGAGTACATTCAGGCACCCCTGTTATTGTTAATCAGTAACAGATAAAAGGGTTGAGAGCATGGACAGCACTCAAAAAATATAATAAGCTCCAAATGGACTGTGTCAGAGGGCCATGAAACATTTTCTTCATGAATTAAACAGAGAGTGAGTAAACCTGGCCCAGGAAAAGGATAGTCTCAAACACAGACAACTTTCCTTCACAGACAGAATATTTATAATTATAATATTTATGCAGGTAAAATTTACACAGGTAAAATGCAGCTTGAAAACACTAGAAATCTCCAAGCCATTAATTTTCCAATCATTTATTCTGGTCAGGGTCATAGGGGGGCCTGGAGCCTATCTGAAACAGCACAGGGCTGGGGTACATAATGGATGGGAGGCTGGTCCAAGAATGAACATACTAACAGTATATTGATAGAAAGATTAATCTAATTACTGGCACTGATCTGTGATGCAAAGACATCCTGTCCATGGTATCTTCTGCCTTGTCCTGTAATTCCTGCAATAGGTTCTAGGCTACCTGTGACTATTTACAGGATAAGGGGCTAAGTAAGATGGATGGATAAATGGAGACATTCAGAAGACAGGGTGTATGAATATCAGATTAAACTAATAACAGGGAGCATGCAAAACATGCTACAATTTATTTATCTTTTGGGTCTGTATTTTTCACTAATCTTTCATTGAATTCTCTGTGCACTGCGAGTTTGTTTATCTCATTATCCTGATACTGTCCACTGGAGCTGATCAGCTCCTACTATGAAGTTCACTGCAACAAAAACGACGGGCCGATGAAGGAAGTGAGGAGGGTTTGACACAGCGGGGGCTGCGGGGTCCCACCATAAACAGCCCACTTGCCTGTCAGAACATGTTTCTTTGGGTCCCCATAAATTCATCACAGCAGCAGGGCTACATAAAGCAAGGTCAACAGCCTCTAATCCTCTGCCATCCCCTTTGTTGGTTTGCTGGGAAAGCTTCAAAGCCCTGTGGCTGGCCCATCCAGAGACCTCGTGGCCAAAGTGGCCCTCACTGAGCCTGGAAATGGGGCTTTGTGTTTACACTGAAGAGACCAGCAGGCTGAACCTGTGACATTTGTCATCTGTTGTATCAAGGCACGCTCATTAAATTGGAAGTACTTATATATGTAGTTTCTTTTACTTTCACATCTAATGTGTTATTATGTTGTGGTTAATTCTGTTGTACATATATATAAAAGACACATGGTTAGTGATTTAGAGTGCAGTGGGAGTGACAGACCCACACCAGCTCTGATGTTAACAATCAAACCAGCAGACAGCTTTTTCCGAACAACATGAATGACGACCAAAGATGGCTAAGAAAAATCATCTCACAAGCAGGCCGAGAATGCTCTTTGGTGTTACTGTTCTCAGTGTTTCACAGATGTCTCAGATGGCGTAGACGACTGTCTGTGACAGTTAGGCAGTGCCTTCCTGAGTGTAACATCACTGTGATCTATATCGTTCTATATACTACTCCATCTGTCACTCTTTATACACCTCACAACTGCCCATGGACAAGAACCTGAGTCACGGTGTGTAGTTTGAAACAGACTTTCCAAACCCTGATGCCAAACTGTGACGCTCAGGTGTTTCCATCTCAGGAAAACATGCCCAGTAACTGGAAAGTATTTTGGTTCAGTAGCACAAAGAAAGGGGGAAAAAAGGTCAAGCATGTGAATGTGACAGCTGACTCTCTTTAAGCATGGCCCAATGTAGAAGCCCACGTCCCGGCATTGTGAGCTTCTCCCACCAGTGATGAGCACATAACATCCCTGTGTATGGAAAAGGAAGCCTGTTAAACATTCATGACGGCACATGAAAAATTCATGGGAGCAAACAGACGAGCAGCAGGTGAGTATTTTACAATCTGACAACGTTCATGCATTCAGGTGGTTTGGAAGCCATTGCGGGGGACATGCTATGTGAATTGAAAGACCACAAAGTGAGAATGGTGACATTCAGCCCTTTGTTACTCCGTTAATGTGTCATTTATGCTGTGTAGCCAGGTCAAATGATAATGATGCAGTTCTGTTACTTAGTGTTGTTTTACTCCCAACATTATAATTTCAAGTTAATTGGTGTAATCAAAAATGCTGGTGGTTGGGGAAAAACTACAGAAAATAGGGGTAGCGTAGAATGTGGCCTTAAAGTAATTAACAACATAAACTAAAAATGATGTAAATGTGAAAAGCTTTCAATATTTCTTATTAATTTGTTATGTATTCTAACTTAATGTAATGGCTTTAACATGCAAAATGCTTGAGACACAATGCTTGAATGAGAAAAAATATTCATAAGAGCTAGCTTGCTGTTTTTAAAGTAGAAACTTTGAAATAGTTTTCAGGCAGCAGCAACTGAGGTGAGTGCAATTCAGTTTTGTCTTTCATTGTTTTAACAATTAAAAATGCAATTGCAAAATATCAAATTCTTTCTCTGAGGCACTGAGCCCAGTAGGAGTTTCACAGATATTCATGTTTGAAACAAAACAAACACTTACTGTGCTCTTTTCAGAGCAGTTGTATCATAACTGGGTCATGGCAAGAACAAAGAGTGTGCTGCTTTTTCTGTGTAAGACTATCCCAGTCAATTGATGACAGAAGTTATACAAGCCTGTTTCCCAGGTTGGGTCACAATCAAGCCCCTCTCTTGCATGCTTCCAGCACACTAAACAGTGAACAAATCTAATTTACCATACAAGTTAGATTTGAAAAGAGCATCCTGATTGGTGCACACAGGTAACTGCAGACGCAGACTGTCTTTCTACTTGAATGGACTTTCTTGACTCTCACTAACTGGAACCTTCCTGCCAAATCTTCTTCTCTACCCAAGGCTTACAGCACTTATTTGTTTGGGTAGTTTAGTTCAGGTGGCCCCCAATCTTGAAACGTCTAGATAATTGGGGTATTATAGACTATTTTACTGATTGCTCACATTTTTTAGCAACTTTATGTAAGAGCATGCATACTGTGTAAAACTCATAATGTTTGCTGTATAGTTAGCAAATAAAACTTATCGGTCTTTCTCAGAAATCCGGTAACATTAATTAAATAATTGATACTAGTATTAAAAAATGATAATTATATTTAAAAAATCCTACACCATTCATTTTAGAGTTAATTTGAAAATGAACCGTATTAAAAACTCTTAATTATGTTAAAAGTTGGATGTTGAGAACCAATGAAAAGAGTCCATTATCTGCCTCTAGTTTCTCAGCCCTTGATTAGTTCAGTTTTTTTCAGGAAATCTTGCCAATTTAACACTTTATCCTTTTTTATTGTCCGCTTAAGACAAGTCTATGAACGCTAAACACATGGAGTTGGCCGTGTGTGTGTGTGTGTGTGGGGGGGGTGCGTTACAAGTGTTGTGCTGCAAGCTAATGCATGGGTAAAGAATGGTGTTTCCCAGCAACGGTGTCCTTGTTCCAAAACAGTCTTTTTAGTTTATTTTACTGAAGAAAGTGAGCAACAACTAAGGCTGTTAAAATAATCATTTATTATTTGTAGTTATGTAATTTTTGCATGTAGCTTCAGAAACATGTCTAAAACCTTAGTATTGCAGAATACATTTTAAATGATCTTCCGACTCTAGATTACACTAGATAGAAAATCTAGTTCAGCGGCTACTAAAGGTTGGCATGTATGTCTAAACTAAAATTTTAAAAATGCACAAACAGCCTAAATGCTAATTTCCTATTCTATTGTAATCTTAATTATATGCATGATTGAATATCCGTTGCTATTCCTGTTAACAGACAGTTGACAGACGTGTTTTTCCAGCGCATACAGAGATTCGATGTGGCCTCCTGGAGTGACGCCAAAATTCAGTAACGCCTGGAGCCACAGGTCAGCTGACAAAGACCCAGTTAGTTTTAGCTTGGAGAAGAGGACGGCAAAGGGTCTAAGAGAGAAACCTCCCAAAATGTCCCACCAATTCTCCCCAGGGCCCCTCCTACTACAGCTCAGTAATGTTATTTCTTATCTGTCACTCTTATCACTAACTCACACACTTTCCAAAAGGACTTCTACCAGGCTTTTGTTACTGAAAATGACTTCAGGTGCCCCCCTGTAGGGACACTGATATCAGCGTCGCAGCTATCCTCTGACTAAACATGATGATTCCCCTGAATAAACACAATGGTTCCAAGGTAGCAGCCCAGATCCCTGTAGTGAAACAATGGCCCAATCTGCCTGCCTTCACATATGGGCTCTTATTGGTTCTAAAGTATCCGTTGGCTCAGTATGTAGACTGTAGACTTCCGTACTCCAGAGTACTTTAGACTGCAGCCTTGTCCAATGGCCGTTAGTCTTCTTATCGAGCAAAGGTGGCCCAGAAAGACTGGCTCCAGCTATTTTAGTCTGCACTGTTTGCACAGCACTTTGTGAAGGAGTGTAAAGACAATGGGCATTTGGAGACCATGATGGAATAGAAAGCCCAGCTTGAGGGTTTGATATCTACATTGGAGTTGAACCATTGGTGTGTGGTTGAAGACACACAACTCAACCCAAACTACTGACTCAACCTCATCATCCATATTGAACAGGGCCAGATGGACATCCGGTTTCTGTTTGCCGATCTGCATGGTGAAAGTGAAAGTATATCGATAATGCCTTTTATACAATGCAGTAGTGAGGCTGCGCTGTGGTGACTGGAGGCAGTGAGACATGTTCCCCAGCCTCCAATGTTATCGAGGCAGCTCCCGACCTCTAGTGAGACCTTCCGGATTGACTCTCTTTCCTGCATAGACACACACGGCAGCCTCGCCTCGGTGTCATGTCAGTGAGGGGCTGCGAGATGGAGCGACTGATTTAATAAATCAGGATGTTGGGAGGAGTTTTCCGCTCCTCTCTACCTAATCTCGGGAGTAATAAGTGATGCCGGTGACGGAATCTCCAAGACACGGGCGTGAGCGGTGCTCTTACCGTTCTGCTCCAATGCCCCCTCCCCTCCATGCAGCAGGTGGTACCATCGAGACTGCAAAGGGGACAGCGAGACCGTGTCAGTGTCATAATCAGCCTGCAGGACTAACCGCACAATGGAAACATTTTAGAAATTCATCAGTACCGACGCACTTTTGCTGCGATAAGCATAAATAAAATTCAGAAATGAATGGTATCTTTCAGAGAGCTGGTAAGTATAAATAGCTCCAGCTGTAACCTTTTTAATCTGCTGGATTCGAGTTTTTGTGAAATTTTGCACAGCAGCTTTTTCCAGCAGATAAAAGCTGTGCCAATTTAATTAAAAAAGACCATAAATCACTAAGCTGCCAGATATGGTGGCCACATCCAGAGCTGAGGTTTTTAAAAACACAGTCTGCCAGTGCGTCTGCTGCAGTGCCAGATGCGTCCCTGATGTCACATTCCCGGATCCTGATGTGGCTGAGAGGAACAGGTACTGGAAGGCCAGTGTTCACCCCCACCAACGCAGCACTGAGTCAGATGGACCTGCCCAGTCCATTCATGCTGATGCTTCATAGTTGGCTGTATCATCAGAGCCAATTATGGGCCTTTCTGACATGATCCTCCAAATGGTCTCTGTGATCTGTTATAATTCCAAGGCTTTATTTCATGTAGAGGAGTGATTATCAGTGGAACAGATATAGATAGAGTCTAACAATCAACTCAGATTTAACTAGTACCTTGAAATTTGTTTTGTAGCCAACACTGAATCTGCTGGCATAGACTAATCCTTTACTGTAGGTGCTGAAACTTGTATAATTACTACTACTAATAATAATACTACAATAATAAAATGTTATTCAGGTGCCACAGTGTACTGTATATTTTTACATGTACCTTAGCTGACAGGGAATATGCAAGCATGCTAAGGTTACTCCATGGAAATTAGCATGTGGCGCCAGAGTATTCAGGCTTTTTACACTCTCCACATATTTCTAGATTTTGAACTACATTCACAAGTCTTTTTCCATTTATTATTATTTTTTTTTTTTTTTTTGCAAAATCACAAGCTGAAAGAGAACTTCAGGCTAAGTGACTTACCGATTACGAGGTATACTAATGGATATTAGTGCATTGGAGTTGGTACCTACCAAATTTGTACCCTCTATCAGTGTGACCTTCACCAATCCCCACAGCAGATCCACTTCAGCTTGTTCAGGTTGTTAGGACAATGCTTGCCATGCTGAAATTGTTCCAAAAATGCTTGGTGACCTTGGGAATGTGGCTTTGATTGGGTCACTCAGAGAAATTCTCTTCCTCAATTCAGATTGAGCAGCCACTTGAACCATGATTACTGGGTTCTCTTTCTTGGCATCATTGTCCTGTTGAATGGTGAATTTTCTTGAAAAGTTCAGCTTTTCAGCAAACTGAACGAAGCTCCTCCTCAGTATTTCCCTCCACTCTGCTCCTGTCATTCCTCTTTCTTTTCTAATAGCATTCCCAGCCCCTGCTGATGATGTGAAGTGTTCCCACAGCATGACGCTGGCACCGCCAAGCTTTACTGTCCAGATTGTGTTTTTGAATGCATGGGTAGTGTTGTTGTTTAAGCCACACATGCAGTATTCAGCCAAAAAGCCCTATCTTGGTGTCATCTGACCACAAAACCTTCTTACACAACTTGGCTGGATCGTTCCCGAGGGGCTTTAAGATGTTTTTCTGTTTAGTTTTTATTTTAAGTTCATGCTACTGCCATTACAGGTCACTATTATGTCGAGCTTCCAATACTGGTGATTGATGAAAGCAGTATCAGTGCAGGAGTTTCAGAGTCATTCCTGGTTCCCTCTCATTTAGAAAGGGAGGGCCAATCTACCAGCAACGTCTGCATCGTGTGATACGGTTTCCTCCTGATTCAACAATGCTCACTGGCATGTCCAGGCTCTTCAGTAACTTTCCACCCTATGATTTTAATCCTTTATTTCTAACACTTCAGAAGTTCTCAGGCATTTTTGTCCATGTCAGTGTTTTTTTTTCACCTGTAACAATTTACCGTAGCAGAGCACAGGAGCTGAATGCTTTGGTAAGCAGCAAATAACAGTAACATCATCCAATGCTTACCTTTAAGTGCTTGTTTTTTTATTGGAAAATAGGGGGGACGACAGTGGAATTTTGAAGCAGTTTTGGTTTGCATATAAAAGTGTTGCAAAAAAATAGTAGCAAAATAAAAATGCATTAGTGAATAGTTTTGCAAGACTTTAAATGAATGAAAACATGGAGAATGTCTGCAGGGTTGATGAATGTCACTGTAGTTTAGTAGTCTCAGAGTACAAGTAACAAAGTAAAAGAATGTAATGTCATGTTCTTTAGAACCACTTGACACATTGGAGTTTATTTAAAAGGCTGACATGTTGCATAAATGCTCACAGGAAACCAGAAGGAGTTGTTTTCTTCATAGACTTTTACACACCAAAAGCTGTATGTGAACAACAAGAACAATCAAACCAAGGCATTTTAATCAAGTTTCTGCATTTTCACACACATCTCCTTCTTTAATCATTGTTATTGCAAGTGAGTAAAAGTGAGACCTGGCTGAAGCAGCTGGTAAGAACAGAGCCCTGGGTACGGAGATCATGCGGTATTTCTGTGAAGACGCTTACGTAACTTGATCGTTAAATATGCACCTGCCTGACATGTCATGACATATTGCCTCCAAAGTGACATCAGCCTAGAGAAGAACATAGAAGGAAACTATTAAAAGAGGATAAAGGAAAAGTGTTATAGCCAGTGCTGATTTTATGTAGCAGAAAAATTGACAGGTGACAGTTAGACAGTAAGATCTGCCATGCAAATCCGAAGTGAGCTACTACACACAGAGATTCTGTGTTTTAGTAGGACAAGCAGAACACAGAATGGAATATTTCACTGTTATGTGTTTTTTCTATGGCGCAGTGCACGTTCCACTCATGTTTACATGTTTAGCATAAATACCCAGCAATTCCATATTCCACTTATATGTTTTATATGACTGAAAATGGAAATAAACTGGACCACTTACATTGGAAGTCACCTTTTTCAGCAGTGGATGGTAAAAAGAATTCACATTTCCAACAATAACATAGGTATTTGGTGTAATTGGATATAATCTGTCTCGTTTTACTTCGTTTTGATACATGCATGGACCAAGTCATGTTTGAGGTGCTCTTCTTTAATTAAACTAAGCTGAAACAAGAGGAGGAAAAAAACTGTAAGAATGTAAGAATGGGGATGACTCTCAGCTGATAGAGCTTAGCCAATAAGCACACTGGACAACTGCAGGTTATCAATGGGAAGGTCATCACGCTAGCCTCTTTTTCTCAAGTCAAGGTTTCTTTGGACCAGAAAATGAAAACAACAGCCATATGGGGGAATTTGATGTCTTGAATACATCTTGCCCTTCCAGTCCAGATTTCCATCACCTTTCTGCATGTTAGCAATGCACTTTAATGATATTAAAGGTCCCTCCATTTCCACCTCATGCTGGGCCTTGATGAATTGGAAGGACTTTAAGGATCCAGGGATTTGGGGATCAGCTGTGCCTCTTCTCGGTTGTTTTATTTACTGCTGTTTCTAACTGAGATGTTTTTTGGAGAATTAGGGGACAGGGCTGAAATCGCTTTCTCTGAGGTATAAATAAGTGGTACAGCAAAATTATTCTTTCAGTGAACACACAGAGAACTGTCCACATCACTCCACCTCCCGGACAGCATCCGGCAGGCTCAGGACAGCAGTGTGAATGGTGTGTTTCAGTGTGAGGCTAGCACACACTGCAATGATACCAGGCCTCTGTGGATCGGTCTAGGCCTGATCAACCAATAAGATAATCACGAAAACTTACGGAAAGAAAAATAAAACTAGAGCAATGGGTTGATTTCTGTTGAAGGACACCCAGGAAAGAGGAAAATTTTGGATTTCAACTTTTCCAGGAATGTTTGGAAGAACTATTGTAGCACATATCCATAGTATGCTTGTAGCGGATGTGTTGTATATTTGTTGCACTTAAATGAAGTACATATACAGTACAGTAAAGTGCCATTTCCTGATGTGCTACTGGTACACAGTTCTTCAGTTTCAGACAAGATGGATTTCAGAGTGAATTAATCAGATATGGTCTGTAATCATATCCACCTCCGTTTTTACAGCCATTGGGGGAAAAATTAGATGGACATTGAGTGAAATCCAGCCTCATTTCTCTGCCCTATAAAGCAAAGAGTTTGACAGAGACAGACTATATGTGACCTATGTCTCGTGAACACTGATCCTCAACCTTCTAGACTGGTACCCAATTTCACAGGAACAGAGTCATTTATCTGCATTTTGGAAATTCAAAACTTACTCAAATAAAAAAGAAAATTTATGGTGTGACTGAGAATGAAGAATCACTGCTTATTTATCTTGCTCAAAACAGCATAAAAGTTTCAGAGAACAAAAAGATATTCTAACCCATGAGTAAATAACTTTCATTTGAATTTTCAGTTAATATGGCAATACATGCAGTGGTTAATTGCAAAATACAGACTATTTAAAGTCAGACAACTCTGATAGATTATGTTATTGAAGCAAGTTGGGTATAATTTTCTAAGACCTAAACATCACATTTGACCGTTCTGTTTCGCTGCCTATCTCAACCTTGCCCTGAATCGGGCATAACGCTCTGATATATAACTTAGTCAACTCGAGTCATGAATTACCTGACGCAGCAGAGACACACCTGACCAGAGGGTTGTAAAGCATGAGAAACAAGAGGTTTCTTTAGTCCCGCGAGAAGGTGTGCAAACCCAGGCATGAATGGAGAGTGGAACTGAGAAAACAAGCTGCACATATACCTGTGTACCGTAATACAAACTGCAGTCAGCTGAGGACATCGGGGAGCTGTACATTACCCAAAGTACCCAAAGGGGCGGGTTTGAAAAAAGGGAGGGAGAACAAATGTCCTTCCTATTGCTAAATTTAAGCATTCCTCCAGACCCACAGATTTTTCACTGTTATTGCTGCTTTATTTGGTAGATGCATTGGTTTGGCCTCTGCAGTGTGTGCCAACATGGCTCATGAAAAGAAAAAAGTTTTAAAAAGTCCACCGTTTTCACCATGTATCTTCTAAGCACTTACACCATATCGGGGTGAAGCCTATCATAGAAAGCAATAGCATGCCTTGGGGGAACAGATGAGATATCAGTCCATTGGTGGGTGCACACACACACACACGCACACACACACACACACACACAGACATTTACATATGTTTGGACAGTGAGAGGAATCATGTCATTCACAGAACTAGCAAAATACGTGCACCCAGAACAAGATTTGTGGCATGACAGTGCTACACAGTTAGCCACCATGCTGACCTGGGTCCAATTTTACACAAACCCAAATCATAAACGCTGTTGGGACTCCCACTGTTATGAGATGCTTACAATGTAATACATATCTATAAATTTAACAATATTTTTATTGGGTGGTGTGTGGTTCTGCAGATTAGGAGTCTGTGCCTATATTCAGAAGTTACAGATTCACATCTAATGGCCATATCAGTGTTCGGCCCTTAAGGAAAGCCTTTAAACACAAAAAAAAAAAACTCCTCTGGGTAAATAGATGACCCTGTGCTCTGACTTCACTCTCACCTGTACATTACCGTTCAAAGGTTTAGGGTCACTTAGCAATGTTCATGTTTTCCATGACAACATACATGAGATGAATTTGAATAGGTAATACAACAAAATGAATAGGAAATATAGTCATTGACGAAATTAGAAATAATGATGTTTAATCAAAATAATAACTGTGTCCTTCAAACTTTACTTTCATCAAAGCATCCTCCATTTGCAGCAATTACAGCTTTACAGACCTTGCTAACATACAACCCCAAATCAGAAAAAGTTGGGATAGTAAGGAAAATGCAAATTAAAAAAAAAACACAGTGATTCTTAAATTTACTTTGAATTTTATTTCATTGCAGACAGTATGAACCCAAGATATTTCATGTTATGTCTGGTAAACTTCATTTCATTTGGAAATATACATTAATTCCTGCATTTCAAGCCTGCAACATGTTCCTGCAGTTCAGGCCTGCAACACACACATCAACAGGTGATTGTAATCATGATTTGGTACAAATCCATGAAAGGCTGAGTCTTTAAGGAGCAAAGATGGGCAGAGGATCTTGTTTGTCAACAAATGTGTGAAAAAATTATAGAAATGTTTAAAAACAATGATACTCAAAGAAAGATTGAATGGGATTTGCATATTTTTCCCTCTACAGTGCATAATATCATTAAATGATTCAAGGAATCTGGAGGAATTTCAGAGCATAAAGGGCAAGGGCGCAAGCCTGAGCTGAACACCTATGATCTCCGATCACTCAGACGGCACTGCATCAATAACCGTCATTCATCGATAGCTGATATAACCACATGGGCAAGAGATTACTTTGGCAAACCTTTGTCAAGCACTACAATATGAAGTTACATTCACATTCACAAATGCCACTTGCAACTTTACTGTGCAAAAAAGAAGCCTTGTGTTAACCATGTCCAGAAGTGGCATCGACTTTTCTGGGTTCAGAAGCATCTGGGATGGACCATCACACAGTGGAAACGTGTATTGTGGTCAGACGAATCAGTATTCCTCTTTTTTTTGGAATAAAAGGATGCTGTGTGGTCCAGACCAAAGACAAAAAGGACCATCCAGACTGTTTTCAGCGACAAGTCCAAAAGCCAGGGTCTGTCATGGTATGGGGTTGTGTCAGTGCCCTTGGAAAAGGTAATTTATACTTCTGTGATGGCAGCATTAATGCAGAAAAGTACATTGAGATTTCAGAGCAACATATGCTGCCTTCAAGACGACATCTTTTCCAGGGACGTCCATGCATTTTTCAACAAGACAATGCAAAACCACGTTCTGCACACATTACAAAGACGTGGCTGTGGAAGAAGAGGGTACGAGTACTGGACTGGCCTGCCTGCAGTCCTGACATGTCCCCAATAGAGAATGTGTGGAGAATTTTGAAATGAAAAATGCAAAAACGACAGCCCCATACTGTTGCACACCTTAAGACGTGTTTGCAGGAAGAATGTGACAAAATAACACCTGAAACACTTCATCGCTTGGTATCCTCGGTGCTAAAATGTCTTTTAAGTGTTGTGAGAAGGAATGGCAACGTTACAAAGTGGTAAATGCTTTACCATTCCAGCTTTTTTTGGAATGTGTTGCAGGCCTGAAATGCAGGAATGGATGTATATTAACAAATGAAATGAAGTTGACCAGACATAACATGAAATATCTTGGGTTCATACTGTCTGCAATGAAATAAAAGTCACAGTAAATTTAAGAATCACTGTGTTTTGTTTTTTTTAATTTGCATTTTCCATACTGTCCCAACATTTTCTGATTTGGGGTTGTATGTACTACACACACACACACACCAGCATTTTTCACTTTTTGTAATGATCACTTTTCAACAGTGATATTTACCTGCCACACAACATCAGAGTGTGATGTCAGGGCAGCAAGTAATTTCCCTTTGGAAATTTATAAATTGCACTTTGTAACATCATTTTTACTTTTTCTTGTTCCTGGGCAGAAGGTGTTATTTCCCAAATGCTTTTGCCTAAAGTAAACGGAAAAGACCTATTTTTCTCTTCAAACTTTGCTTTTGTGACCTGGGTAATTGGGGGCTGATACGTGAGAGTGAATTA
>JAACJT020000075.1:11381845-11397139 GCA_009936485.2 Gymnarchus niloticus | reverse complement strand
AACAAATGAAATGAAGTTGACCAGACATAACATGAAATATCTTGGGTTCATACTGTCTGCAATGAAATAAAAGTCACCGTAAATTTAAGAATCACTGCGTTTTTTTTTTTTTATTTGCATTTTCCATACTGTCCCAACATTTTCTGATTTGGGGTTTTTATTTCAAGAGGGTTTTCTAATAATAAATTGATCCTTTAAAATGATATACTTGCATTAGCAAATGTAACATTCTATTGGAACACAGGGATAATTGTTAGTGATAATGAGCTTATGTACACCTATGTAGATATTCCATTAAGCAGTCGTTTCCAGCTACGATAGTCATTTACAACATTAATAATGTCTACACTGTATTTTTGATCAATTTGATGTTATTTTAAAGGACAAAAAACTTGTTTTTCTTTCAAAAACAAAGAAATTTATGTGACCCCAAATTTTTGAAAGCTAGTGAACGTGTGTGTGAGTGTGTTGCATGGAACTCAAGATGGAACATGCATAAACTATAGAATTTCTATGTACATGTATTTGAACTTGCATAAATATCCAATAAAAGTATTATCATATAGTTTCGTAAATAATTTGTCAAAGGATCACTGCCACATAAATGTGCCCTGCTTTTTCCATTTATAATGATGATTGTGATTCATTTAGGTATTAAGGTGATGTTCCTTGAAGTTTTTCACATATTTCTTTTGCTGTTCAGTTATATAAATTCTCCCCACTTCCCATAGTTGCGGGGCCTTCTTTTCACCTCAGAAACCCAAGTTAAAACTTAAAGGCCCATACTGCCTTTTGGACTTTAATTTTTATTACCAATTTAAATAAATGCACTGAGTTGTTGATTGCTGAACTCCAGAAACCAACCATGATGCTGATTCCATTTTACTGCATCTGAATAATTCCAGTCTTAAAGTCAGATTTTCCCTTTCGTCTCGTTAAATGATGGAGGAAAAACTAGCACAATCTCTGTTACGAGCGTATTAGATCATTATTACAAATCTATTCTTGAAGAAAGACATAATCACTACTTGCATCGTTACGGACTGATTTTAAGACCCGTTTGCTTTTCAAAACTGTTAATGGTTTAGCACCAACATACATCTGTGAATATCTTTACATGCACCATCATATGCCCTGGTCGTCTAGTGCTGATCTGCTGCAGAAGTGAGTTGCGGAAAAGGCAATGAATCAGATTCCTGATTTCATGCACAAAAATTCTGAAGCTCTGTGCCTTTTAACAGAAATACTCTGCTTGCAGTTTTCAAAGGAACTCTCAGCATTTAAAAGGCTACTTGAATAAATTGTAATTAATAAATTAAATTTATAAATTAAGGACTCAATTTCACCCAATATGTACCTATTTTTATTCATTTTTATGTATTTTAATTTACTTTTCACACACAATGGTCTCAGCTGTTTATCACCAAGTCCTTTATTTTAACCCATATGTAAATCTGGCTACTTTTAAATCATTATTTATTGACTCATTCATTTTATTCAATTATTTAACTTAGAACTGTGTTTATGAAATATGGAATATAGTACAAAGCTTATTAGAAGTGGTAGTACTGTGATGATACAACCAATGTGTGGCTCTGATGATGAGGAAACAGCAAACAGTAAGGAAGTCCTATACCTGACAGGATGGTGTGTAAAAAAAAAAAAAAAACCTTACTGTACTGTTGTAATCACAATACTCAATAGTCCAGAGACTGGAGTAAGGTCAGAACACAGGAGTTCCAGGAAACAGGGCAAACACGACCAAAACATGATGCACAAAACAGAGTCCAGGCAAAATGGACATCCATATCCAGGAAGGCAAAACAGAGAGCAAACAACCAAAATCATATTCCAAAAAGCCAGAGAACAAATGGCATAAAAAACAAAACAGCATCATACACAGCCAAGCCAAAAGCACAAGAAGAACCACTGAATAATGTGACTAACACATGATGTCTCACACTGAGGTGTGGGAGCTTGGGGAATTCAAAAGAAGAGTAACTGAAAACAGCTGTCAATACTCAGGTGAGGAGAAATGAGGGTATGATGGGCGTAGCTGGCTTGGTGTGGTGTGGGTATGAGTGACATGACACTCACCCTCGAAAATCAAAAAGTTCAAAGAAGTGACTCTGGTGTTGGGAACAAGGTGACTCCTTGGTTAGCATTATCACCTCATGCCTCCACAGTTGGGCGTTTGAATCCCACCTCTGGCTCTGTATGGAGTTTACATGTCCTTCATGGGTTTCCGCCTGCAGTTCAAAGACATGTGTTGTAGGCTAACTGGTGTGGCTAAATTGTAGGCTACATAGCTTGTGCCCTGCAATGGGTTGGCACCCGCTCCAGGGTGTTTTTGACCTTGTGCCATAAGGCTACCTGGGATAGGCTCCAGGCCTCTCTGCAACCCTAAACAGAATTAAGTGGTTTGGAAAATAGATGATTCTGAAGGACTGAGCAAAATGCTCGCATACTGTGTAAAGGTGTGGTACAGAAAGCATACTCACATGCTGTATAACGGTGTGGTACGGAAAACATACTCTATTACTATTTTTGGAATGTGTTGCAGGCCTGAAATGCATATTAACAAATGACATGAAGTTGATCGGAAAAAACATGAAATATCTTGGGTTCAATTCAATTTTATTTATATAGTGCCTTTAACAAGAAGCACTGTCACAAAGTGCTTTACATAGTTCCGGGCCCAGAGTCCCCAGAGAGTAAGCCAAAGGTGACAGTGGCAAGGAAAAACTCCCTCAGAAGGAAGAAACCTTGGCAGGAACCAGACTCAAGGGGGAAGCCCATCCTCCTCTGGCTAGCACCGGGCAGGACAAATTAATTAATACAAATAAGAACAATAGATACAAATAAGAACAAATCCTGTAACAGTCAAGAGGACAACAGGGTATTGGAGGATGCAGTCCAGTAATCAGAGCAGGTTCGGTGGCTCAGAAGGCAGCAAGCCAGTCAATGTGGACATCTAAAGTGGAAGGAGGGCATGGTAGGCCAGCATGCGATATGAGGATCTCTTGAATCCGAACCTTCAAGGGAAGCACCCTGAAAGGGTGGCATGGGGGAAAGAGAATGTGTGTGAGCAGAGCGGCAATTTAAGGCAGCAGGATAATAGGAAATAAAATAGCAAACAAAATAGCAAAATCCCCAGAATAACTATATATGGCAGCATAAATATGAGGGAGAGACCAATGGGGACACAGGCATGAGGAATCCTTGAACGCCAGCACTCCAACAACACACAGAACACGCAAAGCAGGAGTGACAGCACTGACAGAACAGTTCATCCAAAGTCAATGGCACTGATCCCCACCCAGCTCTACACCTCAGTCTATAACCTGTAATTGGGGAGTGAGGAACTACCTAAGGTCTCTGTAAGGTAGACTTAAGAGGTGCGTTTTAGAGAGTGAGCCAGAGTCCCGGACTGCTGCAGGAAGACCATTCCACAGCTGTGAAGCTTTGTAGGAGAATACCCTGCAGCCCAACGTCGCTTTTTTCACTCTTGGAACTAATAAATAACCTACTCCCTGAGAGTGTAGCAAACGGGGGGGAGTAAGGAATCAAAAAATTGGACAAGTTAAATCATGCAATGCCTTATAGGTAAGCCAAACCAAGCAAGGCCTTATAGGTAAGTAATAGTACTTCAGTGCGAGCCTTAACAGGAAACCAATGTAAAAATGACAATACAGGACTAATATGATCGAACTTCTGAGTTCAAGTTAGCACTCTTGCTGCAGCATTTTGCACCAGCTGTAGTCTGTGTAACAATCCTGAGTTACATCCAGAAAACAGAGCATTACAATAATCCAATCTGGAGCTGATAAAAGCACAAGTTAGCTTCTCAGCATCGTTGAAGGACAACATTTTCCAAACCTTGGCTATATTCCTCAGATGGAAAAAAGCTGTTTTAGTGATATTGCTAATGAGAGCATTAAAGGCCAGGTCTGGGTCAACTAAGACACCAAGATTTCTAACCACATTAATGTGTTTGGTTTAAATGAGCATCCATAAAATTTTACATCAATCTGTTCTTGAAGCACTCTAGGACCAAGCAGCATTACTTCTGTTTTATCTTGATTTAGGAGCAAGAAATTTCTGGTCATCCAGCTCATAATATCTAATAGGCAATCCTCAATCTTTGACAGATGAGGCAATTCACCAGGTTCAACTGATATGTATAGGTTCATACTGTCTGCAATGAAATAAAAGTCAAAGTAAATTTAAGAATCACTGGTTTTTTTATTATTTGCATTTTCCATACTGTCCCAGCTTTTTTCTGATTTTGAGTTGTATTTCTAGTTGTAATATCTATTCTAAATTTTAATTTAATGAATACAAAACCATAATTAGTTAGTCCTTCTGCTTAGCCTTAATTACAGTTATCCAAATTTTCCCAGTATTTTAATACATGACAAAAAGCATGCTGGGATATTAGCTGGTTAGTTAATAAATTACCCCCAAGTATGAGCCCTAACATTTACTGTACTCAGTGTCCATAATTTTTGGTCACTACTTGTAACAGAATTGTCAGGATGGATTCCCTGCAAACTTTGGTTGTACCTTGGTTATGCTTTGGTTGTATCCAAATACACATGTAACTATCTGTAGTTTTTAATAAAACATTTTTTTTTAATTTTAAGTGCCTAAAGTTATTCTTGCTAAAGTGTTTTTTTTTTTTTTTTTCCATGTGAAGTTGCTCTGGGGGACAGACCTGGTTAAACACTTCAAAGGACAGTCATTCCCTGGGAATCCAGGAAGTTCCAGCTGACAATTCCCCTGCAGAGGTCATCACCCCCACAAATGCTTGTCAGCTGAAGACAGTCACTGGGAGGAAGAACTGTACCATTGTACTGCAGACACATCACTCCAGTCACGTGTGATCACGTTCTGAGCCCATTCCAGGATGTGTCTGTCGGAAGTCAGACATGTCTGCTGTAAATTAACCAGGGGCCCCAGCCTTTGTTCTATACGTGCATACGGGCTCAATTGGTAACAACCAGCAAAGCACATTCTTACAAACATCCGTACTCTAACCTTTTATTTTCCATCTGCTGTGCATTAAGCATTTCTCACCATTCACACTCTTTTTTATTAGTGTCATTTTGGGTCGCTTGACAATCTTTAATATTGTAATGTGAGTAATTTTGCATTCGTTTTACCTTTTGCTTGCAACAACCTGTGAAAATCCACAGGACTTATTTGTGATAAACAACAGTGTTTCACCATGGCCTCGACTGTCAGTGTATTCCGTTTTTTTCAGACTCCGGTTTACATAAAACTTGACAAAATTGTTCAGCTAAAGTAATTTCTGAATGTAGACACTTTAAGTATTGTACTCTGGTACTGTGTTACCTTAAAACAATGGCCTGGAAGTGAAAAACACTCACATTCTGCATATTGAGGATACATACCTGTTAATTACTACACGTCTGTATGTCACTGTGTTAAAATGTTTGGAGTTGGTTATATAATTATTCTGATTTAAATGCAATATAATGAAATCTAATGGTAATGTGCTATATTTCTGATCAAACATTGCAACTGCATCATTCCTTCAAGTTCTGCAGTAATTCTTCATATCTGAAATGACCATACTCAAAATTTTGTGTTGGTAATGTAAAGATATGTATAAAACGTACAGACAATCCACATAGTGAATTATTGAAAGCAGCATCACAGTCAACATTCCTGGGACGTCATACAGATTCATACAGTTCCCACAGCTGGTATCTGAATGAAACATTTTGTTATTTGTTGTTTGGATTAGCATGCCACGTTACTCCTTGTGTTTCCTTCAGGCAAATGCAGGTAGAAAGCCAACTACCTACACATAGCTGAGCACTTAAACAGATGTTTTGGAACATTCTTTTTGGTTTCCACATAACTGTACCTCCTGATACCATTCAGTATAATAATGCCAGAAATGAATCATCCAAATGCCCTTTGGCTGAGCTGTCAGTTACCAATAGGTCTAACTCACTTACTAATTTACTAGTCCCGTTCAGGTTAAACCAATTTGACAGTGACAGTGTAGAGTAATCTAACCCACAGTGGGCTTTCGGGTAGGCCTATCCTTTCTCCTATTGCTAATGCACATTGCACAGATATAAAATATAATGAATAATCACTTAAGTGTCAAATTGCATTTTTAACCACATAATGAGCAGAAATACAGTACATAAATCAAATGAACAATAAACTGGATACAAGCAAAATATTGTGTAATATTTCAGTCTTGAGGGGCACCTTTGTGTTTCAACTGAACACACTTTTAGCTTATATTACGTGTCCAAGTCACATACACTTACAAACAGCTCCTTTCATTCATGTACTGTTTCCTTCCCACTAAAAACATTGTCTTTGTGCTACTTAGCTCAGCAGCAGGGTTTTATTATAATGCTGTAACAAACAGACGTAGTCCATCTGTGCTTCCAAACTGAGGATGAGCCAAAAACATGATCAATTTTAGCTTCATTATCAATTAGCAAACTGTGGCAATTCCAGCTCATTTCCATCCACCTAAAAATAGCAGTTCATGGTTTTCTTTGGAACCAATGAATAAGAGTCACTAAGAAGAATAAAGTAAATAGTCGCTGGGGTGCTGATTGTTCTCCAAAGCACTGACTCTGTGAGGTCAGAGGTCAAATTTGCCTGTCAGTGATTGGCTCTCAAGAAGCATGCCTAGCAGCCTTCCTGTCTCTGCCTCCCAGCCACATGTTTCTAATTATAAATATCTTCTCCACAGATGTCTGATCATAGCAGTGCATTCCCAGGATCGTTAAAGGAAGTTTTAAGAAGTTGTTAAAAGTTGACTCTGACTGGGCCTTTGACTTTATAATTTTTAAAGCACCCCAGTGTGAGGTTGGTCCTCTTTATACTTGTGTGTACAAATTGTTAAGTCCTTACCATACTAGTTTTTTCTGTAGAAGCTGCTGGTTTTTCTCTACATATTTTTTGTTCCTTTTATAGCACCAAGTATTCATGGGAACTTGATTTTAAGATTAGAAAATAGAAACGTAAAGGGGAAAATGCTTCCAACGTAAATTACACAAAACTGGAATGATGAGTAAAATTTGATTGCAGTCAGAAATATATGAAAAGGGTACTGATGTTTGCATCCAAAAAAGGTGATTGTCAGCAAAGCTAAGTTTAGCAAAAGAAAAAAAAATTATCATAAAAAAATTAAGAGTTCCTTGTCCACTTTGCAGTTAAGGGCACTTACAGTACATTTTCTTTAGAAAATTGTATATAATATTTATTTGATTTTATTTTGAATGCATGGAACACAATTCATATATAACATACTGCATATTAGCTGCTTCTAAGTATGTTCACGTCAGCTTGAAGGATTGTGAGACTCACAATGAATAATTTATTTCTATGCATTAATACAGCTATCTAATATCCATCCATCCATCTTCTAACTGATTATCCTAATCAAGTTTGTGTTATATACCATTTCAAAAGTGACTTTAGTGTATTGTTATACATAAAGGATTATTTTCAACAATTGCAACTGCTCAATTTGAACATTTCATGAAAAGCACATGAAGACTTAAACCACAATGTATGAAGGCAGAGTGACTTCCATCACCTATTTCCTGTATGTGTGCTTTTAATTTCACTCTGCATCTGTAGAGATTACTTGTCTTCACCCGCACCTGGTGGGTCTCCTCCCAGTCCTCCAGTTTCCTCCTGCATTCCAACAACATGCATTTTTCAGCTAATTTGTGTTTTTAACTCGCCCATACGTCATGATTGTGTATGACAGTGTGTGCATGAGTGTGCCCTGAGATAGCCTGTCATCTCATCCAGGCTCCTCCGTAACCATGACCAACATAAACTCTTAGCAAATGGATGGATGGTTCTTTTTTATTTCTGCATAAAATGTAAGCGGCATTGGATTTCCATATTTTTTTTATTATAAATATGAAACGTACTTTTTTTGGCCTCTCGTGCTTTCATCTATGACACCAGCATTAAATTGCTGATTAAACGTGCAGTTTCCAAGCTGTACGTCTTCAACTTTGACATCAGACCACATCATGTTCATCACACTCACTTGGCTGTGGAAAAAAAAAAGTAAGGGCCTTTCATCTGACAGAATCTATCCAGGGTATCCCAATTCATTTGGGCCTGGGAAAATTAAATCAAAGCTACCGCTTGTTCTATATTTACAGTCACAGTCTTGTTTTATATCATGCAAAAGGTAACCAGAATAGATTATATGTAGTGTTCAGTGCTGTGACTGTAACATTTCTGGTTAATCATTGAAACATGCAGTAACTAACACAACACGTACTGCCATCTATGAACAACCTAAAAAATATGTACAGTAACTGCACATCTAAAAAAAACATCTCTGAATGTCTTGATATGCTCTTTATATTTCTTGCACTAACATTACTCATTGTTTTCCTATTTGTCTAATTTGCATCATAGTTTAAAACAGAGAACACGCTCCTTTCCAGTGACAAGCCTAAAATGTCATCATCCTCTGGCAATATGCAAGTCACATTTTACATTTACAATTTTATATAATTACACTACAATACTTTGATTCTTTAAACTGCACAATTGGCACCCAACAAATACCATTCACACAATATTTTTGCAAAACTTGATGCATGATACCCGAATAAAAACACCAATTTGTGTACTATTTACAAGTTTTGATTTGCCTTAATTGTGAATTTTAATATGAAGGCTGCATAGGGAAGGAAGTTTATATGGATGCTGGATGGGTGTTACACATACGCTGTGCTAAATAAACACAAATTGTCTATAAGGGCAAATTACAATAGCCATTAAAAGCTCTTTGGAACACAAATGGACAAAAACGGGGTGATGGCTTGCATCTTAAATAAGCTGCTAAACAAGACACACAATTCCGTTGGAAGAACCTATTTATGCAGGGGAACATACTTTAGCAATGAGACCCATTAACAGCTTCCTTTCCTAATTGCAGAAATGCAGAAATGTATGTCTCGTTATGCAGAAATTGAAACAGTACTTAACTAAGTGCTCAGCGAGTGCTCAATACACGTTACTAAAGTAACAGTCGTGCGTTATGGCAATCCTGGCATATTCATAGTAGCGAAATTTCTAATTTAATTGCTTTATTATGTGCCCTAAAATGTATTCTTATGGCTACATACTGGTTTTGTTTTTATGCTAAGCCACACCATTGTGTGAAGTAGATGCATAAAAACTTGTACTTTTAATTTATATGATTAAAAGTATAAATAGAAATTTAAAGTTTACCGTCCAGCATCATCAAGTACGATAGCAATCCTTTCTTTGTTTAGTACGCAGCATTTTGATTATAGGTTACATTTTATATGTAAACTATAATAACACATACCTCTCGCACATCAATGCCATCTAGTGGAAAAATCTCAATACTACACCCAAGCATAACTAATAAATGCATGTTTCATATGAGGTTTGCTTTTAAAGTCATTTTATTAAAATGTATTTAGACAAAAGTAGAATCAAACAGATTGTTATTGTCGGTGGAGGAATATGGATTTTTGTTGAGAACAAAGAACAAAACTTAAATGCTATAAATGAACAACTGCTGAAAATTTGTTTGTTAATGGGGGTGTTAATATTCACAAATTGCATTAGGTAAAATCTTTAAGCCCACTCAGTGCCTATTGGTTATGAAGTACTGTTCCTAAGATTCCCCTAATACATTAATCATTTAATCTTACCAGGTTTAAAATATTGTCAGTACTATTAGATTTTGAAATAATTTTTGAAAATAAGTACTGCAGCGTTGCGATTGTGCTTATCAGCTGTGTTTATTATTGCAAGTTTTATTGACTGACTTTGTATGTTTTGGTTTTTAACCCCTGTATCTGAAAACAAATGATTCAAAGCAATCAAACCTATTTGGCAATGACGTGAGGAAATACCCTAAAGTAAAAATGTCTGAAAGCTACTCCAAGTGAATACTTACTGTCCAGTAAACCAGACATGCAGTATGATGATTTAACATTCACAATGCCCCAATATCATGCTTTTTGGAGATTAATTCCCTCTTGTCAACATTGAATACAAAATTCCTGGTTATATAAACCAGTTATGTCTTTTTCCTGGGTTTAGGATGCTGTGGTTTATCAGCCCTTTACCAGAGGTATTTTATCAATGTTAGAAAGGCCAATTTGGTCATTCCTTTCTCCTGTCTTTACCCCTAAAACAAGATCATGTGGATGTGTGTGGTAGTTCTGTGACATTTCTGAAGACTTTCATTTCACTTTCAACTCTCTTCACATGGGCATTTTTAAAATTTGAGAAATTTCAGGACTTCGTCTGACTATCTAATTATATATAAACTGGAATTTTTATGGAGGTCCTGATTCAAAGCCAACTAATGTTGCGTGTTTTTAATAAAATGCAAATTCTTTTAAATTACAAATAGCCCACATGCGGTAGGACACTGGTTCTAGACTCATGGGGAAATGTGGTTTGGCAGAGATTGACCAGATGTGAGATGTTACTTCTGTTTGGTTCTGCTTACATTCACTTCATTGCAAAAGTGACGTCTGTGATGCCACAAGACATTTACGGTTAGATTTGGTCACATCATTTCAGAGGGAAATTCATCCTGGCATTGTGAAAATGTGGAAAGGCTGACCAAAGCTCTCTGTGGCTTAAGTTCAAAATGAAAATTCCAAGAACCCAAGCAACACCACAAGGGGTGTGGGTAGTTTGTGTAATGCTGTGACTAACTGCAAAGATGCAAAAGCACTGTTGAGCTGGCTGAGATCTGTGGCCAACAATAGGGCCTGCGACGGCTGAAAGTTGCTCTTTGTGCCTTCAGGATGACTCAGTTTAAGTGACCTCAGTGTGGCTCCTCCAACATGAGACACTGCCCAGAAATCCTTAGTCACAGTCCCACTTTGGGTCATTCCACAGAATGGGAGGTGACTTCACCTCCATCCACAGGAGAACATCCAGTGTTATATCAGTGTGATCACTGCATTGACATCATGGACCGAGTGCTAGGACTGGGACCAAAGAGGGCTGTCTTAGTTTGGAAAAAAACTAGTGTCAAATGCAACGTACATATCTGCAGAGAGTATAAACAGCTGATTCTTCACTGGAATATGTTTGTTTTTGTGTCTTGGGATGTGATCTCTCTTTCTCTACTCTGTGGTCTTCAGTCACGGAAAAGCAAGATACACCTCTAAGGACCTTATGAGGAAGCTGAGGGCCCTTGGTGAAAATTAGCCCTATACTGACCTTTGGCCCAACTATGCCAAACTTTAAATATTCTTTGAGAGCATCAGAAGTCAGAAATAACTCCCCGTTATGACACAGGAATGCCAGAATTTCTCATAAGTCCATTATTTGCCTGCTATTTCTGGGAACCCAAAACTATATGTTTCTGTTTGCTCGTCTGCAGCCCTGTTAGAATAGGATAGACTACTTAGTATAATGTATATTTCCACATCACAAACACACAGAGAAATGTACAAGCACATCATAGTAAATCCAGTACCTTGTAGAATGTAATTAAAACTATATGATAGGTTTCTTGTACCCCAAAGCACTGCAGATTCCTGTCATTCCTTTTTGTTGCTGTCTAAATTCAGTTACCACAAAGAATTTGTCACACTGGTTTTTGCTCTAGGTGAATTTCTTTGGGCGTTTCTCACGCTGCTCTCTATATACTTTGTAATGCTAATGGAAATCCAGGAAAAAATAACATCTAGGCTCTTGGTGTTCATCAAAAACTCACTGAACATTTACTGACTTCTGCTAAACTGAGTATTTACTGAAAACTCTTACAATATCAGTCATCGCAGTTACTCTTATTTTGTTCCTTAGCTGATTTTTAACAAAGATGGTTTACATTTTTTAAGCAGATTAAGTATTTTGTATGCCAGAAGATTTTATTTTACTAGACCAATTTAAGGTGGATATTCAATCACACATACATCTACCATAAATATATCAAAATGAGGGGCGCAACAACTCCAGAGTCTATCCCACAAAGCATAAAACCTGCCCATTTATGTTCGATTCAATTCAATTGAATTCAATACAACTCAAAGAAAACTAGCTGCTCAACCACACAGACATTCTATCAATAAACAAGAGTTTATACAATATAAAACTAATGTTCATGCTGGAATCATGGCCTTCTGTCCAGACATCTGATGGGACAGCCAGTGACACTCAGGGGAGCTTCTAAGGTTTTCAAAAGGTTATAAGAACATGTTAGACACCAGGCTACCTACTGCCCTACAATGGCCTGCTTCCAGAAAATGACATTGTGTTTTCAAATACTTTTGATGTATTATGAAATTTACTATAAATTATTTCAGTTTGTTCAGCAATAACAACTTAAGTGTGAAACCTGACGTATGTGTTTCATCGCTATAACATCCATGAAAATCCATTTTGTCCCCCTGCCTCTGTAATCTCGTCCAATCGTTTCCTTCATTAGCCTACATAGATTATTAATAATAGCCTTTAGACAAGACATTTTCTTTTTCCCAGATTAGTTTCACAGGTGCTTGGAACCTTCTGCTCCCTTCTTCTGAAGCTTCTTTGGCAAATTTTTATTTTCCTTTTTTGTGTGTTTCCAGGGCTCACCATTTGATCTGGAATAATCATTTCAGCCTGTTGTTCTTCAGTGCAGTTCTGTTTTGCAATGTGAAAGATAAATCACGTCAGGGACTGTTCGGAACTCCCATATTGGATGTGCTCAAGTAAAACATTGACATACTTTGATTTACTTAGTTTAAAAAGCACTTTTGTTAAACAGGCATTTTAGTCCCAGTGATTTACGTGAGTTGATGGATGTCAATACATATTTGCATGTGAGATGTTTTTGTTAAGCACCAGAACTGTAATAAAGACTGATAGGGGCAGGTTCTGACACGCCCCAGAGAAGTAATGCTATCTAGTTACCTGTTTTTCCTCATTCCCTGAGCCTTTATTCTCCTGGGTTATCATCATGCCAGAGTATCCATATGAGCACACACAAATACACATGCAAATGCATACCAGATTCCAGAAAGCACTGTTCGTTAACTGAATGCTCTGTTGACAGGAAGATTAGCACAAAGTTCTCGTGAATTTCTGGGAGCCAAGTTAAAAGGACTTGGTGTTCAACGATGCTTGACAAGGAACAAAAATACCCTGGATGTGTCAGATTAATTGTAATGGGCAGCTTTGTCTGTGTGCCTGCATTGAGAGGTTTCATTAAAGACTTGACAATTGATGCATCTGCATGGGGTGGCATTAAAGGAACGCTTCAGTCACCGTTGACTTTTCATGTGATGAGATGTGGCCTGGCATGCAGAAGGGCAGTAAGCAACACTGGGGAAATTCTAACATGTTCCTCACCGGTGACTCATTTTCATGTGCACGTCAGGTTAGGCAGAAATGCTTGAGATCTCAAGAATACCTGCAATGGCTGTTGTGCACTTTGACATAATCGGCTTAATACCAGACTCTGAACACATTATGGAAACTGTTTGGCCAGGGTGTCTATAAAGATAGAGTATATGCTGAGGCAGTAAGTTGTACATGTAACGCATGACTCATCTCCTCAGACGACCACAAGGGAGGTGTCAAAAGCTAACAAGTAGTCTTGAGGGCAGCCCTCCCTTCATGAAAATCAACTCTTTTTGTCACTGACAAAGAGCTTGGCCAGCCAGGGTGGGTGGGTCAGCAGCAGCCAGGGAATCAAAACTCTCGCCAGTGCTGTTTACCACAGTGCAAAACTGCTGATCCTAACATTTATCAGCTCTGAAGGCACTGCTGAAGTTATCTGCTGAGCTTGTGCTGTAAAAGTCTGGCTGAAACTAATTTTTCACAGGTGAACTCAAATCTAGGAGAATACTTAATTATGAAAAAGCTGAAATAGAATGAACTCAGCTAACCTTAATTCTCACACTTCAAACCTTGCTCTTGCAATTCATGAACCAAAAGTCCCTGCTGGGGTGTTCTTTGGTGGTAGATAAGGTCTCACAGACGTACACACCACTGATGATATCCTCTAGCCAGTACAAACAAAATTTTAAATTTTTTTATTGACCAATAACCTTATTTTCTTTCTGTGAATGTTATAATTATTATGCTTCAGTTTCTTAGCAGGGTTTTCCACAGTCACATGTAAGTATAAAATTGTATAAAGTACTGAAGCTAAATTTTGTTAAACTACTGAGCGAATAAGGATATTAAATATACATATATAGCCACTTTCAGAATTATTTACTATATACATATAAATTCTTCTTTCAGATGGGATTTCATTTCTGGCACATCTCCTAATTGCCCTGACTTTATAAACTCTTATAGCAGGACTAAAAACAAACCGTAAATTATGAAAACACAGCAGGCATTGAAGAAGACCTCACACTGGGAATATGGACACAGGAAAGGACCAAAACGAAACAAGCAAAACAATATCAATGCCGTTAATAAGGAGCAGATTCAATACTGCATCAGTTTTGAGATGCTAACAAGGCTGTATTGTCTTCTCATTGATGTATTTTTTCCATATATTTGCAATAACAGACCTGGCAAGAGATTTTCTCTAGCATTAATGCTTCAACAGTGTACTAGGAGGGATGTGTATTTTCTGTTGCTATAGAAACTCCCAGTATCCTTCACAGCTATATATAGCACTGAATTGCTAGCATTTAAATATAGTTAGGTATCATTTTGTGGTTGTAGCAGGGAAAACAATAACAGAGCAATCCTGACTGGCCACTAATGGCCTTCTGTTAATCCCAGCTGCTTTCAAAATGACATTTTCAGCACTGCATGGATTCCTCTTACCTCAGTCAGACTCTGCTCTGTATAATAAGGTCTGCCTGCTCAGGCTGATGAGTCATGCTAATGTAGCCATGTGGGCCCATGGCTGAAGAGCCATCCATCCGTCCATCCATCCATCCATCTTCTTTAGCCACTTATCCGTAAGGGTCGCGGGGAAGCTGGAGCCAATCCCAACCGACTTTGGGCGAAAGGCGGGGTACACCCTGGGCAGGTCGCCAATCCACCGTAGGCTGAAGAGCCATGTTTTCAAAACAACCTAACCATTGTAGTAAGTCACATGTTCAGTATAGGGATGACCACTGCAATACCTTCAGAATTGAAGAGTCAGCTTATCCTATGTGATATATAAAGGTGTTTACATATTCAATTCAATTCAACTTTATTTATATAGCCCTTTTAACACGGAGCGCGGTCACAAAGCGCTTTACATAGTCCCGGGCCCACAATCCCCAGAGAGTAAGCCAAAGGCGACAGTGGCAAGGAAAA
>JAACJT020000075.1:11368473-11379036 GCA_009936485.2 Gymnarchus niloticus | reverse complement strand
TGCTGTGGTCCATGGAGTCGCGAAGAGTCGGACATGACTGCGTGACTAAACAACAACAACAACAACAACAACAACAATGGAAAACTCAATTTTATATAAATCTAAATCCAGAAATATAAAATACGTATAAATATAAAAACAAATGAGCCAAATGTCTTGTATTTTGTTGGGTTACTTATGGTTAAGGTTAGGGCTGGGAAAGGGTTAGGGTTGTCATAGTTAGGATTAGGGTTAGGCCAAAAGCAATGAATGGAAGGTCCCTATAAGGACAGAAATACAAACCTGTGTGTGCGTGTGTGTGTGTGTGTGTGTGTGTGTGTGTGTGTGTGTGTGTGTGTGTGTGTGTGTATTCTTATTAATGTATAACATCAACGCTTCTGGGAGTTGCATGTGAAAAGGCATATCAACTATACCAAAATAATTACAATTCTAATACAAAATATTCTAGGGTGATTCCCTACCATGTGTCCTGTGTCTCTGCAAATGCTCATTTTGACAAGGAAATGGATAAGTTGTGCAAAATGGATGGATGGTTGGATGGAATGCATCCACATGTAATAAGTGGATAAGCTATTATGAACACAGTATCACATAAGCTGTTCACTAATGAGATTAATAACTGTTGCATCAAATTTGATAAGTATCAGTGTAATTGATTTATAAATGAGTGTAAATATATAAAAATAAAATCAGTAATATTATCTTATTGTTCTACAAGAGACAAATAATGACCACATAAGTTATTAAATTGATATAACAGTGAACTCACACTGCCAATAAAATTGGATCCAACTACAATTGGATTTTTTTCTTCCAGTTTTGATAGTTAGTTCCTATGTTTCGTCCATTTTTACAACTGCTTCTAGAGAACTATTTAAACCCTGTCTTGAGCGTTCAGTAGATACATTACATCCATGTTTTGTAACCATTCATCCCACACCGGGTCATGGGGAGCTTCAACCCATTGCACCCTGCATGTCCTCCTACCTTGTGGTCAGTAGTTATATTACTTTTATTACTTTTCACATGTCAGTGGTATGTTGGTATGGTCTGTGTCTGTTTGCTATTGTATGGTTCTGGGGGAAAAAGACTTAAGCATAGTATAATTCAGTGGGCTGAAGTGAAACTTGAAGGTTTGAGCTTTGATAATACGTTCAAGAAGATTTTGAATGGTTTAAAATGAAATTTTGAAGCATTTTGAAAGAAAATCTTATAAGTCACATAGGACACATCTATGTAAAATTTTTAAAATGTCATCGGGGTTAGTTACACGGTACATATTATGGTACAAATATCACATCATCACATCATTATTGGCAAGACCAATTTTTTAGACTTCATTTTTAAGAAGGAATGCTTCCTGAATTGTGACTTGGCATGCTCTTTTATCTGGGGGGGTGCTGATACACCACACTTCTTTTATAAGTGCATGTCAATATAAATAAAAGCCCCACACAGATCAACACCCTGTATTTCTTGCCAGAACTTACCAGAAATCCTTCTCTAGTTATAAATTCAAGATTCCAGTTAATGCAGCCCAGCAAGATAAATGGAACCGCATGTTCTAATGTGGGGTATGTTCACTGACCTTTAAGAAAGCGTTTGAGCATAGCAGGAAGAAAATATGTGATATTTGTCTGTTTATAAATAAAGCTACAGATATAAAAAGTGCATGCAGCAAATGTATGTAAAATTAGATAATTTATTAATTATGATATGATACTGTACGTTTCTGCTAATAAAGTTATTCAGTTGTGAATACTGGATAAATATTCTTAGTCATTTTAGGGGGAAAAATCATTTATTATTTTACCAAATGTAATTAATGATTACAAAAAAATGCATTGCAAACATTGCACAAGTTCTACAAGATTCAGAATACTAACAACTAAAGTTTTAAATTTAAAATAAAAAACAAAAACCCATATGTGTCTCTTGTAGCTCTTTATAAGTAATAATGATAAATTGAAAGTTCTAGAATGTATTGTTTTACTTGGTTATAACTGGATATGATCAGCTGGGAGCCTTCCAGAAAAGTTATGGGTGTGTTGTTTGTGCAGGGTAAAGGAGTGGCAGACTCAGGGCTGAAGTCAGCATTCTGAGACCCTCTTTTCCAAGTATTGCTTATTTGAAGAGTCATGCTGAAGACCAAGGCGCAGCCATCCATGCTGCTGAGTCATGGTGCTCGGTGCTGAAGGGGGCAAGGGGCTTTGGGATTAGGGCACCTGCAGAGGACCACCCAGGCCATGTGACCGATATGATATAAGTGTCAGGAGGCTTTATCACATACCTTGCACAGCTCACTCCTTTTCTGGGAAACGGGGGGATTCAACCTCACCCTGTGACACCATAAACCCAGCACAAACTGTCATTAAAGCACATACTGGCTCACTGTGAATGATTAATTATCCTGAAGGAATTCTTCTTCTTAACTTATTTAATTTTTTTCTTCTGTTTTGACACAAAGAAAATGTGGAAAGGGTGATATGTGAAAACTCAGGGAATGATACAAGGTGAAATTTCTGTATCAGTGAAAATGAAATTACTGGCCAACACAGTGCTGCAATATATTACCCACCCTTTGAAGATGTTGCGAAGGAATGTTTTATATCCTCTACATATTTAATTCAATACAACTGCAACCACATAAATGCACAAGTTTATAGGTGTTTTTTCACACCATGGTGATCCACACTATAAAGAAATACCACAGAAGATTAGTTACTGAACATCTGTCCTGCAATAATGACATATGCCACTCATCGGAGTAATGTTCAGCCCCTTTTCTGATGATACTTTACTCCTGATGCGCAAGAGGAAAGCTCAAACACACGTGACATGGTGTGAAATGAGGCAGTGCTCTTCTCCCATGACTATCTGACTCTAGCTGCTGATCAGGCTCCAGCTGTATGTGTACTGCACATAAATTCATTATACTCTGGAGAGTAATTTGATCTCCACAACTAAAATGGCATTCAGTTCAGGTAATGGGCTGGCCATTTCCTTTTTAAAAGGCTTCAACTTATAGGTGTGAGAATTGACATGGTGAGGTATTTTATTACCTACATAACTGTTCAGTTACGATATGGAATAGAGCTAAAGCCAGCAATCTTTAATAAATAGGCTGCTTCTGTAACATTTAACTGGTTACTAAAACTTGACCTTTTTAGTATAAACCCACTAGTTAATCTTGAAAGTGCTCAGGTTAGTGGTATAAATTGAACCAGTTTCTGCATTTATCTCTAAATGACAATGCAGTCTGAAATTTGAAATGTGTTAGAACACTTTCACACATAACATAATATAAACTTTAAACATTTTTAGGATTTTTATATTATCCTCATTTTAACGTATGCTTTGAAACTGCTCTTTACACTATGACTGTAACAAAAGATTTATCCACTAGATGGAGCACAAGAACTATGTTTACATTTCAGATAATCGAGGAAATAAAGTAGGAGTAGAAAAATCAGTGTCACTGCCTCACAGACTCCCAGTTAATTATTGCGGCACCAAGTCATTAGTGAGATACTAGATACTTTTCTATAACTGTTTATCCAGTGTACATGTTTGTAGAATCTAGTAACTAAAGTACAGGTCACGGATACACCCTTGCAAAAGGCTGTCCAGCAGAGGGCACGCAATAACGCAGTCTTCACACACCAGTTGCAAGATTCTGTATTTTTTGGACTCTAGTATACACAGTACCTGCAGAAAAATCAAATTCCACACAGTTTGGTGCGAATCGAAATCACAGTCCCCGTTTTTTATATTAGTGTTGACCTAAGCCATTCAAATACATCTGCATGAGTTTACCATTGTTATAGTAACTGCTTTTTATATTCCAACAAACGCTAATGCTAGCATAGCTCTAGGCTACTTACTCAGTGCATTAAATTTCCAACAGAACACCTATCCTGATGCAGTGCATATCATAGCTGCCAATTTTAACCATGCAGATTTAAAGTTTTTCCCATTAAATGTGCTACCAGGAGTGCAAATACACAGTTTACTCAAGCATTAAAAACGTTTTTAGGTCAAGATCACTACCATACTTAGGCCAATCAGATCACCTCTCCATACTTTTAACCCCAGCATATAGCCCCCTCCGAAGGAAAGTTAAACTCATCATAAAGACTGTTAAGACCTGGCCTGAAGGAGCTTCTGTACAGCTACAGGATTGCTTCAAAAGAACTAACTGGGATATTTCTGAGAACCAGGACTTGGAGGAGTACACGTGAAGTGTACTCTGCTACATTCAGCACTGCATGGACAGCGTCACCATAGATAAAAAGATCCAGGTGCATTCCAATCAGAAGCTATGGATGACAAAGAAGGTCAGAAATCTTATGGACCGCAACACTGCCTTCAAGACCAACAACAGAGTCCTATACAGTGCAGCTCGAGCAAACCTGAAAAGAGACATCTGGGAGGCAAAAGCAGCCTATAAAAAGAATGTTGGGGACCATCTCACCAACAGCAATCCCCAGCAGGTGTGGCAGGGCATCAGGCACATTACCAACTATAAGATCAGCAATCACATTAATGTCGATGGTGACACCTCGCTGGCAGAAGAACTTAATTGTCTCTTTGCTCGCTTTGAGGTGAACGCAACGAGGGCAGACACAGCATCTCCACCAGCCACTAACGGCCCCATCCTCACTGCACAAGAGCATGATGTGGGGCCTGTGTTCAGAGCAGTGAATTTGAGGAAAGCTGCCACCCCTGACAATACACTTTTGGAAGAATGGTACAGACCCAGATCCACTACACATTAACAGCAGTTGTGTGGAAAGGGTTCATGCATTCAGGTTCTTGGGTGTTCACATTTCAAAAGATCTCTCCTGGACTACCAACACATCCAGAGTGGTCAAGAAGGCACAGCAATGGTTATACTTCCTGAGGATCCTCCGGAAGAACAACCTGCAAGAAAAGCTGCTGGTGCCCTACTACCGCTGCACCATCGAGAGTGTGCTGACATATTGTATATCCACGAGGTATACCAGCTACTCAGCAGTGGATAGGAGAGCCCTTCAGAGGGTCATCAATGCCACCCAAAAGATCATTGGCTGCTCACTGCCCTCCCTGTAAGACCTATTCACTTCTCGCTGCTTTGGCAGAGCAGTCAACATACTGAAAGACCCATCCCACCCCAGACATCACCTGTTTGATCTGCTCCCCTCTGGTAAACGTTTTAGGTCTATCAGGTCATGAACAAACAGACTAAAGAATAGCTTTTATCTCAGTGCCATGCGAGAACTGAACACTATTGAACACTGACATCAACTGTTTTAGACCTGTGTGACCACCAGTATACTTGTATTTCGACTGTACATACATCTGTATTTTTGTATGTATGTTTATTCGATATTTTGTACTTATTTTTACTTGGCATTTTAGTTCAGTTTTATGTATGTTTATTTATTTGTTTCATTGTTATTCCTATTGTTATTTGATTGCACCTTAAGATTGCTACTAAATTTCCTTCTACTCTGTGCAATGACAATAAAAGGATTTTTCTTCTTCTTCTACAAATTTTCTATAATTATTAACATTAAAAAGAAACGTATAAATTCTTAAACTTTGTTTCTTATATGTATAATCGGGGTACGCGTCAGTAGGCCTACAATTTACAGGAACGAACCTTTTCAATGGTTATTTCAACTTGTATCCGGTTGAGAAAAACTTCTAAAATGAGTACAGTAAGTCTTTTAGGATCTTGAATTATTATAGATTTCTCATCCGACTCTAGCGGTTTTTGTTTTTTCCACACGACAAAGCTACTATATATAGTGTAATCCATGCAGATGATTTAGGATCTTTATATTTCTAATACAAGTGGCATGTGAAACCGCTAGACTGGGGTGGTCCCCGACTGTTCTTTGAAAAATATTTTTATCAAAAAAAAAAAAAACTCCTGTATGGTTATGGGTTTTATTGTTAATTAGTCCCGATACCTGTTATTAATTTATCAAAACCTTAGACTGGTGGTCTTATTTCCCAAAATAAAAGGCGGTAGTTACTGAACTTTTTCATTTTTGCTTTCAGCGCCTGATTGGCCTGAATCCTCTGAAAATGACTAACGTGAACAAAATGACGCAAGCTGAATAGCGCCGTCATCTTTGCATTGTACAGTAGGCTTTTTTTTGAAAATACAGATGAATGAAAGACGCTTCATTGGTTGATTGTTGAATACATACTTGTGCAATAACTATACTTAAAATTGGAGGTGAAAGAATTAAGAAATGTAGTTAGTACTTTGTTTATTGTCTTTCTGTGGTTGTTTCCAAGTGCAAACTGATAAAGCTCGTGCAGTCAGAAGAAAAAAAAAAAAAAACTTTGCAATTCATAGCAGTGCAACGTGGCAATGCTCTCCAAATCCGAAAAAGAGCTTCTTGGAAATATTTGGGAAAAGGCGTCCGTACATGCAGAAGAAATTGGTGCTGAAGCTCTATCAAGGTATGTTGATTTCTTTCCCCGTTGTTTCGTCGATGTCGTATGGCACATGCAACTTACTGTCGACCACGTTAAAAAGGAAGCTCCATTATTAAAGTGGTAGTATGACTCATGTATGTTGGAAGCAGGGTATATGGATTTTTGTGAGAAATAAATTACAAAGGGAAACATGTCTGCGCATGTTATTTTTTCGCTGTTAGGGTTTTTAATAAGAACATTAGCTTCTGTATGTTTTGAGACAGTACGTAAAATTATATTGTGCGGATTAAAAAATGGTTTTAGCTTGGAACAAAAGCTACATAATTATTCCTTAATTATGGGTTACACTCTGGCATAAGATTCTGCAAAATACTTTTGAAAATAATGTTTTAAACTCATCATTTTTTGCTTGTCCTCATCCGCAATGCAAATCTAGTATTTCAATAATACTTTTGTTGACTGGCCATTTTGATATTTGATGTTTTCACACTGTATAATTCCATTTTCTATTTATCTTTAGGATGTTTACCTGCTTTCCTAAAACCAAGACGTATTTTTCCCACTTAGACATCAGTCCTGAATCTGCTTACCTTCTTTCCCATGGTAAGAAAATCATACTGGCCATAGCAGAAGGGGCAAAGAACATCGACACTCTGACCACCACACTGGCACCCCTGAGCACCCTGCATGCCTACCAGCTGAGAATACATCCCACTAATTTCAAGGTACCCCTCACAAACTATCAACCTCAATTGCCTCTCCCTAAATCTTAAAAAGATGACCGTTTAATGTTCATTTAAAGCTGAGTTGCCTTTACGTTCACTTAAGTGACACTACGTTTCCTTCTTCAGCTCCTAGAACCTATACGTATGTATGATGCATGAATATACATAACATCATAAGTAAATTATTTTTCTGTGTATTATTTAAAAGTTGCCTTCAATAGTCTTGAGTATAATTGCATATTACGTATGGAATTAACTAAATATGTGGTTGATTAACAGTCCTAAACAACATGCATATTTATTTTTCTTTCAGCTTTTGTGTCATTGTATTCTCGTCACACTGGCTAACCGAATGGCTGATGATTTCACTCCCATAGCACATGCTGCACTAGATAAGTTCCTCTCAGCGTTTTCAGCTGTCCTGGCTGAGAAATACAGATAAGAAGTCATACGGTGACACACAGCTGTCTGTTCTGCTCGATTCAGAAGTTGCACTGCCTCACGTGTACATGTTTTGTATAAAAATGTTTCCAGCAAATCTTTTCTGAAGTTGCGAGTGAGTCAACCCACCATATATGTGAATAAAAATCTTCCATGCAGTTACAAAGGTTGTGTTTAAGTCAATGCTGCACACTGTGTATTTCTTTTCACGTTATCTTATCCCATTCCATTTAATTTTGACATTAATCCTCAAACCCAAATGCAAGTAAGAGTATGCATTGCATCTGGAATTCTAACAGATGTAATCAGAAAAAAAAAATCTGGTTTAGGATTTATGTTGAGAATTTATTTAATGTAAATAAGAAAATGCAACCATTTCTATTTGGTGCAATTGGCAATAGTGCATATAACCTTTAAACACCAACCAGGGTTTCCCCCACCTTGTGCCCTAAGCTGCCTATGTCAGTCTACAGAGCACTCACTGAATAAGGGGATTTTTATAATGGTTGAATGGAATATATATAATGTTCATGCATAATAAGGAAATACATATTCCATTATGTGTAAATACTCATTTATAATAAAATGCACACATTTGCAATACGTTTATGTACCGTAATGTTCTAATGGTATTGTTTACTTAGAGCGGAGGTAACGACAGCCAGAAACTTGTGCCACGCGGCATGGACATCGGGAGAGAAGGCGGCACCTAATTTTGCCGAAATTACGATGGTAATGCAGTCAGCCAGTAGCTTTGAAAGAAAGAAAGAGAAGGAAAAACAGTTAGAAGTTTATACTCAAGTCGACAACAGTAATAGACGATGTTTTCCTCGTGTATTAAATAGTTTATTGTGCAAAATAAAGCAATACAACAAAGCATAAATCAGACGCACATTTTAAGTTATCGTGTAGGCTATAATAAGCAATCACCTTCATTTAAGGAAGGAAACAAATACAGATATACTGGCTTGCACCTACCCTAAAGTTGTCAGGATCGACATTAACTTTCTCAGAGTGAAACTCGCTCAGTTTGGCGTACGTGTTCTTGATGTCGTCCAGATTCTTCACGCCTAAGTCTAGTGATCTCAAGACGACCTTTCCGTGAGCGGCCACCTTATGGTTATTCATGACAGCTGACGCACTCGATAGATTTCCGAAAGCGCCAAAATATCGCTGAGTCCAAGGGTAGACTATCAGAACGCTGTAATTTAGGGAACACATCAATATGATAAACTGTACGCATCGTTTTAAATACGAACGCAAGTTGCACAAAAAAGTCCGTGCCAAAAAACAACGCCAAAAAAAAAGAAGTTAAATGCATAATATTTAAATAGGCTACACCAGCGACGTGGTCAACACGTATAGCGTTCAATATCAATATCAGAGGAAAAAGAATAATGTATCTGTTTTATGTAATATAATATACGTTATACCTGGCTAACGCCTGAGGACCAATGACATTTATGTCAATTTTTTCCCACACACTTTGGATGGCGCGACGCTCGACTTCTGTCCATTCAACCATGCTGAGTTTTGGTCTTTGTAACAGCAATTCGAAATTAATTTTTTTGCAGCTCAGTGTTAGTTAACATAATTTATTATTAACGATTTCGACCGCCCCTCTGAAGACCATGCTTTTGATTGGACAGTGTTTCAGCAGTAGCTGAATATTAGAACACAGTTTTTGTACTCTGCTGACGTAACTGAACAGCACCATATTTTCGGCGAATATGCTTGCAGTAAAGTTTATTTAAAATATCACTTCTAAAAACAAATTCAGTGCGATTATTCTAGATTAAAAAAAAATTAAAAGAGTCAACGAAGCACTTTGAATAGGATGTAAATGGCAGCTGGAGAATCAAAATGAATAGTCATTTAATGCGTATAGTTAATTAAACTGAATTGGCATAGGATGGTGGTCTGTAGGATGACTTTGGAGATCAAGAAGAGGAAGAGAGTGAAGGTAGAGCCAAGGATCAAATGGTGGAAGTTGGAAAATGAAGACTGTAAGACTGACATTAAGGGAGGAGTTAAGACAGGCACTGGGTGAGAGTGAAGACTTACCAAATAGCTGGGCAACTACAGCTCAAATGGTAAGGGAATCAGCTAGAAAGGTGCTTGGTGTGACACCTGGTCAGAAGAAGGAAGACAAGGAAACCTGGTGGTGGAACGAGGAAGTACAGGAGAGTATACAGAGGAAGAGGTTGGCGAAGAAGTGGGTTCATCAGAGAGATGAAGAAAGCAGATAGGAGTACAAAGAGACAAGGCGTAAGGCAAAGACAGAGGTGGTGAAGGCCAAAGATAAGGCGTATGGTAAGTTGTATGAGAGGCTGGGCACTAAGGAGGAAGAAAAGGACCTGTATCAATTGGCTAGGCAGAGGGACTGAGACGGGAATGATGTGCAGCAGGTTGGAGTGATAAATGATAATGATGGAGATGTACTCACAAGCGAGGAGAGTGTGTTGAGCAGATGAATGAAGAGAATGAGAGAGAGAGAAGGTTGGATGATGTGGGGACAGTGAACCAGGAAATGCAACAGATTAGCAAGGAGGAAGTAAGTACAGCTATGAAGAGGATGAAGAATGGAAAGGCTGTTGGTCCAGATCACGTATCTGTGGAAGCATGGAAGTGTTTAGGAGAGATGGCAATGGAGTTTCTAACCAGATTGTTAAACGCAATCTTGGAAAGCAGAGGATGCCTGAGGAGTGGAGAAGAAGTGTACTGGTACCGATTATTAAGAACAAGGGTGATGTGCAGAACTGTAGTAACTGCAGAGGGATAAAATTGACTATCCACAGCATGAAGTTATGGGAAAGAGTAGTGGAAGCTAGGTTAAGAAGGGAGGTGATGATTAGTGTGCAGCAGTATGGTTTAATGTCGGAAAGGAGCACTACAGATGCAATGTTTGTTCTGAGGGTGTTGATGGAGAAGTATAGAGAAGGTCAGAAGGAGTTGCATTGTG
>JAACJT020000075.1:11356655-11368373 GCA_009936485.2 Gymnarchus niloticus | reverse complement strand
CAGGTTCCTATGCAGTGCTGTTCTTTGCAGCATCGGACTTTCCCTTCGCTACCAGACGCATCCACAACTGAGCATCCATTCGGCTTTGGCCCAGCCACTTCACTCTGACTGGCGCTACTTGTACTTGCCCTCCACTCTTCCCCAGTAGCATTTTGGACACCTTCCAACCTGAGGGCCTCATTTTCCAGTGTCATATCTTGTAGCCTTTTGATACTCTCCATGGAGTTTTCTTGGCAAGGATACTGGAGTGGGTTGCCATTTCCTTCTCCAGGTATCACTTTGGTCTGAGTTCTCCGCTATGACCTGTCCGTCTTGGGTGGCCCTACACGACTTAGCTCATAGTTTCACTGAACTACTCAAGCCCCTTCGCCACGTCAAAGCAGTGATCCATTAAATGGGGTTAAAACCTATAGACATATATTTTTTGTCGTGATTCAAATTTTGATCTAAAAAGGTTTATTTTCTTTTATGTATTTTGATTATCACCGATAAAACAAGAATAGGCCTATATTAGCAAAGACAACATCACAAAACACCACGCCTATCTATTATAGCTGAAATGGTTATATTGTCACCTTGAAGCGCAGACTCACTGCCGGACCGGATGTGACAAAATGCAAGTAATATACTAATCAGTATTTGTGAAACAAATATGAAATGCAGGTCAATTTGTCAAACTGATTATCTTGAAAAAACATGCGACTGTTTCATCTTGATATTAAGGCTTTGTCCACCCCTGATGGACTCCAGCTGATGAATGTCGTCCAGTGATTAGAAATATTGGAGAAACACCCATCGTCAGCTTTAGCTATCTTTTAAATTGTACACATAAAATGTTTTGTTTAGTTTCATTTTGTTTTACTTTATGACTGAAACTGTCAGTATTTAATTGTTCCATATTAAATTAAAATGATTAAAATCTAATCATTGAAAATCAGGAAACCCGAACACTACTTCCACGGATCAGAGGCAGGATTCTTACTAATCCTAATTTTAAGCTCCTTTTATTTACAAAAATAAGAATTCTTCGCCACCCTCCAGCGGCACGAAATTTTGTGTTGCCATACTCCCCGGTAGCACTAAATTTCTCGCTGCGGATAGCCCCTCGCTTGAAAAAAACTCTTGCACCTTGCCTTTTTTTTATGCTGGTTTTTGATTGCACATCTCGGTATTCTTAGTGAGGTGAAGCTGATCTGTATAAAGCTGACTAACGAGATCTGAGTTTGGATCTTTTTTAAATACATCGTAATTTAAATAGTTTAGAATGTCCCGAATTAAATGACTGTTTTTATTAAATCGATAATTATATTAAATCAACAATTTGGTTAAATAATTTTTTTAAATCAATAATTTGATAAACCCCAAGTCGTATTTAAATTGAGAGTTTTGATTGTGTAAAAAATCTAATTGGACGCACCACAATTCGTCGTTTAACGACAACTGTACAATACCTTGTTTTGCCATGCAGTGTCGCTTAACTTAATACAGAACGCGTCAATCTAAGACGATGGTAAATCGACTTAAATCGGGGAGAATATGGCCTATAAAGCACACCTCGGGGCTACTCAAATTTATTTTCTACCAATATGCCACTCTTCTCCGTGAAACAGAACAGTCAAATACATTATGATATCTTTTACTTTTTAAACAATACATCTATATTATCTTGATGACGTCCTCCTGGGTACAACGACAATGGCATTGTGGTGGAGAAATAGCCGGTGTTCGCGTGTTACGTTTTCATTTTACACATTTGGTGTCACGTCTAATCACTTGCTATTTCTTCAATTACATCAAATTTAATAGACATAACTGAAAATTTTAATAAAAGAACATACAGACATGCACTGTATAATAGTTTAACAGAATATGCATTGCACATTACTACACTATTACATTACAATAATGTAAATGTTAACATTTATATTTAAAAAGAACGTAGGCTACTGCTTGTGGGAGGAGCTGTGCCTTTTTTTTCTCAAACTCATTCTTTTAGACCTGTGAAAAAGTTACATTGGTATTATACAGGACACATTAATCATCGCATAAACACCCACATGCAGAACTCAGTGCACTCCGTAAACATTGTCGTGAACCAAGCCTGACTGTTCACACAGTTGGATCGCCGAATAGCAGTGGTTTTATTTTTTCTTATGGTCATGCAAGTCTGGTCCACAGTTCAGCTGCGAGTTGAGAGAAGCCCTAGAGGTCCTCCATCTGACATAACCTTAATCTGAATCATTTTGGTAAAATACCATGCTGTCCTGGACTGAATGATGGCCAATGTGGAAGTCAATTAACAAATAATTGTGCTTGAATTTGCGCAAACATTCGAGCATTTTCACAAAGGAGTCTCACTATATATGAATATCGTAATATTTCTTGATAATTTCTCTGCCCATTCCTTTATGCTTCTTTGCTGGAGCAGAACCAAGTCTCAAACGAAATCCAATCATCCATCCACCAATCCATCCATCGACCATATTCTTAACATTAATATTCTTAACTTGAATTACTCCTAATGACTTTTGTATACATGCGTTCAAATGACACGGTGGTTAGCGCATGGAAAACACGTTTCAGGAGGATACAGACAACGCGTTTTCATGAATCATTAATTGATTGTCTTTTGTTAAATGTGTGTTATTGAGACATGCCAATACCCCCGATAAAAATATCAAGCATAATCTAAGAGATGGATCCCCAAGAATTCGTGAGATCACATTATCTCTGAAACGTCACCGACGTTATAAGTCCTTAATACTGAAGAAACACGTTAACACGAAACGTGTTTTTCGTTATAGCACTGATACCATTAAACAATGTTCTTTTCCCTTTTTCAGGATTTAATTCATTGTAAACACAGCCAACATCGGAGATAAAACACACTTTCAAAATTATTTAAACTTACCAACTAATTTAAGATATAAAGCCAGTTCGGTGTGAGTATGCTTCAGTAGAAATATGAGAATGACGTGCACAAGTAATGCTTCTCAACTTATTTTATTATATCATTGGAATCATTGTATTCAGCAATACAAGTGAACACCAGTGCTGTTCCTCAGTGTTTCAGTTATAAAAGTATGCTTTATTGGTACTGCCTGCAGAGGGCGGACACAACAACAGCCAGGAACTTCTGCCACGCTGCCTGAACTTCAGGAGTGAACGAAGTGCCCAACTGCGCAGCAACTACGATGCTGAAACAGTCAGCCAGCAGCTGTGAAGAGAACATGGAACTTTTAGGACTCCAGAAACACTTTTGCAACTTGCATTCTGCACAATCGTTGAAGCAAAACAGGAAACTAAGTTAAACTAAATTAAACACAAGTCTAACTTTACAAAAATTGTCTGTAACAATGTATGGTTACAGCTATTGCGTCGGTTAAATTACCCTGAAGTTATCAGGATCCACGTGCAGTTTCTCTGAATGCAGCTCGCTCAGCTGGGTGAAGGTGTTCTTGATGTCATCCATGTTCTTGAAAGCCTTCTCCAGCCCACCAAGCACCACCTTTCCGTGCATAGCGACATTGGGGTTTCCCAGGATGGCAGATGCGTTGTACAAGTTCCCAAACTTAGCAAAATACCTCTGGGTCCAAGGGTACACAATAAGGCACCTAATTAAAGCAGAAAACATGACAGAAGTAATGTGAGAATAGATTAACAACAATATCAGGTCATTCATTATTACTACATTTGAAAATAAAAAATCGCATTTGACAGCTCGTTACTGTAAATATGACACAGATTCATTGCTTTTTACAAAACTTATTATTTGATTTAAATTAATATGAATTATTTCATTTCAATTACGTTAGTATATTGGTATTATCATTTCAGCGTACGAACATTATACTTAGGCTTCTTCTTAACACCTTGTACCATACCTGGCCAGAGCGCTGGTCCCGGTTACATCAGGGTTAATTTTCTGGAAGACACTGGTGATGGCACTGCGTTCACTGTCTGTCCACACAACCATAACTGCAGTTTTTGGGTTGCTTTGCTTTCTTCGTAGAAGGCGTAAAGGAATCCTGTAGTAGTTAACGCAGTCTGTGATTATAAATAGTTTGAAAACTCCACCCAAGAGAGGAAGGGGTATTTGATTGGCTGAACAGTAGTGGTGGGCAGGTTTCAACCACAAGCAAAATACAAAAATTACAATTTTATACAAAGATACTTCAAGACGTACAAAATATTATTTTTTAGTACATCGATGCATTCATTTTTGCGTCAAACTGTTATTCACAAATATTCCGTTTTATGTTCTATCAGAAATAAGCGTATTATTTTAATGGCCACACTTTTCAGTAAATAACCCATAAAGGTCGCAACATATTTCATACATTTTTACAGACTATTACTTCTGAGAACCCAGAAAAATGTTTGGACTAAAGAAAATAAGAAATCATTTGAAAGCTTTTTTTTCTTTCAAAAGATCAACTGCAACAATTGTTATATAAATGCATTAATTAAATATATATGTTATGGATTTATAAACTGCACATAGCGGATAGCATTGTAAAATATTATATAGAAATAATATATAACATATATTCTACATTTTTTACATTTTTGCTCCCACAACAGTACATGTGTTCTTTTCAGTGGCGGTCGAAATAAAAAAATGGTATATAAATTAAAAAAAAAAACAAACCCTTGAATTGGCTTTCCACAAAAAACTATGCATAATATCCGTCATCGAATAAAAAAAGCAATTTGGAGTTTTTTTTTTTTTTTGCACTTTCCTTTAAAACCTTGTCTGGTGACTGTGTATCGGCAAATTGCCCGGTTTATTTCGCGGTTTCTTGGACTTAAACGCTTTGAACTATGCTTTGTGCTATCTGAACTTGTACGGATAATTTAAAGTTAGATTTTGTTTGTTTAATGATCAAACCAATCACTTGGGAAACAATGTGAAAAAACGAGATATAGGCGGCTTTGAACAGAAGCAGTTTTCGAAATGTCGCTGTCATCTCATACATATGTGATTGTTTTCATTGCTGCATGGTCAAATACTGAAAGTAATGTTTGTAATTTTCTAGTTGTTATACGTTCTGATGTATGCAAAATCTACATGGGTGATTTTCTATGAAAACGGTATTTTTGCATTTCATTGAATTGCTGGTTATCTTGAAAAAACATGTGTCCTTTTAATCTGCTTATTCAGCTAACTCCACCCTTGAGGTGGCACACGTTTCACTTGCCAGTATTTTCTTTTAGATTAGAAACACCAGGGAAACACCCTGAAGTTCTTGGCAAGCAGTTCAGCGTCGTTTTTAATGGCAAGCCGTAATCATTTGTAATGTCCTGATTAAAAGAAATCACATAAAAGATTTCTGCAAGGTCTATTGCTCGGGGTATTTTAAGAATATTCGTCCGCCAATCCATGCACGTTCAAACCTCTTCCCCTGTACGGCGAGGATCGGTCATTTCTGGAATAAACTTAAGTGGCAGGCGTTTTTGGTTAAAAATATACAAACAATTTAGCCGTTTTACTACCTGTTCACCATATAGACATACTATTTTGTGTAAAAGTAGAAATACAGTTGTATTTACGGTCTTCATCTTTGGACCTTAACACAAAATTCTAAATATGCAAATATTATATTAGATGTATCTATATATTTATATAAATTACATCTAAAATATGATGAATAATAATATCAAATTATGATGCATTGTGAAATATACGTTGCAATTACAAATCATTATTATTATTATTATTATTATTATTATTAATAATAATAATAATAATAATAATAATAATTAAACATTTCAGAGATGTATGAAATTATGTGCATACATTTGTGCGTGCAATTAAATTTAGTAGAAATGTGAAATAGTGCAAAACAACACACTTTTAAAGAGAAGAAATCAATAATCCAATTAACATATGACTAGCATTAATCTGTCTGAATATATCAAATTTTGGCAAAAGAAATTGGGTCCAAATAATTTCTGCATCGTCATTTTGGCATTGTACCATGTTGGAATATTCTAGTAACTGCAAAGTGTCCAGTTTAGTGTGTCGGAGTAGGAGGGTCTTGGCAGTGCGTCTGCCTGTGTTAATATAAAAACAGTCATGTTTGCTGAACTGCGAAGTTAGATCTCGGTCAACTCATATCAAGAGGAGGGAAAAAAACAAGATGAGTCTCTCTGCCAGCGACAAATGTAAAGTGAAGACTTTCTGGAATAAAGTATCGAGCAAAGCTGATGAAATCGGCCATGAGGCTGTTTCCAGGTAATCAAGAGTCAGGGAAATACGAGTACATTTAAGAGGTGTCTGTTAGCGTTGGTACTCACAAAGAATTATTGGCATAAATAAAATTTAAAAACTATTTACAAAAATTATTATTATTATTATTATTATTAGTAGTAGTAGTAGTAGTAGTAGTAGTATGTAGATCTAATGATTAAAACTTAAAGGAAGATATATGTTACTTTATGATATTGCTGTTTTTGAGAGATTTCCCATTTTAGATGGGTTAATCAAATTAATTAAATGAGTGGTTAAAAAATACTAAACTAAATTTAACCTCTGATTTAATAATTTGATATATTTATTAATTTAAAATATCGTTTGCATTTGCTGCTTAAAAGATGTTCATTGTAAACATTACTGGAATTTAAAACGGCTCATTGTGTTCAGTGTAATTATTCCTTGTCTTGACTGATTAAAACGCTCATACAAAAACCACCGACAATCGAAATCCAAATCTTTTCAGAATGCTCCTCACCTACCCTGCGACAAAGACGTACTTCGTCCATTGGAAGGATCTCAGTCCTGGCTCTGCTCCCGTCCGCAACCATGGCAAGGTCGTTATGAAGGGTATCACCCTTGCTGTTAGCAAAATCGACGACCTTGATAATGGTCTCAGCAAACTCAGCGAGCTCCACGCTACCAAGTTAAAAGTGGATCCTGCCAATTTCAAGGCAAGTGACGAAATGGAGACGATATGGTTTACAATGAATGCGTGTTTCCATATGCCGTCGTATTTGTCGATTACATTTTTGACGAGGAAATATCTCTTTTTTTAATCTTCTACCCCAGATTCTCTCCCACTGCATTCTCGTGGGACTAGCAGTGCATTTCCCGTCTGATTTCACCGCTGAGGTTCACGTCGCCATGGACAAGTTTCTAGCCTGCGTGTCCCAGGCTCTGTCTGACAAGTACAGATGAGATACCTAAAATACAAGTGCCAAGAATTCCCATTCAGGACATTCAAATAATAAAAATGTTTTTAAACTAGAATGTGTTCTAATTCATTGGATGCAAGCAACAAAATCAAAATGATCAATAGTATTAATTAGTGGCAATCAAATCGATATAAACTGGAGAAATTACATACACTCAAAAAATAAAAGTTTGAATTCACTTAAAAATGTTATGTCAAGTGGTTGCACATAACTGTTTTAAGTAATCTGAGAAAATTAATTAAACTTAATTGAAGTATACATTAAAACAATGCCATACAAGCAATGAAGTTATTAATCTAAGTTAGTTTTAATTAACTGAGCTTCATTTATAATGAAATGCATGTTTGCAATAAATCATGCTGTTAATGAACAAAATAAGCCAAGTGTTTCCAAGCAATCATTCGCATTTATTATGGCTTTAAAATCTTGTCATGGTCTAAGTCATAAAAATGAACAAATACAAGAAGATATGAAAGTATCCAAAACATTGTAATTTGGTAGATCCAGTCTATACAGGACCATTAAAAAGTTTCATATACCAATCTGCACCAACAGGACAAATGAATCAATATGAGAGGACACCGAGTCGTCAGTTATATATCCAAAAAAGAAATCTTTTTTAGCCAATAAATCTGCCCATAACCGTATCAAAAACTGTTTTACAAGCATGGAAAAATAGGACAACAGCTGACGTAAACATGTAAAGTAAATGTAATATTAACTATATTACAATAAATTACATTAGTATAATTCAATATACGTATAAAAACATAACAATGTGGTGCCAAAAAAATGTTGTCACGCCCTCTCTCTCCTGTTCCCTGACTCCTCCTCCTGCTGCCTGGTTTCCTCGTGCTGCTCCTGGTTGCTGTGGTGATGCTAATTGCCTCGTTACGCACCTGGTGCTGGTTGCCTCATTAAGCACGTGGTTGTCTGGTTCCCTAGCCTATTTCTCTGTGTCAGCTCAGTTAGTTTGGGCAGCCTTGATCTGGGGGAGTGCTTGGTGGGTTCTGCTTGATCATACTGCCTTGCAAAGTGTTCTGAGCCAGTTCTTAGCTCCCTTGGATGCTTAGGCCCTGCCATGGTATGCCTACCTTTCTCAGTGGCTGGTATTATTATATGTGGGTAGCCAAGAGTGATCCACCCTATGGAGGTAGGGGTGCCCCAATCTATGGATACTCCATGCCTATGGATGGATGAGCATTCCTCTCTTCTGGGTTCCCTGGTTCCTGTGTGCCTGTGCCCTGCCATGCCTTGTCCATGCCATGTTTTTGCCTGCCTTGTGTCCTCCTGCCTTCTGGAGTGGCTGAGGTAGAGAAACTACATTTTTGTTGGCATGTAGGTACAATGCTATAAATTTAGTATTTCATTCCTGACTTCTGTTTTTGTGTATTTGTATAATTGTTTCAGATCTAATAGCTTGACTTGAGTAAGCAATTTTTATTTACTTTTTATTTTAAAACGTAAATTTCAACAAATATCCAATACCAACTGACTTTGTGTGGAACAGTAATTGCTGTCTTAGTTACTCAATTCACCAAGCAACCAAATCTAATTTGTAGTTTGGTTCAATTACACTAGATAAACATCTAAGGCTTAATTACTGCTAGACTAGTTCAATCTAAATGTTTCTTACACAGAACTTTCTCTACAATATGAAGGTCTCAAAACAACCAAACGGTTTCAACAAGTAGCATACTGTATAAAGTCTTTGAAATGAATAATTCTGGAAAGGGTTTAAAGGGTCTTTAACGGCTCTTTGATTCCAGTAGGCCTCAGTGAGAGCCGTTAGAAGCACTGAGATTTATTACTCAAAACCTCTTTCAAGTGTGTGCTAGCGCTATCTACTGGTAAAAGTAATTCAGAGCAACCAAATTAATCAATAACGGTGTGCTGACTGGCCAAACAGTACTAAGCTGTGGCAAAACAAAAAACTGGACATAATACCTTGTATTAAGATACATACGCTTTTATCTTGACTGTTCTGGGGGACACAGTGAATCAGTGGTTAGCACTATTGCATGCATGTCTAGGGTTGGGGGTTTGAAACCCACCTCTGGCTCTGCATGCATGGAGTTTGCATGTTCTCTGTTTTTTGTGGGGTTCCTCCTCCAGTCCAAAGAAATGTATTAGCCTAAAACTAGCATGGTTAAATTCTCCAGTGTGTGCATGACTGTGCCCTGGGACGAGTTGGCACCCCATCCAAGGTGTCCACTGCCATGTGTCACAAATAAATCTATTGCTGCCTTTGATAACATTTAGACCAACGTCAGCAATTTTCAATCTGGGCAAGCACGATTTGGGTTTAGATTAGGATGCTTGGTAACTATGGATAACCCACAGAGCAGCAGGAACGGCTTGGCACACTTTAGCAAAGTCTTTGGGTGTCACCATGACTATGTACTTATATTGTAATAAAGTAAAAAGTGACCATCATTATCTAGTAAGTCTTTAACAAAAATAACTCCACCATTGAACCAGTTGACTTTAAAAAGAGATTTCCTGTTAATCATAATGACCCTGTTGTTCAATGGGGAAGTATTTGTTGTGATTGTTCCTTAAAAATGAACAGCCCTCCCATACAGGACAGGTAGGAAATAGCAACCTATTAAAGGCATAGTTAAAGGGGAGGCGTGCGGCTCAGGAGGTAGAAGCTTGGGAGATGCAGAGCGGAGAAGGTTGGACAGGGAATGCTCTGCATGTATCCAATAGTACTTAAATAAGAATCTTAATTAGGTTATCGCCAACGTTGTCAGTAAAATAAAACTATCAGCCAAAGCAATCACAATTTGAAGAAACCGTGGATCCTACTGAAATGTCATTCGCTTTCACTGCAGTTTTATTCACGCTTCTGCCAATCATTATAGGAAATATGATGTTCAGTAAGACAGCTTCTGAAGACGAAAATGTTGCCGTTGTTAGAAAGCAAAACGAGAAATCTGATCCAAGGGTGGAGGTAAATGAATTTTTAAAGAGAGGATGAAAAGAGTGCTGAAGGGCTGAAGTTCGTCGGGGAAAAGACAATGGAAAGAAATGACCATATTATGGTGTAAGGCACCCCTGTCCCCAGTCACTGGGACCCAGTGGCCTCGGTGCTCATTAAGATGTCTAGCAAAGCGTAATGTAATAGCTTTGGAAAGACCGTAGTGTTTTTGAGGGTTCAGAATACCTCAATCCCCTCGGTGAAATTCCTGAAACCTTCTGCAATTTGACAAAGAATATTTTTTTGAAGTGTGTTGCAGGCCTGAAATGCAGGAATGGATGTATATTAACAAATTAAGTGAAGCTGACCAGACAAAACATGAAATATCTTGGGTTCATACTGTGTGTCTGTCCTGTATTTTTGTACACTTTGTTTCCTATATGTACAATTCAATTCAATTTTATTTATATAGCGCCTTTAACAAGAAGCACTGTCACAAAGCACTTTACATAGTCCCGGGCCCAGAGTTCCCAGAGAGTAAGCCAAAGGCAACAGGGGCAAGGAAAAACTCCCTCAGAAGGAAGAAACCTTGGGAGGAACCAGACTCAAAGGGGAACCCCATCCTCCTCTGGCCAGCATCGGGCAGGACAAATTAATTAATACAAATCAGAAAAATATATACAAATAAGAACAAATCCTGTAACAGTCAGGAGGACAACGGGGTATTAGAGGTTGCAGTCCAGTGATCAGAGCAGGTTTGGTGGCTCAGAAAGCAGCAAGCCGGTCTGTGTGGACAACTGAAGTGAAGGGAGGGCGTGGTAGGCCAGCAGGGGATATGAGGATCTCTTGAATCTGAACCTCTGAGGGAAGCACCCCAAAAAAGGGGGGCACAGAGGAAAGGGAATGTATATGAGCAGAGCAGTGATTTAAGGCCACAGAATAATGGGAAATAAAATAGCAAACAAAATAGGAAAAGCCCCGGCATGACTATATACAGTATGGCAGCATAACTATGAGGGAGAGACCAAAGGGGACACAGGTATGAGGAATCCTTGAACAACAACACACAGAACATGCGAAGCAGGAGTGACAGCACTGACAGAGCAGTTCATCTAAAGTCAATGGCATTGATCCCCACCCAGCTCTACACTTCAGCCTATAGTTGGGGAGTGAGTAGCTAAGTAAGGTCTCCGTAAACTAGACTGAAGAAGTGCGTTTTAAGCCTAGACTTTAAGATGGAGAGTGAGCCAGATTCCCGCACTGCTGCTGGAAGACCATTCCACAGCTGCGGAGTTCTGTTAGGAGAATGCTCTGCAGCCCAGTGTAGCCTTTTTTACTCTTGGAACTAATAAATAACCTACCCCCCGAGAGTGAAGCAAACTGGGGGGGGGAGTATGGAACCAAAAGATCAGACAAGTATTCTGGAGCCAAATCATGCAAGGCCTTATAGAATAGTAATAGTATTTTAAAGTCAGTGCAAGACTTAAAAGGAAGCCAATGTAAAGATGACAATACAGGACTAATATTGGCCTGAGGAGGACAGGCTTCCCCTTTGAGTCTGGCTCCTCCCAAGGTTTCTTCCTCTTGAGGGAGTTTTTCCT
>JAACJT020000075.1:11341233-11351647 GCA_009936485.2 Gymnarchus niloticus | reverse complement strand
GAGCCAGACTCAAAGGGGAAGCCTGTCCTCCTCAGGCCAGCACCGGCCAGGACAAATTAATGAATCCAAGTAGAACACTACATGATGAGACATCTCAAACAATTTAATTATAAACCTCAGGCAAAATGCATTATGGTGTAATGATTTTGGTATATGTGATAAAAGAGGACTGGGGGGAAAAATAATAAAGGGCAGCATTTTCTAAAATAAAAATTGATAGAACAATGACTGTCAGGAATCCCAAACATACAACACTGGCCATAACTAAACTTTAACCCTTAGCTAAATCAAAGGGTCACATGCGTGAGGAGACTGAATTGTGAATGTATTGCTAGTCATGACTTTACACATGTAAATATGTACCAGCCCATTCATATCCCTTTGCTCCCATTAAACATCTCACCCAGCTTAAACTTATCCTTGACAGCCCAGCAAATACAGTAGTGTTGCAGGAGCTGCTGGAGAAGTTCCTTCTCATCCAGAAATTCCAGCCGCTCTATCCTGCAGAAACCAGGAATGAGGACACACTTCATTTGCATGCACTGACCCCCCTCCCCCCAGATTAAGCACTCCAGGCACACGTGCTAAGAAAAGCGTTGCCATGCGTTCCTGCAAGAGCTGTAACAGCCGCTCTCTATCCATATGTTTTCCAGCAGAGAAACATCTCGCGGCTCTTTGTAGCCAGCAGTCTAAGGCTGTTGGGGTGTGGCACCGACAGAACCCTCGGATGGCCTACCTGGCCACATCGTCCTGAGGAAGCATGCCGTACACGGCCATCATATCCAGGGCACTGGCGCTCTCCCAGCCTGCCTGTAGGAACCGCTCTTTCTACAACAACATGGAGGCGGCCTTTAAATGACACGCTTGTCTATGGACCTCTAAGCATTACCTGACATGTTAACTGAAGCCTCAGGCTTAACAGAGAAAGCTCCTTTAAAAATCCCAAATATACAATCTAATAACGGATTTTGTGAAAATGAGTTAATTCTGTGGAAAATGATGAGTCACCATGGGAGATAATATTTCTGCATTGACATGCCAAGCAGTTAACTCAAGCTGAGCCACAAAGAAACCAAGCATCTTTAAACACAATCCGTATGGTCACTAGCAGACACTCATCTAGAGAGAGCCACAGAACTATCAAGGCAAAAAATCCATTTAATAACATATCATATACAGAAAGAGCACACGCATACATAATGTATAGGTCAGAAAGTTCAGAAAAAAACTCAGGAATGTCACAGATGTTATATTTGTATAGTATACAGCCAGTACAGTCACCAGGCATGTGTAATAAGCTGGGGAGACTTGAGCTCTCCTGGATGACCAAGACAGTCAAGCATTAAGGACCCTGTAAATGGGACGCACCTGTGAGTCCAGAGAGCAGCAAACTTCCACTCCGGCTAAGTTGCACTGGCGCCTCTGTAGGTTTTCAATCATCACCTGGCCAAATCGGTCACTCATGTTCACCTGTAGTATGCAGAAGCCTGTCAGTCACATGGACGACCTACAGTTCCCCACCTCACCGGCGTTTCAGCCTACCTGCTCGTAGTTTACAAACATGGCTGTGTGAAAGGTCTCCGATGCCCAGCGTGCCAGCTTACAGGACTGCTCAGGAGTCATGTACACCAGCACACACTCCGACAGGAACAACGTGGGTGACCTGCAGGATGCCATTACAGCATGAATGGCATGGCAGACAGTCAAGCAACACTGCCTGTAACCTTTCACACCTAGAAGGGAACGAAAGTCAGCTGGGATTTAGGGCTGTGAGACCACAGTACTGACTGACAGATGGTCTATCTCAAATGGAGCATTCGGATTCAGTGTTACATATGCCGACAGACAGCCTACAGTTAACACTCAGTAGAGTCCGCTCAGAGAACCAGCCTCATTTTCACTGCCCTACAGTTAACATTCAGTAGAGTCCGCTCAAAGAAGTGGTCAGGAAGGGTAATATCAAAACATGAAGCATGAGAGAACATATTTTTCATAAGTACATATTCAAATGAGGCTTGTAGTGAGCCTGTCTCACGAAACAAGGTATACACCCATACAATGCAAAGGTGACTTGCAGACATAAAGAGCATGTCGTCAGATTGCATGACATGAATGCATAGACCAAGAATCAAAACACGGCCCTGGAGGTGTCAGGTCATAGGTGCTACCTGCTGAGCCAGTGAGGCCCCACCATACATGCGGCAGAGCCAAACTTCTCAAGTCAAAGACAGCAAACTCACTCAGGATTCAGCTGGAACTTCTTAAGCTTGTTGTCTAGACCCGTGAGGTCCCTGAGGTCTGCGCCGATGATACAGTACCTGTCCGAGTCCAGGCTGTGGCCATCTAATATGCACATCATGGGATAACTGAGTAATGTTTACAAAGCAAAGACACTATTTTATTGACACATTACATTAAACCAACCAATCGAAAAGACGCCGCTGTAGAGAAAAATGAGGCTTAAAACATGCTGTACAATTGCATTTTCCCTCATTAACAGAGAATGTAATGATGCTGGTTAGGGTTATTTTCTCTTACCTAGTAAAAGGGTATCCGTGGAGTGGGTTTCAATTATGGGTTTGGACAAAGGAGGTTTAGTCCTTGCAGAAAAGGGAAAAGCTAGTTAACAGATGTACCACACATATTTTTGCTATACATCTCTATTTGTGACAAACCACGGTGACAAGCAAAGCAAGCTACCAAACAGGTAGGTCTACGCTCAGTGTTGTTTCAGGTCTCGCTGATGAACATTTTTCTTAGCACACTCCCATTCCCACACCTCTAAGCTACATCCAGCTTATCTCCCCAAGACACCGCAAGTTCACAAAAATAGTCTAAGACATGTTTAAATAAAATAAAAAAAAAAAACTCAGATATGAACCTCTACTCCTTTTTCAGTACAAAAATTAAATACTGCAGGCAAGCAAACAGTGCAATAATGTATACAAAAGACGTAAAACACGGCCAGAAAAGCGACTGAATGTTTACTAGTACATTACAGATACCCGCCTGCACACACTGTTACAGCAATGGTCATTTTAACTGCTTTATGCAGCTGAGGATAAAAATTTACAAAAATTCTAATCAAGAGAAAACTACAAATTCCTTACTTTATATTGTGTATCTTCCTTGCAACAACCATGGGAAAGTCAACTTCAAAGTACTTCTTAGGCAAAAGATTTTCATCCTATTAATTTAAAAGTGGTACACAGTCAAGATACAAATATTGCTGCATACACTGATGGCTAAACTGCATCAGCATATCTTTTACACTACATCAAATGTTAAGTGTTGCAAAAACAATTTTTTATGGATTAAAAAAAAACAACATTTGTGAAGCTTTTAAATTTACACCAGTGCATACCTTCAACCTCCAGAAAGTAGTATCCAGTCCTGCCCCAAAATTAACGACCTGACAGTCACACGCAGTTTTCCTCAGAAACGCATCCAAAAGATAATTCATGCCCTGCACACGAGCATAGTAGCCTGAAAGAAGTAACGAGAGTCCAACACTATGCAGCAGAAGATCCACACTTAAGTACGGGTGTATTTAAAACTGCAGAATTACATGAAAGGGAGCTCATCCAGTGTAATTCCTTCATCATCCACAAGAGGGAAGCAGAGTGCGGCAAGTGGATGATTGTAGCATTAACTCGGAAGATAAATGTAAACAAAGGACTCCCAAACACAGCTGGTTGGTCTTGAATATGAGAAATCTACAGAAACATTATGTCCAGTATATTTTAACTATATTTACCAAATCTGAAACAGACTAAAGCAAAAACAACACAATTACTGTATTGTTACTCAACAACAAATATTTCAACTTGCACCAACTAGTCAACAACGCTTAAAGTAATGGTAACAAGCAGTAGATGGTATTTAGAGATGTGTGTACATAAAGAATTTGCTCTGTAACCGATGAGTTAACAATTAGTTGCTTTAACTAATTATTTATATTGTATTTGCTAATGTGGATTTTTGTGTATTTGCTAATCTCTGCACACTGGACCTGAACAAGCAGTTGGAAGCTGGATGGATAGATGGATGTACTTGCTAATCATCAATATATTGGTTTACTATTACAATGTCATTTTTTATTTCCTCCAACCTTCACTTTAAAGCAGGGGTGTCAAACTCCGGTCCTAGGGGGCTGCTGTGGGTGCAGGTTTTCATTCCAGCCAATTCCTGCTTTTACATGAACCCCTATCTCATTTAATCATGCCCTCCATCATTCCATATTTACTGTGTCAATCAGCATATTCTCAGTAGGGTTTAGTTATCTTTTAAAGATTTTTTTTTAAAGGGTAAGAGTTGCTTCTTAATATCACTTTCATTTCTCCATTTGTTGCTAATTATCGCAGCAGTAGAAACACAAATTAGGTCATTGGTGCTCTTTGGGGCCTAATGAGCAGCAATGACCTACAGTGTGTCCTGTGATAACTACTGTGATAACCAGCAATTGACACAGACCACAAAGAAACTGCAGGTAATACCTTTTTTACTGAACTAACTTAATGTCCTTAACATCACGAGGCTGCATTGATCAAGATTAAATGATAGAGGGTTCACGTGAAAGCAGAAATTGGCTGGAAGAAAACCTGCACCCACAGCGGCCCCCCAGGACCGGAGTTTGACAGCCCTACTTTAAAGACACCTGGGATTGTTTATTGTTAAAGGCATTACTCCGGAGTCAGACCAGTACCAAAATAATTGGATTTTACTTCAAGAGCCCACAAGTTCTACAGATTCACCGAACCTGAATTAGAAAACAATCTACATATGATCTACCAGTTTAAACTGTTTATGAACTGACATTAAGTGTGAAAATCTGAATAAGACTATATTTCTGAAATCTACATTTTAATCACAAGTCAAGTTGATAACCAACCAGAACTTTGGGAAATATTATACTGTATTAATACAAGTACTTTTCTGTAGTGTAGCTTTAACAATGCCATGAGCTAAAAACTCAAAAGAATAAAATCAAACTGCTAAACTACACTTAATCCAAATAGTAGAAAAAGGCAAGAATTCAACCACCCTTGGAGACTTTCTCATACAAAGAAAATTTATGGTGTACAAAGAAATGCATGGGGGATTCATTTCAAGCTAATTAATTTAGCACATGATAGTAGACATTGCAAGCTATGTAACTGCAACTAAAATACAACTGAAAAACAACAAATAGGCATTACATTTCATATTGTTTTATTAATGTTTCATAAACAGTCAGGTAGACACACCTGTATACTTCAATGTACATAATCATATTTGAAATGATTATGTACAATCAAATCATCTCTTTTAACAGGCAATGTCCTGGTTAGTCCTGAAAATAAGCTCTAATTCTTTTGCAACTGATTTCCCAAAGTAGCCCAACTGCACTACAATAAAATCTAAAAATAGAATTTTTCTGAAATTGACAAGAAAATTAGTAAATTTTTAATTTCATTCACAATCTTTCTAAATGGAACAATCCGTCACTATGCATCTTTATGATGCTCAATCACAGCAAACCAAGGCAAGGTCAAATTCAGAACGATGCAACTAGAAATAGATGTATTCTGTAAAACACCCGTGGACCTCTGAGGCCCAAGTTTAGGTGTATTAACTAGAAACATTTTTAATATTCCACAGTTCAGTAATGGATTCTATCTTATGGGATCGTTTCTGAAGCACTGGTGTAATAATAACTTGCCTCTGTTGATCTCCGGAGCTTTTCGTTCACCAATCTGCCTGACAAAGTACTGGATATAGGGGTCCTTCCAATAGCCTTTACTGGAGGCAAACCTATAAATCAAAACATAAATATGGAACAATCCTCAAACTACTTAAGGTATCAGTTACATTTTATTTAACTTTTTATTCGGGTCAAATAGTAAAACTACAGTTCTTCACTGCGCATTTGCAATGTTCTGGACAATGCCATCACAAAAAAACTATTATTATTAGATCCCCACTTACCGAACAATATCCACACAAGTACAATCATACTGGAAAAACCGTTACTGTGTATGTTTACAGATACGTTCCTACCTAATTACTCGTCTGTGGTTACAAAAAATGAATGAGGAATACAGCTATCTAACTACCTTTTACACGTTGATGCATCGTCACAAGTCGCTCTCACTGCTTCGTCGGCAGTATCAGAGTCTGTGAAAGGCTGTCGAGCTGCCATCCTTACATTAATAAGATATAATAATTTGTTTACAAAAACTGTCTCAGAGGTGATAGGGCATTGCTAACCAGGCTAGCTATGTAGCTTATCAGATAACGCCCCCAATCAAAAAACATAAAAATATTCAGCTATCAGGTACCGGACGACGAGTTACTTTTTGTTGTTATAATTAGATACGTTTCACGTCACGAACTAACGCATACAAATATAACACTGAATGTTACATATGGCTTCAGCAACGAATTACATGTTTACATTTACAACTTGTGACGCTGCAGCTGCGGCAATTAAAAACTTCCGCTTCCGGCCTTTTTCTGACGAAGAAGCACCCCATTGGCTGTCCTCTCGTGAAGGAAATGTCGTCACAAGCCTCCACCAATCATTAGCATGCCTTTTAGTCTGCGCTGAATGTCGCTGCTGAAAGGTCAGAGCTGGATAAAGTGTAAGAAAACAGTGCAGTACAACAGCAGTACAGTATAATATAGCATTACTTTGGTCCTTTATACGCAAAATTTACTTTTTGTTATATCCAAATGACGTTTTGTGTGACTGCTTGGTTCCGTATTAATTCACACAACATACAAATCTATTCATATTAAAACTACAGTTTTAATAGTTATCAGTGTGTGTGTGTTACTGGGAGAATTTTGACCTACTCAGATGTATAATTGATTCCATCAGTTGAAATTTGTATTCAGAACGACTCATTAACACATCTTTATATACTGACAGAGCTACTTTGCAATAGAACTCTGCAAAGAAACCTCAGAGGTGTGAGAGAAAGTCAAAGCATGTTTCACCCAGTGTCGTCTTTGTGACAGACTCATACATGAGTGTGTATGGCTGTGTTCACACACACACACACACACACACACTAGCCAAGCGTGGCCCACACGCTCAAGCATCACCTGGCACATGCTACATGTATGTAGTATGAGAATCTGTCTGCCACCTCCACATGTGGAAAGAAAGCTTGGCACCACGGTTTCCCGTCTGCAGGGATAACTTTTTGCAGTGACTTCATAAGCACCGCTAAGGGATTTTCATGTATCGTTGATGTCACTAGGCTCAGTCTTTGGCGTGGGTCACTGTAGTCCCAGGCTCACCGCAGGCTACCTCTAGCAAAGTCGCTGAAATGTGGTTCCTGGTGGTAACAAACTAGTTTCTAAAATGCACGGAAAGTGAATGAAAATAAAGGATTGCGTTCCACATTGTTCTCCGGTATTGTTACACTTCTTGTAACTTTCATAACCTCACTAATTCAGTCATGCTAATCATATAAGTAAATCACTAGGCAGTCATTTCAGCTGGCTTATGAAGAATGTGTATGTCGAAATTAACGATTCAGCATTACTTCTAACGAATCTTTATATTGTAGATCGAGCTTCATCTCCAGAAAACTAAGACCAATCGCTTGTCGTGTCCCGGAAGCTTCCCATACTGTTCACGCACAAACTCAATAAAACAACGTATACGGCATTTAGACTAACACTGTCAGCAGAGCCAAAGGCGGGGGGTCTGCGGTGGTTTATCAAGTTTAGGGAAGTGCCAACTTGCATGTACTTCCTGCCATTTGACCACTAACGGTATCGGTCTGCAGTTTATGCAGGCTGCAGCGTCGACCTGACAGGCAAAGCGAAACTGCAAAGACGACGACGAGGAGGAGGAGGGCAGAGATCGACGCTAACTCGATCTGCGGTGTATCGACAGAGTACCAAAGGGCTGAGGCATTAGACACAAAGGGCTGCACGTCGTCGATTCCTCGTCTGGTTTAGTGGGGCTTAGAGGATTAAGAGAAGTGTAGCTGCGCCAGCTGACCCAGCTATACTACCTGTACGAGTCGAGGCAGAGACACAGTTATGCTCAACTGATGAGGGACACGGAGAACAGTCAACTGAAAAGTACGAGGACGCATCGGGACGAGCAGAGAAGATGAAGAAACAGTTTAATCGAATGAAACAACTGGCCAACCAAACTGTGGGCAGGCGAGTATGACTTGTTTTATGACTTTGGGGGGTAGGGAGCCGACCTACTCTGGTAACCACTTTTGTATCTACCTCTGTTTTCCACGGAATGCCTACTTGCTTGCATTTTATTTTATCTTTTTTTCCAGAACGGTAATAGCTGAAAATGACCTTTCTTGACAGTGGGTTTAAGTTGCTCCCTTTGATAAAGTAAATCCTTTCGTATGAACCCGTAGCTCGGTTCTTGAGAGAATTCCGCTCCTAAAGCCTTATCAAGGCTCTCATGATGGTGATCATTTATACCTGGCATGGCCTGACAACTGTTGATACGAGCCTTAGCTTGTCTTCCGTTTGCATGTTTTGTCAGCACTGATTGAATGTTTCGTGTTTTGGTCAATACAATGTTACGCTGGTGCTTTTAAATTGGTTTTGTTTTTGTCCTTGACTGTTGAGTGCCTCGTTTATGTACATAATAACCTTCCTGTTGCAAAATGTCGTATCCTTGTTCTGTTATCCTAAGCGTGGTAATATAATTTTGGTGGAATTCGGACGCCGTTGCTTGGCATTACTTTGTTCACATCAGAAAGGTGTAGTATTGATTGGATCATGGCGATCAGATAACAGCATGCGTTCTATTTTGATGGTATAGTGTAAGATTGGTTTCAGGTCTACTTAGATAAGACTTTATTTTTCCTCATTATACATTTAAAATAGGTAAGATGTTCTGGCCACAACTTTTTTTTGTTTATGCATCTATCCATCACATGAACAGGGACAGTGTTTTAGCAGCCTGTGCAATGCGTGTTGAAGCAATATTCCAAAACGGTGTAAAACACACTACCTGGGTGGAGCAGAACCCTGCTTTCATTTTGTTAACAGTGGTACCTCAATAAAGTTCACTGAGGCTCAAATCTTCCCTAACAGTAATAAATAATTCTTGTTCTTGTTGGTCTTCACTACCTTTCTACTCTTCTTTATCGCCCTTTCATTTTAGCATCAGTTTAGGTTTGATGTGCAGTGTTTCCTGTTGGCCCACATTTAACTGGCACGCTAACTTCAGGTCATGAAAACAGCAAACCTGTATAAGCCATTCATTAGTTTGGATGTAGGTTTCATCACAGTCAATGCATTTTGCATTGTATTTGCTGGTTTTTTTGTTTTTTTTTTTAATTTATGTTGCTTGTCTGTCTTACAAGGCTGTGGCATCTTGAAAAAGATCAACATCTGCTTGTATTTAGTTTTTTTTAACCATTTTTCCCCCCAAAAGCTGTTGCCTTTACACAGATCCTCTGCCTGTGCTTTGTATGTGTGTAATAATAAAAAAAGGTAGGTGGTCCTGCAGATGAATGGCCAGCCGTGCATTAGATTGAGATCCATGCCTTTGTTTCATTTGGATGCTGTGCCCCAAGAAAAGGACTAGATGGCTCTGCTCAGAGAGAACATCTGGATTCCTCATTTTAAGCATCCCCCCCAATCCCCCTTTTTTCTCGACTTTTAACCGAAAGTGGAGACATGTTGCGGACGGTCGGTGGGTGGAAGTAAAGCAGGAATGCATTACCTGTGTTCGAGCTCTGTGTCATTTTCATGGAAACTTTGATTTCATTGAAGTTTGACTGCTGGTGAGTGGGAAGGGGCGAGCCTTGCAGGCACGTGCCCGGCCTGCTGTGGTGGGTAAGGGGGGCTGACTCTGGAGGATGGTACGCACAAGCACTTCATCACTGCAGGATGTGAATGGAAAGACTGAGGAGACATCTCTGAGCTCTGGTCCCCCTCCACCCTCAGGGGTCACATAGAATACAATATTCATTATGTGCTTAAATCTCCCTGTACCCAAGAAATCCTGTATTTTGCATGCATTTTTCAGGGACTGAATGCTATAACTTCTGTATGATAGACCCAGTGCAGAGAAATTGTCATGTGAAGATTGAGGAAAGAGCTCCATCTCATATATAGATGGAATGCACAGATTTGGTATGGAATGCACAGATTTGGTATGCAAAACTTAGCGACCGTTTTACGCAAATGTCCATTGCAGACAATATCATAATTAAAATCCTTTTAACAAAAAAAATTGGTTGAACTCCAATGAAATGAGCTTAATTTGGTGGTAGGGGAAAATAATTGTTAATATTGTAGATTACAGGGGTGATTCTAGGATTTGACTTTTAGGGGGGCTCAGCCCTTAGTGACTTAAAGTCATAGGAATCAAATCCTTTGGCAGTACCCTAAGCTATGGTCCATTCTTTTCTAATGGTCTAACTAACAGTAA
>JAACJT020000075.1:11321170-11334430 GCA_009936485.2 Gymnarchus niloticus | reverse complement strand
TTTTTTTTATAAATTTTAATTAATAAAAGATGTATCTGTTTTTGAAGGCCTTTTTAATTTAAGACTTGAAAGCAAGGAAATTTTTTTTTTTTTTTTTTTTTTTTTTTTTTTTTTTGGTGGTTTTACTTGTATAACCTTGTACTATTATGGTGATCCTCATACTCTCCCACTGTGAAACAGCTTGCTATGTCTGAGCCCTGGAGGCTCGGCATGTTTTGCTTGACGTACCCGGCTCCCAGTACTCCGGACACTCGGGCTCTCAGATATGCTCAGTTCTGCTGACAGGTCGCTTGGGGTCTCCTGCCCCCTTGAAGCTGGGCTGGCTCCCATTAGCTCATTAATGTCCAAAGGGCTTGTTTGCACCAGAATCTAACATAGACAGCCGAGCCGCCATCTAGCCTGAGTCTTTCTTCTACAGGCACCCCATGGCTTATCCTGCTCAGGGTCATCACAGTAACCATATGTATATTGAAATATCTAAACTAGAGGCCAAAGAATTTAACTGAAAAGCTATCAGTCATTGAAAGGTCCTTCCTCTGTTTAGTAGAATGTGATGTGATTGAAGGAGTTTTTACGATCTCCTACGGGACAGACTCCTGGACCGAGAAGCCTGCCTTCGGGATGGCCCTGGATGAGCACCTGAAACGGAGCGGACGGGAGATCGCCCTGCCAATCGAAGCCTGCGTGATGATGCTGCTGGAGACGGGCATGAAGGAGGAGGTTTGCAGCCGTGTTCACGCCAAGGCTCACGGGTGTACATCGTTTTAGAACAGATATGATTGCCATGCCTTCTGGGGAATGCAGCCACCACTATCTTGAAACATGCATGAATCCACGTAAGACTGCTGTAACTTCACAGGTTTTGGACCATTTTCCAGACAAATGGTCAGAATCTTGTTTTCTCGCAATGCTCCTTGCTATAGAAAATGATTGCCTTCAGTTTAAAGCCACTTTAAGCTCGGATATTTAGACAAAGATGGTGATGAAACCTGACGGACATGTGTCTGCCTTCAAAGTGAGGTGCAGTTTCATGTTTGGCAATCTCTATCATTTCTGCTTTTTTTTATGTAAGAGGTCCTCAGCAGCCAGTTTCAGCATCTAATTATACCTCTGAAACTAGACATGTCTCCATGACCGTTTTGTTTCCACAAGCTGCTTCTAGTTTCAGCCTTTGTTTCTTGTCGTTCAGAGCCTCAGACCCGTTTGTCATGTGGTCTCTTTGTGGCGCTTTTAAACACCGTGCTTTGTGTCGCTGGGCTTTCTGTATGGATGTTAGCGGACAAATATTAGCCTGACGTTTGGCGACATCCCTTTGTGTCAGGGTCTGTTCAGGATCGCCGCAGGAGCCTCCAAGCTGAAGAAGCTGAAGGCAGCCCTCGACTGCTCCACCTCACAGCTGGAAGAGTTCTACTCCGACCCCCATGCGGTCGCTGGTACGAACGTGCCCCCTCCCCAGGCCCTCCCTCATGCCCTTGACAACCTCAGATATTTCTGACTGCTACACTTGCATTGCTAAACATTGTATGTCAATAAGTTGTATGGTCTACAGTGTTTGTGGTCATCAATGGCTGGACTCGCAAACACTCTTGTGTTTCAAACAGTGTTGCTTCATGATGAGTTTTGAATAACGCTTGGGCAAGTTCCTACAGCTCAGCGAAAATTCAGTGGAAAAGCTGTCCTGTTCATACATGTAAAATATTTATGCTGCATGCAGCTGAGCGTCACCGTCAACCCGAATGAAAATAAGTGCTTTTTACATGGCTACATATTTTTTTGTGTTTTGAGGAGAGCCACTTAATTTTGCGTAATCCGCCTTTGACATGCTGAGTCTCCCGAGCTCTGAGGTGAACCCTGCAGCTGTAGGCTGGTGTTTGTGTGTGGGCGCATGTAGTAAGCGTGTAGGCCATCCATGTGCGTGGCATTCACACGTTTGCCCCAGCCGCACATCTCTGTATTCGGGTGCAAGCCTGAGTGGTTATCACTGGAATCGTGTTTCCTGGCCAGGTGCTTTGAAATCCTACTTGAGGGAGCTACCTGAGCCTCTCATGAGCTTCCAGCTATACGAAGAATGGATCCAAGCATCCAAGTAAGGCTGGGGGAACCGTAGATTAATAGACATATATGGGAACGTAGAAACTCATCAGTGGAATCATCATTCGTGAAGTCATTACTGAAGAGCTTTGTTTACTTGACCGTTGTTGTACCTGCAGTGTGTCTGATCCTGACAAGAGACTGCAAGCCTTATGGGTGACTTGTGACAAATTGCCAAAGAACCACAAAGTCAATTTCAGGTGCGTGTCCCCCATGAATGGCTGGAAGAAAGTAGAAGCGTGGCGTACGTACAGCTGTCAGTATAGAGACTGCTCATGGTTGTCATGACTGCTTTGTTCCTTGTCGAGTTTATCCTATTCAGATTTTTGTATAACTTAGAATGTTGTAATGTGAAAATTAATTTCTTGAATATGAATTGTGTCGAATATCCGTTTATCCATGACACTGAAATATTATGAATTGTAGTTATTATATATAGATTAATATTTACTTTCAAATTAATTTTAACTTTTGCCTATAGCAACTTCTTTAATTAAAATTTTTGGCAAATAGAGTGTTTTGACAGTGCTGTTGACACCGGCAGCCTTTTGCTTATTGGAATCAAATTTGAAGAGCTCCTTTGGTTTGACTCTGCTTCAGGTATCTGGTGAAGTTCCTGGCCAAACTGGCTCAAGACAGCGACGTGAATAAGATGACACCAAGCAACATTGCCATTGTGTTGGGGCCAAATTTGCTGTGGGGGAAAACAGAGGGGTAAGGAAGACACATCACACAGCTTGGGATGCTGACTTCGGTGTTCCCTTCTTTTTAAGGGCGGTAACGTACTCTTGGACATGTAGATGTGGCGTTTTTGGGAGCGCCTTTGTCTCCCAGTGCCTTGGTGGTTGTCCTTGTCTTGTGACTTCAGATTCCTCAACAAATCGTCTTACAGAGCGCTTTTGTCTGTTGTTTTTTCAACTGCGTTGTCCTTAACCACCCTGTTAGTTCAGACACCTTGCCCCAGGTGTTTTTTTTTTTTTTTTTTTTCTCCCCCATTGTTGAGAAGTTTTCTTTTCTTCTAGTGTCTACCAAAATTTGACCCGAGAGTCTTAGGTTATTGCCTTTTGTGTTCCTGGATGGTGTTGATTTGTCCGTGTTTCCGTTCGTTCTTTTTATACCATTCTGAAAATGTTGCCATTCTCCTGCAGAGTTCTTCCAGAATGTCAGATCGTAAGTGGACTCCACTGTGAGTTTCACGTTTCACCCTAATTGAACTGTGGCTTGTAATTGGCTGCAGATCTATGCTGATCTATGAAAACTGTAATTGTATGGAAATTTGGCTCAGGGATCTGTCGTCTGAGAATTCGCTTCCTCCGCCTCACCAGACTTTGTTGCATTTTAATTTCTTTTTAAACCGAGCGTCATTTTACAGTGTGACATCCAAAGCGATCTGTACTGAAGTGTGTGCATTGGCATGGAGTGCTGGCAGAACTTGATGCTGAGCTTCTGTTTATGAAAATGCAGACCTGGCTCTCTCGTTTGGGCCGGATACAGATCCAGTTAATGAGATGGGCAAAGGGCTGCATGTGTGCATACTTTAATAAACCGTTCTGTATCCCGGTTACAAGGAGCCTGGCAGAGATGGCAGCCGCGACTTCTGTTCACGTGGTGACCATAATAGAACCGATCATCCAGCACGCGGACTGGTTCTTCCCTGACGGTATGGCCCTTCTCTGCTTCACCCACGGCACAGTGCACGTGGAGGGAGGCTAATGAAGTCAGGGAGTCTTCTGTGTTGCAGTTGTTCATTTATATTATGCTTGCATTAGTCTGAAGGTGTTTGCCTGGAAACGCTCTTATTGGCCGGAACAATTTAATTACCAAAAAAATATTAAATTGTGGGTGGCACGGTGGCTCAGTGGTTAGCATTATCACCTCATGCCTCCAAGGTTGGGGGTCTGAATCCCGCCTCCTGATTCTGTCTGCATGGAGTTTGCATGTTCTCCCCTTGCTTTGCGGGTTTTTTCCGGATACTCTGATTTCCTCACACAGTCCAAAGACATGTTGTAGTCTAATTGGCATGTCTGAATTGTCCATAGTGTGTGATTGGGTATTAGAGAGTATGAATAACTATGCCCTGTGATGGGCCTTGTGCTCTAGGCTGCCTGGGATTGATTCCAGGCACTCTCCTCTGATCCTGAATAGGATTAAGTGGTTTGGAAAATGGATGGATATTAATTTGTCTGGGGGGGGGGTACTTAATTATACTGCCTCAGATCATGGGGTGAGCAGCAGAATGATGGGAAAGCAAAGACTTGAATGCGAGGGCCTGTGCTCTGCTGTACCTGGCAGATGTGGACTTCAATGTGTCTGGCATGTTTGCCATGCCCGCTGCCCCGGCCAACCACACCAACCACCTGGCCGCGTCCGAGCCAGAGCCGGGAGCCTTGGACAAGAAGCGGCCCGGCAGCTCGGTGGCACCCGAGACCGAGGCGACACGCAAAGACAGGTATCCGTCTCATCACAGGACTTTCGGCAGACAGGATTCAAGCTCCACGGTGTGGGCCCTTTATGTGGTCGCTGAGGAGTCCATTGTAGTTACGCAGACTCTTACACAGGAGCATCTGGTTAACTAAGTGCGATGTTTGAATCAGTCCTTTTCCCCTTTCTATGTATAAAATCAAAATGAAATCAGTGAAATCAAAATCTATTTGAATACAAGATAAAAGTCAAGCCCATTAATTTCATATTGCACAGTCGCCCTGATAGGTACTTATGGATGGGTACTCTTGCCATGTCTGGTTCCATTTGTACGTGTGGTTCTACTCACAGCAGGTTACTGCTGGGTTTTGTGTTTATTCATGTGTTCACGTAGCTCCTTTTCTCTGTGATCCCATTCTCATAGCACTTGAGTGTTGGCATTTTCTATTTGAACCAAATAGTCATTTGGCTTCTTGAGTTCACATCGCCACAGAATCCGATCGCTGTGAAAGAGGTCACAGTAAGTTGCTTAAGCTTCTCTTAATTCTTTACTTAGAAGTAGAGTCCAGCTGCAAAATTCCTAACAGAGCTGCAGTTTTACTGCAAATCATTTAAATGAGAACATTGCATATATTCCTAAAATACAAACTCTTTGGTCTTTATATATTTTTATATTTAAATGCAAAATGCCAACATCTGCATAATTGCCTCCATTCCTATCAATGCTTTTGTTCTTAATGGGGGACAAATGACTTTTTTTTTCTCCTCTAGTTTTGATTTTCAATTTTTTTTTTTTTTTTCCTTTTCACGGTCATGGGTTTGCTGTTTCTGTGCTTGCTGCATTCTGTATGTCTGAGTATATTGAAGTGGCCTTTTCGATTCTTACTAATAAAATTGTGAAATTATTAAAGCTCTTTTTTTTTTCCTCTCCCTTGCTTCATATTCTGGACATAGAGCTCACTTACGAATGTGTTGAGGCTCGAAACGGAACCGGTGTATATTAACTTCCATTGAAATCGGTTACTCTACCTCATCATTCCCTAAACGTGCTTGTTTTGCAGCGTATCTGTTTAATGCTCATCGCAATGAGGCCCCTGGTGAGGAACTCGAGTCCACAAGCATCTCTTGCTTTGCGATTCTTTTACCCTGGATTTGCTTAATGTACTGTTTGGACTTTACAGTACCCTGACCTGGAGATCCCTGCGCGAATGGTAACCCAAACTGTCAATGCTGCATCGTAAGGACTCGATTTCCTCACCCCTGCTGTGCTGTTTTGTTTTCGTCTTGCCATACTGAGGTCCTGGTGTGTCTTCATCTCGTCTTTCTAGCTCCGCTAACAAATTATCGGACCACAGCCCGCGTAGAGGCGGCACTCTTAATAGAAAGCAGCACGTTTCCCCTGCATTCCAGCCTCCCCTGCCCCCGGTTGAGGCTGGGGGGGTTGCCATGGTGCAGCCCTTTGCCGAGCTTCAGCCCCAGCAGCAGGCTCAGCCTGTGGCCTTAGAGCCTGGCCAGTCAATCCTGGCGCTGGCTGTCGCCACGGTGGTGACCATGCAGCAGCATTTAACCGCGAGCCCAGAGGAGTTCTGGTAAGGATGGCTTCAGAGAATCAGCTTTGCTGCATGGTCTGTCAGTCACTGACCTTCTTTCACTACTTACCTTCATTTCATTTTCATGCCCTTTCTTATAATAAAAACACATACTAGTTTCTCCCACTCATAATTTCGTTTGTCTAACCATTAATTCAAGATTTTCTGTGGAAACGCTTCCTCTTGATCAACCAAGTTAACGGCGAGACCCAATGGGACAGGAAACTGACTTATTGATGGAGCAAAATCACATCATGAGACCTTTCTGTGGTCCTGCTGATCCAACAGTGCTTCCCTCATCATCTCTGGGTGCCACCTGTCTTTTTGGCCATGTAGTCCACACAAACATTTAGCTGGATACTTCTGACAACCCTGATGTGGTCGTGGTGGTGGTGAGACTCGTGCCTTTGCTGATTTTATTAGTTTGTGCATCTCCTTCTTTCTGCCTCAAGTATGTGTAGCACTTTGTTCTTGCTGCCACCTTTTAAATGTATCTTTAAAGCATTTAAGGTTTTATACAGGGGAAGGTGGACATTCTGTACACCTTGTACACTGCCTCTGTGCATACCCTGTCTTGCCATGTAACATGTCTGCCATTTAGTGTCAAATTACACAAATTTTTAACTTGATCTCTCTAAGATGAACTTAAATTTGAATATAAATGTCACAAAACTGCTTTCAGCTGCTTTTGTCAGAATTGTGTCCCCTGACTTGTGCACAAAGTGACAGTTTCTGGTCCTCTCCATCATTAATTCAGTTCATTGGGTTCTGCGTCAAGATTGAAAGTACTTCCTACCTCTCTGGAAGCAGAAGAGTAGGTTGTGGGCTGTCGGTGTGAATCTGTGCGCTGTGTTTACTGCATGTTCCACTTACACAGAGATTGAGTATAAACCCATCATTAGTCAGTCATTCAGCACTGTCGTCTGGGTTAATGTCCTCCCTTCCGTATTGTTTAGCTCCTCAAAGATGCGTGAGGTGACCTCTACACCCTCGCCTCTGAAGAATGGCTCGGCTGGCGGTCAAGTGGCACCCCCTAGCTCTGCTGCTGTGTCAGGGCAGCTCAGCGTAGGGTCCCTGCAGTCCACTTCCATGGGCCCCAGTCCTCATGTGATCCGCAGAGGTGACTGACACTACCTGCTCCCCCTGTGTAATGTATTGCTGGCTGATTGTGAGGCTCTCTAAATCTATATGCTGAGTCCTCTTCTAGTAGTTATCTTCCACATCCACTTTGTTTTTAGGTACAAAGAAACCGGCTCCCGCTCCACCGAAACCATCTCCAGCACAGCCAGCCACGCAGTCTCACCCATGCTCAGGAACAGCACAACCTCCAGTTACATCAGCAAAACCCCTCTCCAGCCCACCCCCTAGCGGTCCGACCCCGAATCCCAGTACGCCTCAGCCGTCAGCCTTGCCCCGTCGGCATTCCAGCAACCAGCCACCGTTCCAGGCCCCAAACCATCCACCTCCGCAGCCCCCTCCGCAGGGCACCCCCACAGCTCACCCAAAAAGTTCCACCCAGATGACGGAGTCTGGCACAGAGCAGTCTCCCCCCAGCACTCCGACCCCCCCTGACACTCCTCCACCTTTAGCGTCTCTTAGTGACAGCCAGTACGCCCCGTCCGCCTCCCCCTTCCAGACCGGGTCCCTCCCTCGTCCACGGCCTGTCCCCAGGCCAAGAAACCGGCCCAGTGTCCCTCCCCCGCCTCAGCCCCTGACTCCCGGTGGTGACGGGTCCAGTGACATCTATGCCACCGTCACCAGGAACAGTGTTGGTAAGGATGATCTGTCACTCCACTTTTGAGTCACTGCTGTCTGTCAGTCATGTCAGCCTAATTCAAAATTTAAGCGCGATTAAATCACGGAAAAACAAAGTGCAACCTTAAAGGTACATGCAGAAAAAGAACTCCAGTGACGTAAGGATTATATTCTATTAGCACTTGTGGAATTAAACTGCAGTTTCTTAGTTGAACGATAATGTTTTTTTCACAAAAAGTAGAACATTTGAGGAAACAAAACATGAATGACGTAGAACATATTAGTAATTGTTTAGGGATGTAATTTGAAAGTGATCTAAAAAGGAGTTGTTGCTTTACATTTAGTATTGTATTCGTTTGCTGCCTCTTCAGACTCGAGTATTATTTTTAATACTAACATATAATGGGGGCTCAGTGGTTAGTACTGTCGCCTCGCACCTCCAGGGTTGGGGGTTTGAACCCCGCCTCTGACTCTGTGTGAGCAGAGTCTTGCATGTTCTCCCTGTCCAGGTACTCTGATTTCCTTCCGAAGTCCAAAGATGTGCATTGCAGGCTAATTGGCATGACTAAATTGTGTATATTGTTGTTACTGAGTGCGTGAATGCATGCATGACTGTACCTTGCGATGGGTTGACGACTTTCACCCTATCCAGGGTGTCCCCTACGGCTGGTAGGCCACCCATAGCCCTGAATGGGATTTAGCAGTCAGGAAAATGGATGGATGGACTAACATATGATACATTAACATAACTTAGCCCTCTCCTCAGTGATACACATCCCCTTATTTGAAGCTGTGCACTAATAGAGTCATGTTGTAATGCCTTCACAGGTTGAGGATCTTTTTGAGGAAAGGTTTGTAATGGAACGCCATTCACATTTGCGACTGCTGCACTTGGCTTTCTGTCCATTTCATTGCATTTTTGTAGATGCGCTAATGCTTGCGTTCCATACTTGCACTTGGTTTTTTTTTGTGACATGGTCCTTTTGATCTGTTGACTTCCTTGTGGCTTCCTGAGGGGAGATGCTTGGTAACCCATTCATCCATGCTTGTACCTCACATTTCTGGTTTGGAAAAAGACCAGGGAGCATTTATGTTACCTTCTGGTTTATACCGGACCACTCGGCTGAATTCACCGCATGTAAAATGCCCGACCTTTGTGTTTCTATCATTTGTTTTTATAGCTGCATGAAATATTTCTGTAACTGAAATGGCATGAACATATAGAAAATAGCTTTCTTCAAAGGAGAAGATATTGATATTTTTACTTTTTTTTTTTTTTTTTTTTTTTTTAAAACAATTTTGTTTAAACTTGAGTGTTTTTGAATTCATGTTTTCCAGTCTGCTCCCTGTAGGAGTGTCATCAATTCTGGACAGTTACATTGGGGAAAGCCTAAGATACCTCGTCTTGTCCAATGGAATATCGTGTCATTCTCATTAATGCTTTCCTTGGATTAGATTTAAAACATTCTCAATGCCATACCGTAAAGTAAAAAAAACAGCATTAAATAATGGTGACATTTTCAGGACGTTTTAATACTGCTGCTTTGCATTGAGCCGTTTTGCTTAAGAGCTGAGAGGAAGCCAGAGGTAAATATATCCCCAGTCTGAATAGCTGATTTCCAGTGCCTACTTAACACCTGCTTTCTGCCTCATCGCCTGTGGCTTTGCACTTGAGTGTGTCAATGTCTGTCTAACCCTTGAGCCTATTTCAGTTACCGTTGGTACTAGCTGTGAGCACGATACTATTCTGTGCTCGATTCTGCCTGGGCTTTCCTCAAAGCGCTATATGAAAATGCTATGGGCTTTTTACCATTTCTGAGTAGGATAATCTTGCTGCTTTTGAATTTTTAGTAGCTGCGTGTAGTGTGTGTCTTTTTAATCATTACACAATGCAATTCCTCTGGAGGTAAGTCACAAAGCTCTAAATATACGTTACGGAAACCTGGGGAGTTTAGACCAGTTGCTGTACAAAAAGCTCTTATTTCAGGTTCATCTAAGTGCAATAGATGAAGCACTGCATTTGTAGATGATAGGAACTTGCTTTTGTTGCTGCACAGATTTGGCTGCGGCTCTTAAGGCTACGAGTCCCGCCCTCGTAGCTGAGCTTGCTGTGGACCAGCGGCCCGTGAGCCCAGCCAGCAGCTCAGAGCTTCTCGTCGTCATGCCCACGGACACCGAGGAGACCGAAAACACCGCGCTGTGAAGGGGGGCTGATGGGGGCCCCCTGCTTCCTAAATGCCTCTTTCTCTGTGCCTCAAACTGTATTGTCTGTTTCTGTCATACATACACCAGCCAAGCTGTACGTGAGCTCGCCACTGGATATTTACAGTCAGCAACTTACCGTCAAGTCATGTCAGTAGCACATACTGCTGGAAAGCACTTCTTATTCTGCATCACTGAGGAAGCTACCATGAACCTTCTAGTTACTTTGGGGATGAAATGCTACAATCGGGATCTGTACAACGGGACACTAGTTTCTGTAATTTACAGGTAGGATGGATATTGGCTTAATTAAGGGCTGTTAATATTTTACCAACATTTCGTAAGTGACCTGGAAAGTGAGGGGAAATAGAAGCCAAAAACTGTTGCTTTAAGTTTTTGCTGTTAACTGCAGGTTTTCAGTTTTCAGCTTATACCGTTCTTTATTTACAATGTGTAATTCTTTTTCTATTTATTTACAACAGCACGTTCCCATAGCTAAAAAGTTTACCCTTTTGTTTCTCCTAATAAATGCTATTGTGCTGTGACTGGCAGCCAGTTCTTGGAATTGTCTATGACCAAGAAAATAGACTGTAGTCTGCTCTTTTGTCATTAGCTAGAATTAAGCTTTTGATGGGCCATCATACAAAATATCACAAGTAATTATCAAATAAGTTTCAGACCAATAATAGAGCCCTCTTCCTCCACCTGAGCAATTGGCTTTAGAACCAAACATAAATTGTGCATTCAAAAAAGTTCACTATTAAGCAGATAAAATTTCCATATAAGTGAATATGTACTTGGTTCCACTGAGCTGTTTTTTTGGGGGGAATGCATACATTTCTTTAACTCCATAAAAAAAAACTAAGCAGTGACGTGGTAAAGCAATTCAGACAGTGCCTCATCATCCTTCTAATAATTACACTTCCAATTAAAACCTGAATGGTACTATGGACAGGATTTACTGTAGTTCTCCATTTTGATTATTTATACTTTTTCTGTTTATTATAAAGCAGGATTCGGTTATCTTTGTTGCTGTCTTTTAATATTTACGTGCACTTTGTCATTTTGCCTTGTCTGTGCACACAAGGGACCTTCCAGGATAATAATTCTGAAATTTTCAATCTGTGGGTGCTCTTTTTCAGCATAACATTCTTTAAAATGTTGTTTCCAGAACAGACAAGTTGTATAATGCTTTGGAACACTTTGGGAAGAATTAAACTACTACTGGTGGGGAAAAAAAAAGAAAAAAAAAACAGTAGTCATTTTCTCAGTATCATTTCTAAAATTCAGTAGGTATTTTGAAACCACTAAACAACCAGCACTCCAAACTGTGAATGCCAGAATAAAATCTCCGCCCTTGTTTTAAGCATAACTACTTAGTTATGCTTAAAACAAATAGTGTAAAACAAATAGTGCAACAAATAGTGTAAAAATGTCCAAAATACCTTGTTCCATTGCACATCTAATCTTGGGCCAGCTCCAGTACTTTAAGTTCTTCAAAAGTGGCTGGAGGTAATCCTTATATAGAATGATTCAGAGGGAATGATCTTTTAATTCTGTGTAATTTCTTTTTTGTTCTGACTTTCAGCATGCTATATGCGGTCAGCATTAAAAACTTTTGGAAAAAAATACTCTAGGCTGGCGTAAGTCGTATTTGTCAAAGATTTAAAAATGCAGAACTAATAAAAACTGACTGGCAGACATTATAATACTTTCCCACAACCTTTAAGATTTAAAGTAAAGACACGGACATCCCAGTTGCTCTGGCTTAAGTTTGCTCCAATGTTGAAGAAATAAATGTCTTGTGGGCTGAGTGCTCTGTTTCCCAGAAAATTTGATGATGGGCAGTATTTCTGAAAGAATATGCCAGTTGTCCATTTAAAGGGCCCTTGGCCTGTAACACAGGCTCACAGGGAATGGGGATAGTTACCAGTCCATAAGTTCATCAACAGGCTCGCTGTGCTGTATATCTACAAGAACTGATTGAGGGAGAGCAGCGCAGTGCTCTAACATGAGCCACAGCACCATGGTCTGTGTCATACGTGCCTGATTCAGCACACCCTTGTGTGTGATCACGTTCTGCTCGGAAATATTTCATAATACCTCCTGTTCTGCATGTAAAAAATTAACAACATCTCAGACAAATGCCCCCCAATAATCAGGAAAGGATTTGAAACTGACCCCTTTATTTTCAGCATATAGCATTTTTTTCTCCAATAATTACAGGTGCCCCCTTAATAACGAGAATTAAAGACTACCTTAGGGGGAACCTGTTCATTTGTACATCCAGTACACCAATATTAATAACTCACTTTTATAAATTTATCTATCTCTCAGGCACATTTTGCTTTCTGCAAGCCTTCTGTTATTATGCCTGGCTACACTTGCTAGGCAACACCAGCTGTGATGCCCTTGGCCACTTATGAAACCTGTAAGCTACTAACTCACTCCCTATTCCATCAGGTGAATACATAGCTGTACAGTTTGGAGAGACAGTCTGTGAGCAGCAGCTCAGCCAGTTGTGTCTTGCAGTGTAGCGTCTGCTTGGCTGAATGAGATGTCAAAGCATCAGCATCCCCACGTGAGAAATGAAAATCCCCACACAATAAGAAATGATCAATGTTTAGGTCTGATGATGACTGAAAAAAAAGGAACATTATATTCTAGATGATACAGGGCAATCCGATACAATGATGTTGGCTGGCATTGCAATCCTGTGAACAACCTCCAACAAATGAATTATATATGTAACTGGGGTACAGCAGAAGTGTTCCAGATACTCTGTTCTTCTCTGAACATGGAAATCTGTCAGAAAATCAAGCATAGTACTGTATGGGGTGACATTATACACCTAATAATAGGAGGCCGGCCCTCCTCATTACCTCATAGGAAAATTGTGTCCAGAACAGAAATGCTTGGCAAATTACAAGCCAATGAAACTTCAGTAGGCCATACCCATTACAGTTGATTGACTTTTATGAGAAGTCACCTTATTATTATGAAAACAGTCTTTAGGAAAATCGGCGATTGGAAATACAGCTTTAAATAATTATTATATACTGTCCAACAACTTAGTGGTCAAGTTATAATTACTACACTGCTCAAAAAAATTAAAGGAACACTTATTAATCAGAGTATAGCATCAAGTCAATTAAACTTCTGGGATATTGATCTGGTCAGTTAAGTAGCAGAGGGGGTTGTT
>JAACJT020000075.1:11266567-11310754 GCA_009936485.2 Gymnarchus niloticus | reverse complement strand
ATCACAATTAGTTTAATCACACATAATAAAAAATTCAGTCAAAAGAAACCTTTCTCAACCCCATCCAAACAGGGATTGAATATACCCCCCCCCCCCCCCCCCCCCCCCCCCCCCCCCATGAACTATGGCCCAAATTTGCAACAGGCCCTCTCTTGTCCGCCCACTTTTACAGACCTAGCTATGCCGCTGTATATAGTCAATACTATGTGCATCAATATGGATCAAAAAAACTAAACTGCAGTAACGGTCATGCACACACTGTAGTGTTGTACAGGTACCAACACTACAGCTGGTTAACCAAAGATGAATAAAACTGTGACCAAAGAGTGTTAAAACATGAGTCTATTTCAACTCACGTGTTCATTACATTATGAAATTACATGAAATTATGGTCCAAATGTAAGGCAAGCCACAAATATTATTTATAATGAATATTTATGGTAAAGAGTGAAGATCAGAAGATGGCTTCGCCTCTCCAGCTGGTGAGTTTTCACAGGCGGCCGGCACAGCGTTAGATAAGCTGACACGAGCCACTCGGGAAGTCGCTTGCTCTGGATGTAGTGACGCGATGAAGATGAGGACGTGTGGGCGTTTGCATGAACTGACTTACTGGTCTTCCTCTGCGTTCCAAAGTGTAGCTCTAAATCGAGGTACTTCACCATGTCGCTCAGTTTGTCATAGTCTGAGTCCTCACCAAGCTGAAACACCAAAGGATTCACACTAATTGTTCTTGGTTCGTTTTTTACCTTCTCAGTTCTTGTTTTGGTATAGCTTTTTTTTTTTATCAAACACAGCTCTTGTTAACTTGTGAAAGTGCTCACCTGTCCCCAGATGGTGCCCTCTGAGTTCTCCACCTGCTCCCAGCGAAGCCGCTTGACGCTCATGTGGTTGGTGTCTGGGGTGTAATGGGTAGACCGTGGCAATGGAGGGGGGACACAGGGAGGAGGCGGAGGTGGGGGTGGTGGCGGTGGCTGCAAGGTGCTTGATGGGCTGTGGTCACCTGACGTGAGACCGTCTGGGTGGAGGAGTGAGTGGGGGCTCTCGCGGAGCTGGATCTGATGAGCGTAGTGCGGTTGTGACAGGGGGGGAGGCTTGGGTGTGGCTTTGTGGGCCTGATGACTCGAGTGAAGCTGGATGGAGCGGCGGGCACGTTCGATTGGATGCAAGGGCTGAGGGGACGTCTGAGGTGACGGGTAACTATGGAGACTTGAGTAAGGCTGGCTCACTTGCTGGAGACCGGGGTCACTCGCATACCTTGTCTGAGGGACCAGAGGAATGTGTGGCAGGAGAGACGGCTGCGCCTGTTGACTTTGGAGGTCCTCGATACTTGGCGGCCTCTTGTGCAAAGACTGCCGGCTGGGCAGGTGGACTCGTGGCGGAGGGGGTGGCGGAGGTATGGGGTAGTATTGGAAAGGCAAATAAGGTCTAGGGATACGCTCAGGGGAAAAGCTGACAGGCAAGGGAGGGTCGTTAAACTGAATCGGCGGGGGTGGTGGTGGACTTTGGGGAGGGGGAGGGATATGGTCAGAGCTGGAGGAGTAGGTCAGGGAGATCGCGTCTTCGCTGCTGCTCTGCTGATCGTTGCTGATGCTACTCAGATCGTGTGGTAGGAAGCCTGCTTCTTGCTCATCCTGGAAACTCATCTAGAAAACAGTCTGGCATTATTTTCACCTAGATTTAGATTCCATTTTTTTGTGCTATCTTCTCCTCTTTACCCTCAGCACCTTACACGTATGTTTCATGAGGGCAGGTAACAGCAAAGAATCCAGGCCACACTGATGAAATAATGATGTCACTCAGCAGACAAGGTGACATTCATGTGTATTTTTCGTATACTGACTGGAATACTGACCTCTTCGTAATCCGTTTCCAAAGACATGAAGTCGTCCACGTTGGCACTGGCCTGGCCCAGCTGCTCATTCAGGGCATCCAGGAACTTGTCTGTGTCCTTGCTACGAGGCGGCCGCGAGAAAGTGAACAGCTTTTTTCGACGCGACGGCGGGCTGGGTGGGTAGTCTGAGGCCTGCGGAGAGGGTGGGGGGCTGTCCAGGCTAATGTAAGGATTAGGGTCAGGACTGCCCGGGGAGGGAATAGTCTGGGGGTAGTCTCTAAACTGGGGGCTGGGCAAGGGCTCTGTCCATAAAAAAGAGGGGACAGTTCTTCCGAAACCTAGAGAGCGGAACATAATTTAATTCAGCCAAAACACACATAGCATATACATTGGTCCCTATGTACAATCTGTAAGCTACTTGAATCCCATCTTTCTTTCTTGATATTATATGTAACATAAAGTGCAATGTTGGCAGGACGTAATTTATATTCAATTATATTGTGGCAAAAAATGCCAGCGTTATATAATTGGTCTTAATGGAGACAAAGTTGCACACTGGCTCTGCACTAATAAGCTGACCACTTCAGTCTGGAGAGTCAGCTGTAGCTCAAAAGCAAATCAAGCCACAGATAAACATCTTCTGTCAAGCACACATATGGCAGAGTGGAAGACTTCATGTACCTTTGTTAGTATGCATGGAAGGGCAGAGTGACTGTGTATAAGCTTCTGGGACAGCCAGATTGTCTGGAGCAGGTGAAGAGTCACTCAGAAGAGACTTCATACACTCTCCTCCACACACACTCTCGATCTCAGCATATTCTCCTGACATCTATGGGTTGGGGTATGATGGGGTTATTGAAATGAACTCCCAGAAGGTGTCTGCATGCACGTGTTGTAAGAATTACCCACGTTCTTTGAGTTTGGGATCTCTGGGAGGGATGTCCCATCACCGGATTGCCTCTCTCCTGGACCCAGCCTTATCCCCAACTCCACAGAGTCACTATAAGCTCCTGAGACACAGAAGAAGTGGACTCCAAGACACGTGCACAGCCAGACGACATGTCCTCAGACAGAGGCTACGCTAAACATGCCGGCTAGCAGAAAGAAGCGACAGAGACTAAACAGAGACCGACGTCTGCGAAAAGCACATGTGCCATGCTTGACAGTGCTCATGAAGAGTCTGCATACCCAAGACTTTAACATAGCAGGACACAGCAGTTGTGTTATCAACAGAGCTCAGAGTCTAAGCTTATTCAAAATGTAGGTTTCATTTTCAGGGTAACTTGTTATCTTTGATCAGCTTGTCACTTTAACTGAAGCAGAGAGTGTTTTTTCACTGGGACATAACCCTAGATGTAAGAATTTTCCCTCCACTTTAATAGCCAGTAAGAAAGACACCTGGTGCTTTCTTTCTGTAACGACTGAAGGACTTTAGCAGCATGATAGTTCAACAGACAGCTGTAAAGGCACAATGTTTCAGCAAAGAATAGATGGGAAGCTATGGAAACTATGATTCTTGACACATTTCAAGAATTTACTTGTGTTCTCCCTACAGTTGAATAAAAGTGGCTAAGAAACACTTAGAAATGATTGCTTGATTATCAAACCCTCCTAACTGCATGCCAGTGTTCACCTGTATTAGGTCGCTGTATTAATTCAAGATCATAATTCATATTCAAACTCGCATGATAAATTAAATAGCTATTCTGCAATGAAATTTATAGCTTTCCTGCAAAAAACTCTAAAACAAAAAAAATTCATATTACATGGTTCTGCATGACCTTTTGAGGTGTGCTCATTTGCTTATAAATTTATCTTGATCAGAACTACACTTTTTTCATTTCAAATCAACGTGATCAGCACTGCAGGCTAACAGACATGCTCAATGGCAGTGTAGTAACCAGTGCTGCCTATCAAACAAGCATTAAGACACACATCACTCTCACCAGAACATCAGTAAAAAAACGGACGGAAACATCACCGGCACCGTCAAGGAAATGCAGAGTTCGGTGAGACACGGAGTCATATGCTGACATTGAAATCCCCGGCTTTCCACTAATTAGAGGACCTTGGTAATAGAACAGTTTGATAATAAAAATGTTCTCACCCACACAGCATAAACAAAGCGAAGCCTCCAAGAAACTTCCCACACACGGGACGTGTCGTGCCTCAGTGTGTGAAATACGAGAGCCCTCCTAATTTATATCCGAATCGTTAAAGAGAGGAACGTGAAACCTGATGGAATTTACGGTACTCCATGAAATCCTTAGTACACGTTTTTCACGCAAGTTGACCGTCAGGAGTTCGAGAATCAACCACAAGCTTGGTGTGTGATCAAGATATCTCTGACTGCATTACTTCAGCTATGCTGGAAACACAGACCATTCTCAGCTGTAAGTAACCGCATAGAAGGAGTTTATACTACAATATAGAGAGAGGCAGGGAAAAGCGAGTACCCATTCCCAGATGAGTGCCTATGACCGAGTCATCGGTGCTCCTCTCACGCACGCTGGTCTTGTACGTGGTTCCAGTTACTTTCACTGAGCTGCTTCGCCGGTGGGGATCTGGTCCAGGGTCAGTCTCCTCTGATGCTGTCAAATCATACACCAGACAGGTAACAGGCAGGTATGAGCAGGTAACAAACATACACGATATGGTCAGGAGTATATGGACACCTGCCTGTCCTTCCAAAAACAAGAGTATAAATAGGAATTTTTTTCTGCCTTCTTTTTTTATGTTTTTATGTATGCAATGTTAAACGTTGTTTAATTGTGCAAACTTAAGGGGCCTCTGAGTCCAAGAATTTCATTGCTGGTAATGATGTTCCATTGTTATCTGTGTATGATAAATAAACTTGAAACTTGAATTTGGTCCGCCCTTTTTTTTCTATAATAGTCTCTACTGTTCTGGAAAGGTTGAAACAATGGTGACATTTGCTGTCATTCAACCATAGCAGCATTAGGGTGGTTTGGGATTGGTGTTGGCTGATCCGGTCCCTTTCTTTTTGTGTGGCCCAGCACTTCACAACTGAACTCTTTTTGCTTCTAACCATTTCCATTTTACTGTCGGCTCCGCTTGCGGTTGAGCACAGCAGAAATCTGACAAACTGTCTTGCTGGAAAGGTGGCATCCTATGATAGGCCCACATTGAAAGTCGCCAACCTCTTCAGTTCGACCCATTTGGGTGCCAGTGTTTGCCGCTGGAGATTGCCTGGCTGTGTGCTTAATTATACGGCTGTGTCATCGATAGATGTGGCTTAATTAGCCAGTTCCGCTAACTAATAGGGGTGGCCACATACTAGTGCTTCAGTATAAGCAAGGCTGAAGATGTAAAAGCCTGGGGTCCCGGCATGCACCTGCCATTCTGTATCTAAGGAAGCGAGAGATCTTCTGCTGACAATGCTCCTGTTCCTCATAGGTCAGCAGCTGGAAGATAAAGCGCCAGATCACCTGCTTGGCTGGCGTATCTAGCACGGGAAATACATCCACAATCAGCGTGTCCACGTTCCTGCACACAAGAGAACAGAGTGGCCTATGTGAGATCTCATGGCTCAGGCAGCATGCTCTCTCCTCCTTTGGATACATCCTGTGAGGCCAACTGTCCCCAGCAGTTGTTACCCCCACCTGTGCTGGAAGAAGGTCTCGAGGGCTTTGCAGATGGTGTAGCGTTCCTGGAGCGTGAGCAGGTGCTCCAGCTGCTGACTGAAGGTGCGCCCATGGACCCGGATACTGGACGGCAAGATCTCAGCCACCCACTGCAGGGAGCTCAACACAGGAGAGCGGGAACGAGAACGGGAGCGCTGGGGGATGTCCTCTTTCTCTGGTTCGACCAGTGTGAAGGTGGGAGGTCCGTCCTCCACCACCAGGGTGGGCATGGCACCACTGCCCTGCAGCATGGACACTACCTTCTCATGGGAGCAGTTCCTGATGAGTAGAGACACACCATCACATGCAGATGGAGTGAACCTACTTTCGACATCTCCGGAAGGAGTGCCACGGTTTTCATAAATTTTGCTTTGTCATGTTCAAACAGATTTTATACTTGGTAGATTTTCACAGACAATGCATAGAAGATTAAAGCAAAAATATTACAAGTTCTATAGTTTATTATGCATCCATGAATAGATTATGACATGGATGATAATTTAACAAAATTTTATGCTAAAATTCAGCTGCAGAGCAACAGAGCAGTATTAAACAGACTACTAGACAGGTTTTAATCCGTATACTTTAAATTACAAGTATATGGAGTGAGATTTCCTGCAAGAGTAACTGAAGTTTAACTAAAGAATTGTGAAATCTTATTCTATAAAACATTCTACTAAATAAAATACAATCACCATCTATTTTTTTATTATTTTGAATCATTCCATAGAATTGCTCCTTGATGTAAATTTTCAGGAGGTAGAATGAATATATACAATTCTCCAAAAGCTATTTAACGCCATGTTAAAGAACACTTCCTTCCCTTTGTCTAGCTACCTCTCATTCCATGAAGGGAAAACTGTACATTAAATTAAATGCAAATGGTTAAAGACCCATTTCAAGTTGGCACCTCATGTCCAATCCATTGAGAAATAGGATACGGTCCCCGGGTTTAAGCCCAGACTTCTCTGCTGGGCTTCCTGAAGAGCAGGAGGGAAAGACAAAGGCTTTGATTAAGAATTTCTTTTTTTTTTTTTTTTTTTAAATCAAGCACACAAAGCTGAAATAACAGGCCATCTGCCCACATCCAGTAATGGCAATAGAGAGTAAAATGACCATTCCTTGTGGAACCACCTGCGATAACAGTGGCTCGTTCATTTGTTTATACTGGGTGATTCTGCATCAGTGCTCCCCATAACACTGACTCTGTCATCTATAACTCTGAGAAATACTATCAAATACTATCAAGGGCACCAAATATCACCTTACGTTCCATACCTCACCTCCTCCCTCCCACCCCTCTTTCTTCTGACTCCATAATCCAGTGGAACTTCTTATCTGCTATTTATGCATGTTTCTTTTTAATACAGGAATTACGTAAGTCCAAAATGCCCCATGAACCTGTTCTGTGATCTTTGTGATATCATCCCCAGCTTCCCCGTGTATACCTGCATGTGCTTAAGACACACCTATCAAAGTCATTCACAGGGGACATTGAGGTAGCATGCACTTTGATCGTTTATAGAGTGCTCTGTTTAGGTGGGACCACGTACAGAAAAAATACTGAAAAATGACCTTGAAGGATTGAAAAAAAAACAACCCATATAATGTGCCTATATATCTATCTATATATGCAATGCACAGATGTCAGGAAATAACCCTGTACACCTGGCTAATCAAGATTTACTATGGGACTGTATTTAATGATGCTCTTACTATGCAAGAGGGAGAATAGGCTGCAGAGGTAAACTAAGGCTTGTCACATTTCATTTTTCATTCTCTCCTCCTGAGAATGCGTTGACAGTAATCCATCAGCTCTAATGAATGTTTGCGTTGCACATTAAGAAAGGGCAGAACCGCGCAAGGTGAACGGCTTTCTCAAATGCCTGCTTCTCCTCCACATCTTCATTCCCTTTCATTATGTCAGGAACTGTCAGAAACGCAGTTACTTCTGGCATACTTAGTCTGAGCACATGGCAGTTGACGCTATTAATGGTAAGTCCCAGGATTCCTAGCATGGGGAATTGTGTTCATTTCTGTAAACTCAGAACTTCAGATCCATTTTCCAGCTTCAATAATGGCTTTTTTTGAGAACAGGGATATTTTAAAAATGTATTCTTAAAAGTACAAAGCAGCGCTCCTGGCATGTGGACAGTTGGACGATTTACAGATGACAGCGCTCATTATTTAACTGGTGTTGACTATTTTTTCATATGGTAGACAACAAGCATTCTTAATACTGCCAGGACTGTATTACAAAACGCAAAACAGAAAAATCACACAAGTTATGTAGCTAAAATGCTGTTTGTACAACAAAGGTACAGAATCAAAAAATACATATCATTCCATCATACCTGGAAGAACTGAGTCAATCCACACAGGTGCATGTCCACGCAAGGTAAACCCAAAACTCGTGCCTCCTCTGTATATGCGTACTGTCCTGAAAATAGGGAAACGGGAATTTTCAGGGAAAAATAGCTTCACGATGTTTTTAAAAACATGCAAATAAGTGAAGCAGATAGATACATCTTCCTTCAGTGTAGCTTTACTGTGCTCGTTGTAAAAAAAAAAAAGCTTGCATTTTTTCGATTAGTGCCAGATACTGATGCCGTGTATGCATCTCAGTGATGCTTAATGCTGCTCCATCTGTCTTTACATCCATAAAACATATGTAGAGGGTTTTTAGGGCCAGAGACACAAGACGATCTTGACAACACTCCTAAAGCGGCAGTCAGATTCTATCTTCCTCTGCCACTGTAGACATATTTGAATTTGGACTGATGCAACACAGCAAGAAAACACAGGTGCTATAGTGAGAGAGCCTTATGCAACACACGGAGCTCTTCTACACTCGTATGTCAATGACAATAAAGATTTGACTGAAAACATTAGTGCATGTGAACTTGCTGAAGATGAGTGGCTCAGTGTAAAGACACATTAGTCAATGGCCCATTTTTGTGACATACAAGTGAGGCTAGTTCGGTTGTTATGGTAACTTTTTGGAGAAAACCACAAGGTAAGGTCTATTTTGTTGTTTTAAATTAAGTGTTTCTGTTAAGTAGAACAGCACAGTGACAAAACCCATTAGTCAGCATCACTCCCCCCCCCCGTATTCCTGACCCCCTAATTCTGAAAAAAGGTCTTCCCTGGAGGGCTATATCATTCTTTGGAATGATCCTTCGGTACGCTCAGATCTGAGACCCTAACCTAAAGACTGTAAAAACCTTTCTATCTTACATGACAAAGTGCTCTCCACCTTCTCTCTGCAATGATTCTTATGTTCATCCCAGGCTGATCTAGCTGAACTGCAGCTTACTGGATGCATGCATGAGCATCTTCATGTGGTGCACGAATCAAAATCATGCTGTGGACCTGTATAATGCATTATTCAGTGCTGCAAAAGGATAAACGTTATTTCATATTTACATGACACTACATTACTGGTTGTTTAAGCTGAATAAATCAGAAATTTCTAACTACATCTGAGTGCCTTTAGGACAACTGGCAATTTGCCTGTCAATAGCAGAGAGATTGTGACCAGGAGTACTGACCTGCGGTTGGCTCCCACAGAGGAGTTCCCGGCGATCAGAGAGGTGGTCTTCCTCAAGCCCCTGCTCAAGGGGGCATCCTCCTCACCTCCAGACCTGGGCACAGAGCTGGCTCTGGTGGACACCTGCAGGCGCTCTGGATGGTCCTCGCTGCGACTGCGGTGCAGGCGGTTCTGCGCGGAGTCATTCAGGCTCTTCCTCCGGTAGAGCCGGTTGGCCAGGCTCTGAGAGACGATCTCGTCGAAGCGCTGCCGGTGCTTCTTGGGAATGAAGATCCTGGCAAACATCACACAACGAGGCGCACGTCAGGGAGACAGCGGGAGCCGTCCATTCCCACGTGAGAAATGCACCGCCAGACCAACGACCGTCTGCCGAGCCCCTGCGCTCATAAAGCTACACTTTTCAGCCTGGGAGAAGTAAGGCAGGACGTAAGTAAAATCAGACTGGGTTTAAGCAGACACAAATGTTACTGCATGCAGATAAGGTGACTGAAAAAGTGAAAGGCTGATAAAATTACTTGAATTTTCAGTTATTTGGAAACTATATGTTTATCAAACTTATTTTCCACAAATGGGGAAAAAAGGAGTGTAGCTCAGTAACCGGTGTAGACCAGTAATCAGTCCCTGCTTTTTATTTGTAATCCATAAATGCTGATATGGGTAAAAAAAAAATAACAGAGAACTGGGGGGAGCGAGGGAAGTCTCTCTGGAATCTAGCTGGTCTCTGTGCTGGTTCTGAAGTGTGTGCTGTTCGGTCGACCCAACGGCTGTGATGCACAGAGAGCAGTTACAGCACATACAGTATGTGGGAGGGAGCATAGTAATACACAGCCACCTCTGGAGATGAGTACAACACTCTCTCTCCCTCTCCTCTCCCACTCTCCAGTTGTCTCTCTCGCCCTCGGTGCGGTAAATCAGCTCATTACAAATACTTTGCTACATTTAGGCCCAGTAGGGTCTAAATAGTAGTCGTTCCACGTCCCGGTTACATGGTGGCAGACATGTACAGCAAGACCTCTCTTCCCATTTTCAAACGCAAAGTCAGTGCCACACCCGGAGAGCGACAATTGGTACTCTGCACTCTTTTAGAGCAGAGGACCACATTCTGGCTTAATGATGAAGTTTTCATGGGTAATGCTTTATTATTTAGGAAGACACTAAAGAAAGGCACCACCGGGTACGAGTGATGCCACAGGATACGTTTTAACAGGCAAAGTGTGTTTTGTCAAACCACAAACAGAATACAGGTAATGAAAGAGAACATCATAACACCTACTGAACACCTCTCCACTGACTGTACTTCTATTCCACCTTGTTACGTGTGCAGCTGTTTGTAAAAATGGACCATGCTGGTTCATGCTGTATGCTAGTTCATTCGGTTGTTGTTTTGAGAGTCTGTCGGCAGCACTGCTTTACTTTTGATGGTCCCACACATTTATAACAAACCACTTTCACCGAGCGAAGCATGACTCACTCTGACCATGATAATTATTCAGTCATTTACTTAGGAAAAATATGTAAGGCTCTAGAACAATCTGAAAGCGATCGCAGCGAATGAATGATTTTCCTCGGTGAGTACACAATGTGCTCATGTGTTACAACTCTGCGGCATGTACTCTGAAGAATGCCTCACTTAGCAGTTATACAATCTGTTTTCTCAAACTGACAGGTGGTTGTTGAAGGACGCACAGTGGCTCAGTGGTTAGCGCTGTTGCTTCACACCTCCAGGATTGGAGGTTTGGACCCCACCTTCACTCTGTGTGTGGAGCTGGCAGGTGCTACATGGTTTGGATCCCACCTTCACTCTGTGTGTGGAGCTGGCAGGTGCTTCATGGCTTCCCTCCTGGTACTCAGGTTTCCTTCCACATTCCAAGGGCAAGCAGTTTAGGCTGCTTGGCATTTCTAAATTGCCTGTAGTGTGTGACTGTGTTCTATGATAGACTGGCACCCTGTCCAGGTGGTCCCGAGCCTGCCTGGGATATGCTCCAGCCCCCCTTTCACTCTGCATAGGATAAAGCAGCTTAGAAAATGGATGGAAATCGTCATTTAGTTTACGTGTGTCCTGTGATGAACTGACATCCCATCCAAGGTGCTCCCCAGTCTTGAGACCTACACTGCCTGAGAGAGGCTCCACGTGACCCTAACCAGGAAGCAGATAGATGGACAGATGGTAGTCATCCATGAATAAATTTCATCCTGTGTTTAATGTTTCATGTCTACCCATTGGACACCTGCCCACAAAGGGGGGATGTGGAAAAGGTGCCGTGCAATAATTTCATCTTACTGCCTTCATACAGCAGATCATATTATCCATTTTGTTTGGATCATTCTTGCAATACAGTCCATGCATAGGAAACCCATAAAAATCAAATCTGTTTTTACAGTAAAGTCATGACTTTAATATAAACCGCTGCAGTTTTTGCATTTAGGGTGAAACAAGCAGCTTTATTTTAAAACAAAGTGGTAACTATGACAACCAGTTATTGAAAAGCTTTACCCTTGCCATATTTGTGATTTTCGTAATTAACTGTAATGATGAATGATGGAACAGCGTATGAGTGAAACAACAGCTCGTTTCATCAGGTCAAACTATTATAGAAATGAGCACTGGAAAAGGAAGAATAGCTGAATAACAAAGTGTACTTTTTAGGAAATGTACTACAATTGGAAAAAAATTATTAAGCTGTAACATAGAGTTCATTTACGTTAGCTTTTCGGCGTGGCAACCTCCTGTAGGTATAGTGGTCAGACTTTAATGTGAGACCCTGAAATTAAGGAACAAATGTTCACAAAAGTCTGGTCCACATACATATCAGGAACAGGCCAACGATCAGTAACCTTTAAGGCTGGTCTCCATGGAAACTAAGAGAATACGTTCAAAGAGTGGGAAGCAGAGACTCTTACTTTGTAAGACATCAGATACACAGCACCATCTAACATGAAATGGTCATTTTTGCAATCGAGAAACCAGCTTTTTTTCTGGACGGCAAGCTGCTTTGTAACCCAGCTTCATTTTTTAGCACATCAGTCTGCCTGACTCAGCATTTTTCCAGTGATTTCCATGCATGCTCATTGCAAATGAATTTTTACATGCTGCATTGCTGCTGTCATCTGCAGTATTTAAACTTTTCGTGATGTTTTTAATAAACACATTTTGATAACATTTTGTTGATTGATGCCATTCCTTATAAAGTAGTTTTAAAGACTTTCTCTTTAGAAAATATAATAAAATATTTAATATTTTAATATACACCAATTTCTGTGCAAGAGAGTCTTGTTTTGCTTGTCTCTGTTGCATTCTATTTAAATGCTGGCATCGCTAATATTTGATAAGCTAATGCACGTTTCTGCACCTAGTGCGTAAAATACTCTATATTGCTTTTCTTTTAAGAAGTAGGTTGTCTGAAATAGAATGTTAAAGTCCAGTGAGAATATTCCGGATGTTAGCCAATTGGAAGTAGGGACATGGGATTTATAACTAGTCGAAGGGTAAATAATTTTTTTTTACCACAAACATATCAACAGACTTTAAAAATTTTAAGCTGCACGGACTTTGATTGTCATTCTTTGAGTCATTTCACAGTTACATATTCTAAATGTACTCTACAGTGGACTGACATTCCATCCAGGGTGACAGTGGCCTTGTCCCTGAGCTGCCTGGGACAAACTTGAGACTCTCCATGACCCTGTACTGGGTGAGTGCTCAGAAGATGGATGGATGGATATCATAAAAGTCAATACATTAAGATAATGCATAAGGAATACAGTTTACAGCATAGATGCATTTAGTATGATGTAATGCTGCAGTGCACATGGATGTCATCCTAAGAGTCATCTCAATGTATTAAGGCTAAAGCTAGCTATATACTAACAATGACAGTGTTCAGGTAGACAGCTGAATCTTGCATGGAATATTGTAAATTTATCTCAATTTAATAATAAATGTTTTACTTCTAAACATAATATTGCGAAAGCTCATGTAAATAATCTATTTGCCGATAATTGTACTATTTACAATGGGAGATCGTGTGGATGTCATGGGACGAGTCCTCTGTTGACCTACATCCATTCTTCAGATAATTCTGCCTTCCACTGTCTCATCGCAGACGGACGAGGCCACTTTCAGCTCGGTGTCATAACACTGCATTGTTTTCCCTGCCTGTCTCTTCTGTTAAAGCCCAAACATCTGCCTTCTCTTTGCATCCCTCCCCCTCTGTGTGAAACTCCCTAGCCTCCCTCCCCCGTGTCACATGGCTCTGTATTGTGTTATTTGTCTTCCTCCTTCGATCACAAACAACAAGAGTATGCTGTGCAGATTTCACTTGATAAGTGCTGACCACAGAATCACCTGCTACGTAACGAAAGATCAGCCCGTGAGCCGAAGGGTATTAGAGATTAAATTTAAGAGGGCGGGGGGTGCAGAATTTCTGGATCGGTGTCATTAACCGGCCAATTTGTATTGCGTTTTTCCAAGAAAAACCATAAAAATAATACTTCAAAATGTCTAAAATGTCCCCTGCTTTCTCTAGCCTATCTAATTAGCAGTGGCACATAAAATAAGTGAGAAGTAAGAAAGAAGATAAAACGGACACCACATGCATATCAGTTTAATGCATTACATTCTAATTGGGCTCAGTATTATATTAATAACTTGTGAAAAAAATTGTTCCTTAAGCCCACGCTGACTGCATATTAAGTCTGACAACATGCAAGGTGTTCATGACATAACATGATTTGCCTCTTTGTGACCCACATGCCTGACCTTGCATTTCTTAACTAGAACTAGGTTTCTGGTGCATGTCAGCCCTCATGCTGGTAGGCATAACGGCTACCTGAATAACAGCTTTAAGGGGGTCACAATTCCCTTATGAAATCCCAAGTCTGTATCACAACATTTTCAGAAGTGATGAAGAAGTGAAATGTAGCATACATGTTTTTACAGCCAAACTGTACTATTATGTCATAGATATTTTTAATGCAGGGTGAATTCATATGCTGATTTCCTCTGTATGCTGTGTGAAAACTAATGTGTGGGCTACATACATGTTGGATAATAATGATACTTATCCTGGTCAGGGTCACAGAGGGGCCTGGAGCCTATCCCAGGCAATATAGAGCACAAGACTGGGTCACAGCCTGGATGGGATCCCAGGTCATTGTAGGGCACAGGTGCACACACAATAACATTCTATAGGCAATTGAGGGATACAAACCAACCCACTTCACATGTCTTTAGGTGTTTGGGGGGGGGGACACATGCAAACTCTACATTCACAGAGCACAGGTGGGATTCAAACCCCCACCCCTGTAGGTGTGAAGCAACAGTGACAACCACAGAGCCACTTTGTCCCCCCATGGTGGATAATGTGCATTACATTATGTAGAATATTAGTCAGAACAGACTTAGTTAAACTCTAGCCTCCTTCAAAGCCTATGAAATTATACTAACATAATATGACTGACATACAGACAGACAGACATAGATAGAAGAGTCTTTAGCAGAAGAGGATAAGAGAGGTTATGTTGAAGGAACAAGCAGCAAGCTCCTGTACTTTACGCTGTGCCTGCGAAGAGTAAACATTCTATTACACTTGTTGCTTATCTTTAAGGCTGACAGAACAGCTAGCAGAAAATTGTATGTAGAATATGGCTATATATATATTCTTATTATCGATATAAATGTCTTTGGATGGCAGACTTCTTAAAATTAACAACCAATAAAGTACTGGTGATAGACATCATTCTGGATTAATCTAAACAGCAAAATTAAGACAATGCAAAGGCTCTGTTAAACTTGTTTGAAAAGATTGTTACTAATGGGAAACTAATTTTGTAGTCACACTACATACCATATGTATAATTATCTATACCGTTTCTCTGCCGTAGGACTGCATTTTTAAGTATCTGTGTGTATGACAAAGACCTTAATCTGAAGGCAGGGATAGCTGGTTGTAATGATCACGCTGTGCCAGAGCTGATGTACAGCTCAACACCCGAGATTCTCAGGTGTGCAGTCGACCCTAATATCCTTATGTTACTAGTCTAGTGCGATGAATACTGCAGCCGCATCATGATAGCACAAGGCTACCCCAGGTTATTTTTATTCTTAGGGTATCGCAGATTGAAGGGCGTTGTAAGGGCAGGACAATGACATGGCACGGATATGCGATGAAGGAATGAGGGTTGGTGATGAGTAGAACAGCAGGAAGGAGGAACTGAAATAAAAGACCCCCATCTTGGCATAAACATAGCGATAAACAAAACGAGTGAAAACCAAAATGGACGTCGGGTCACCGTGTGTCTGAGTGTATTGTACTGGGGTAAAAGGAAAGAAAACTTTATGTTACTTAATGAGAGAAAATAAGGAGGAGGTGAACTGAGTTAACAAGCTATTTAGCTGACCCCCCCCCGTCCACCCGCCCACTTACATCTCACTCAGATGTGAAGTCTGACTAATCTACAAAAGGATCCAATCATAGCTAAATATTCATCCATTTTCAAACTGCTTAATCCTAGTCAGGATCATGGGGGGCCTGGAGCCTATCACAGACAGCCTCAGGGCACAAGGTGAGTGACACCCTGGATGGGGTGCCAACCCATCACAGCGCACAGTCCCAATGGAAAATTTAAACATGTCTGTCATTATGTGTCTTTGGCAGGGGAAAACTGGAGTATCTGGAAGAAACCTGCAAAACACATGAAGACAGAGCCAGGCTCCAAACCCCCAACCGTGGAGGTTTGAGGCAAGTGTGCTAACCACTGAGCCACTGTGCCCCCGTCACAACAAAACCATATATTAACAATGCATTGTGATGACTAAAATGGACAGTGTCAGAGCCCAAGGGTGAACAAGTCACATTCCATAAAACAGTATTCTATCATCTGCCATTTTTTGTCGTATATTTCTTGCCTTTATGACCACCAAATTAAGAACATTTATCGGCCATTGGCTGCTGAATTTGCAGATTTCAGAGTATTTTTTCGAGAGCTAGACTATAATTATCCATCCGTTCCATCCACTGCTTACTCTGGGGAGAGCTGTGTTATGTTATGTTATGTTATGTTATGTTATGTTATGTTATGTTATGTTATGTTATGTTTAGTGAGCTTGGGTTACTATTTAACAATTCCTATCATCGATCCACTGACACATGTTGACTCCATTGAACCCATTTACAGAAATTTTATGTAGCAATTATGCATGCTGAACTGTCTGAACAACGAATTCCTAAAGGTTTGTAAATATTTCAAACCTTCTGAGTAACCTCTGATCGTGGAATCACATTCCAGCAGAACACGTGTGGATCTGGCGTGCTTTTCTTCCGCATGTGCAACTCCTCCCTTTCTACACATGTGCCTTTTTTCACACTCGAACCTAACACTGCCATCTGTTGAGAGTGTCACCGATCACAGGGTATGATTGCGAGAAGCACTCCCACACTCCCGTAACTGGTGCACAGCACTGATTACCATGGCCGCAGAGAGCAGACACCCTCATTTCTCTGCTTAATGGAAAGGCTCCTGGATTAGCTGCAAATCCCAGCTTCATCTCTCCCCCCTCAACTCCCCACATTCCTGCTGCTCCAGATTGAGTCTACCTACATTAGGCCGACACTCACTATATTCTCAGGTCTCCTTTACTCTATGTGCGGTATTTTGGAAAGGCCTGTAGAACTGTACTATAGCCTCTCGACGTCTGACTTTTCATTGCTGTACATTACAGTACTACAGATGAGACGCATTTAGCTGTTATTCACGTGATGTGGCTACAGCATTTTTTCTTCTCTTTAATCTACATTAACTCATAACTCTATCGATATTTACCGAAATAATTATTCGAAATCCTAGAAACTGAAACGTGAGCATTATTTATATGCGTTCTTAACAAGTATCCTGCAAGGTCATTTGAAATTATGGACAGAAAAATGATCATACCATTACTGCATGATGAATGTTTGTGTAACGTTTATGACCTGAACAGCAAAGAGATGCTTCAACAATACCATACTCTCCTTCTAGCTTGTCCCTTTTTAGTGGTGACACATTGCATGTGACATTCTACATAAACCAAATGCACAATGAGCCAGATCTTTAGCTGTTAACTGGGAACAACGCTAACCGTAAAGAAAAACTGGATGATTTCATTTCCCATGTGTCCCCCCCTAAGTCTGTCTATCTGCCTGTCTATCTATAGGAATAATCTGCACCCTATGCGCAAAACTATGTGGACACCAGCCTGTACAACATCTCTTTACAAACCAAAGGTACAAATAGGTAGTTGATCCTCCCTTTGCAACTATAATAGCCTCTACTCTTCTGGTGCTGCTTAACATTCAGCCATAACAGCATTAGTGCTATTGATGGTATTAAGCTATTGATGATTGGTGATCAGGCCCCTTTCTGTTTAAGTGGCCTACCACTTCACAGGTGTACTCTTGATAATTCTATACGTTTCTACTTCACCTGACCAGAGCAGGAATTTGACAAACTGACTTGTTGGAAAGGTGGCATCCCATGATGGTGCCATGTTGAAAGTCATTAACTTCTTCAGTATCACCCATTCTGCTGCCAGTGTTGGTTGCTGCATATTGGCTGGCTGTGTGCTGAATTATACACCTGTGTGAAGAATGGGTGTGGCTTAATTGCCCAAATACACTAATTAATAGAGGTGCCAACATAGTTTTTTATAGTATATCTATCAATTAGAAAATTGATACCCTGCATTTTTTTGAAAAAAATAGAATGCCAGTCCACCACAGGACAACCACACATTCACACATTATGGGTAATTTAGGGATACTAATTTACCAAAACAGAGCCAGAGGAAAACCACGTTACTTGGGGGCCACTCAAAAAGTCCACAGTGGTGGAATTCAAGGTCATACCTCTGGAGGTGTGAGGCAACAGTGCGACCCACTGAGCCGCTATGCTGCACAGTAGACCCTAATATAAGACATTATTATAGGATGCTCGACAGGTTCATCAGCACGTTTGATGGACATTTTCCGCCACGTCATAGATGTCTGAACCTGAATTCACATGGCACAAATGGTAAGACACAGCTTTCTAACTTGTAATGGTCTGTGTGGTTACCTGATATTGCCAATGAGTTGACGGTGCTCCTCGGTGATCAGAATGTCCGGTAGGATGGATGCTAAATAGTCCACCTTCCTCTCTGTGGCGTACTGCTTTAGCACTGCGAATAACCTGTCCCGAACCTCAGGTTCTTCCCCCAGGACCTGCTCAATCTGCAATAAGCACAAGGGAGGCCTTTTAACAAATAAGTTCGATTTGAGGTCAGGAGCAGCACAAGTTAGCACAAACAGTTTCACCACGGATCACCCCGTTCACCCACAGTTTCATCCTATTCTGTGTTTTGCACCTGCAAATTAAAATAGCTACAAGAAAGGTAGCCAGGATACTATTCAACACTCAGACCAGAAGCATAAACATAAAGTAAATGAGGGGTCCTCAGACTGGCTCTTGGGGGTTGGTACATATTGTAGGTTTGGATTGTTCTTTAGCTGTCCCCTGAACTATGGACACAGCAACCCTCCAGGGGCGTGACCCCTGGTGCAATGGGGTTATTCCATTTTGACACTGAGGTCTCCTTTGACCACACCAGAGAAAAACAAGCCTCACCTTCTTGTTGAACTCAAGGGCCTTGTATTTACGATCCTGCCGCAAGCCATCACTGCCCTGGTGGGATTCTTTAATGCTTCCACCAGCTCGGCTCGGCTGGTTTCCCATGCAAAGCACACCCAGGCGCAGCGTGCGGCCCTGGGATGCCTTGATCATGGCTGCTGCCGTCTCGTGCTGTCTTACAGGAATCCCATTCACCTCCATGACATAATCTCCTGCCCGCAGTCCACTGCGTCCAGCAGGAGAGTTTGGTGAACAGTCCTCCACCAGCAGAGGGCAGTCACCAACGATAGTAAAGCCAAAACGACCATCAGGACCTGGGGTAATGTCTATCTATAAGTCAAATAAAATATATTAATTTTCTGACAGAATTTTCAAAAGCAGACAAATCTAAAATTGGAACTCAGCACAACAACTGCATGCTCTTTGTTGGCAAAATTGTACAAATATTCCTAAATTCCTTGCTTAAAATATAAGAATTATCATCAAATTTTATTGAAATAATTGATCTCAAAATTATGGAAGTTCCGTTCCATACTGTATAATAATCATAATTATAATAAATTGTGTATGTGCTCCCTATTAGCTTTTAAAATTGGTGTGAAAAATGACTTACATGTAGGCACGGGGTTGCAGAATTAATATAGTTTTCTAAAGTATAACTTTATGAGTATTAGCCCACACAGTGAGAAAGAGGGACCAAGTTGTTGTAATTCAGTTCTGACCTGCTGTATGCGTGACACCACGCCAATGCTGGGAGGAATGTTCTTTTGGGCCTGTGCCAGGGCAATCAGGGCCTGTGTGCCGAGTGTGGACACATTCTGCCCTTCGATCTCCAGGACCTGATCGCCTGGCTGCAGGCCAGCAAGGTGTGCACTGCTCCCCTCCTCCACAGACAGGATGTAGCTGGGCCCATTACCCCCGAGCTGGAACCCAAAATCCTCTGGCCAGCCCTGGTTGGAGGCTGGCATTGTCAGGACTTGCCAGATGAAAGAAGAAAAATGGACAGCTAAGTGTCTGGAAATATACACACATACCAGAGAAACTTGCAAAATTGTAGAATAGCAATATTTTAAACAATGTTACGTTCAACTGTCAAAACGGTGACAAAAAAGTATTACTATTTATATCTCATCTAGAAATATTGAATAAAACTGCAGTGTACTGAATAAAAAAAAATATAAGCACATGTTGCATGTATACACAAAAAACGCACACCCAATGAAAGAGACTAGAGAATTGCTTAATCCAATGTTTCTTAAACTTTGGGTCTCAACACAGTTTGGATTGTGACTATGTTTTTTATTTGTCTGCTGCCATTCTGGTGGTCCTCTTCTTGGGTCCCAGCAAGTTTGATATTTAGGTCCTCAGATTATAATGTTTAAGAACCCCTGATTTAATCAAATCAAAAATATGGTACAGAAAAGTAATTGTGCCTGTAAATGGTGTTTCACTAATCAAAGCACCTAACTCCAAATGAAATCATTATTTGCCATTTGCTGTCTCATGTTGGCTATTGGAATAAGAAGTTACTTTGTGTTGAAATATATTTGCCAATTTCAACAGATATGATGCGAAAGATCTGGCTATTTATCTTATTTCCTGAAGGCAATCCTGAAGACATCCTAAGTCCACATTGTAGTGTACATTAAAGATTAAGATAAAAAAATCTTCATTGCCACACGACCAAGGCCGGTGGAAATTTGTGTTGGTACGGCTTGCTGCAGTTAAGGGTATAATGACAACAGACAATTAACAATTAGACATAGAATGGACAAAAAATAAATACAAGACGGAAGATACCCAGCAGAGAGGGTAGGTGATGAATACAGGTTTGTGCATATTTAAATAATGCAACGCCCAAGTTGACATAGGGACGGTGCAGACTGCATTCTTCATACAGTGCTGTCAAGCCCCCGCAACCCTTTCCTGATATGTGATTGGAGGATGGAAAGATGGAAGGATAAGCCATGAAGCATCTTCTAATGTTAAGTATAGCATGATGTCTAGCGAACATTGTCATTGGAACACGTACAAGACAGCCGCAATCATATTTACATGCTGCATATATTAAACATTTTTTGGTATCGCATTTTACATCTATAATCTCCAACCTACAGATCTGTAACTAACAAGAAGCATGTATGAAGAACAGAGAAAACTTAACCATTATTCACAGTAAATGTTTTGATACAAAAAATACATGATGGGCAATGTTCTATTTTATATTTAGGTCGTAGGAAAATTTGTAGCAAAGCAAGATCTGATTTGAAGATAGACTGTTAATTAATCCCTTAAGCAGAATTTGCATATATTAATATTTATTTTTAGCAGAGATTGAAAGACCCCAGTGACAAATGACTTTTATGTTATTTGTTTTCATAAAGATAATGACATTAATTGTATTTCACCAAAGAAGGAAACAGTGCATGACCAAAAGGACTAATAGACATCTGAAGTCTTCCATCTCTCTGTTAAATGAGAGAAAACAACATAAGAAAATACACCAAATAGACTTACAGAAATCTTTTGATGCATAGCGTGAACCAGACTTGCTCTGCCGGAGAGAATGTCTACCTTTCCGATTTTGCAAAAACTTCTTCATTTTTCTTCTGTGAGGCACCAGATTAAGGCTTGAAAGGTTATAACCAAGCAAATACCCAATGGATCTCCTCTATGCCATGACGGCAAAAAAGCCCTCAGACTCTGGCCTTGTTCGGGCAAAAAACAACCCAGCTCTTAAAGAGTTTCATATCAAAGCAGGCAGTCCTAATAAATATCTCCAGTCCGAAATGCAAAAACTATTGTCAAGAGGACACTGGCTACCCAGGCAACAAATGGCTGAAATGTCCATAGCATGAGCATCGCTAACAGATTTTACCAGCTGTGCTGTCATCAGAGCTCTTGTCGTCAAACTAGGACACACTAGCAGGGTTTTCTCTCTTAATAGTTTTCTTGTGAAATGGTACTCCGAAGACCCAATTTTCTATAAATACTCCCCCTCCCCCTCCATGTTCTATCTCCCTCCCTCTCTTCTCTGCTTCCTCTCTTATAGCTCTGTACCTCACTAAGGGATGGGATCTGGCCCAGAAACAACACGCCAAACTTGGGACTGGCTCTGACCCACGATGAGCAGGCACCACAATTATACAGTTGCAAAGCCCTGCTCTGGATTAGGTGGATTAAGCAATGCATAGCCTGGTAGAGACACATGCCCTCCATGTGGCAAATCCACAAGCCTAAAGCTCTGGGCTTAAACAAGCAATGCAGAGAAGTAGAAGGTGTAATACAGATGTAACTAATAAATCCAGCGATCACAGTCCTCTGGTTTAATAATCCCATGACACTATACTCACCTTGATTGTTCTTGAGTGCCATAGTCTTCTGCCACATGGGCCACATTCTCAGATTGTCAGAGAAATGAGTAACATGCAGATGTGTTGAGAACTGTCACTATACTGTACAGCTTTATAGCTGTGCTATTACCCCGATTGTATGACATCTTAGTGATGCATTAAAATGTGAGTCACATTAATGTAAGGAACACGCTATCTTTCAGCAGACTCAAATATAAATGATAAAATAAACAATGTTTGCAAAAACTGTGATGGGAAGCTGTTAGTTTCCAAACATTTTATAAGCAAACAATCACATATTAAAACAGTTCCGTTTGCCACTACGGAATGTCTTCCTTAGCTAAATGTCACATTGCAATTTGATTAGATTCAGTTTGATACAGCACTGAACTTCATGATTACGCATCTCACCAATGAAAACAAAGTTAATGGAGACATCATAGAATAAATGTTGTCTGTTAGCAATTAGACGTGTGATTCACTGAAATTAAGCCATGACAAGTTTGACAGGGTGGGCTGAATAATTTACCAGAACTGCTTGTATCTCCAAACAGACTTTGCTCCTCATTGAAATTCTCATCTTACAACTCACCCCAGAAGACCACTAAGTTCGTCAAACGTGAATTCCACCAGGGAAAAAACAGTCGGTCATTTCATTCAAATAGTACATCTGAGTAAACTGTATATCATCAGAAGTATTTTTATCTTAAACAGGGATATTGTCTTTTTTTAAATGAGGAGATTTAAAAGAAACACACAGGATGTTCAGTAAATTAAAATGAAAATTGAAATGGAAAAAATAAGATGAAATGTTTGCCGGGATGCCGTCGACTGTTAACAGGCAGGATAGCAAGGGGGCTGTAGCCGTATCGATGACACCGGCCTATAGACACTCCAGTTATCTCGACATTTGTAATCCATCAGTGATGGGGGGAAAAGATAGCTTACCGTACATGCATTTCTTCCTTTAGTTATCATTAAACTCGCTTATTGGGTATTAATGATAGCCCTTTTCACGTTCATTTCTTAGTACATTTATTTTAAAAAAGACATCAGAATGATATTCTAGTAAAAAGCAACAAACTCACATATAATAAAATGGACAGAAGTTCACAAAAACATAGAAACAAGTAAATAAACAATGAGGACGATCAAGATTTTATATAGGAAGTAAGAAGAACCACAGACTTTATGCTTACATTTAAATACACAGTGTAATATGAAGCCTTACCCTTTTTCAAGTGGGACCGAAAGAAAGCCTTAGACGTTCAGCAGATGAACATGGAGCTCCTTTGGCTATGCCCCAGTCCAGCTGAACCTGACGCCCATCGCCCAGGTTCCCCATGCTCACTGTCTGCCTTGTAACATGAGAATCGATGGAAGCGATGTGCAAGTCCAGCAACCTGAGCCCGAGGCAGGCTTGCAGGTTTCACATGATGCTTTGTGAGTAACAAGGCAAGCAACAACTTGTGGGGAAAATGTCAAACCACACATTTACTGGTTTAATATTACATTTGTGGATTTGCACAAAAAAGTCAATCTCTAGTCAAAATTGCAGCACACATACATGAAAACACAACAGGGGCAAAGAAGCCCCTATTCACCTAACTGCATGTCTTTGGACTGTGGGAGCAAACTGGAGTGTGGGTTGTTCCCCAGCATTGTGCCTTATACTGCCTGGGACAAGCACCAAGATCCCCTCTGTAATCCTGACCAGGAAAATCAGTTAGAAGACAAATGGATGGGTGCTTTCAAAACAACATACAAACCTGATGTAAACACAATTTCAGATATTATTTTTCTTATATTTTAATCCCATACTTTATTATCTACAGCTCGTATCTGTTTATTTTCAATCATTAGACCTGTAATGATCAACTATTTAGATAATACTCAGATGTAGACAAGAATGCAAATCTTACATTACAGCAAAATCTTTATTGTCTCACAACCACAATTTCATTTTAACTGGAGCTTCACATATTTATAGCTTCATATTTATTTAAAAGGAGTTAGCTACATTTTATACTAAATGATATTTGCATTCTCAAGGGATCGCCAGCAATTCACTCCACCAATGGGCTACTGCTTTCGAGGTACAGTAGTTCTATGATCAGTACACCATCTGTCACTATGTCAGCACTATTCATGTGGCATTGTTGGCAACAGTATCTTGAGTTTTAGCATGCTAATGAATTTACGACATATATTACACACTACAGTTTCAGTTATTGTAATTCTTAACTCGGATATTTGTCGACGTACACATTGCACATCGGTGATGACACGCGGAAACCCGGAAGTATACTCGACCAGCACGATGGTCACTATAGTTCAATTTACGAGCTCTTTAAACGACTGTAACGCTGGAGGTTGTTTGAAATACACAACACGTCTTTACAATAATGTAAGGCAGACAATCGTATATTAAAGTAACAGCACATTTTAAAATGCCCTTGCATTTACAAATTGAAAGTGATCGATATATATATATTATTGAGCTGCAGTATAAACGAAGACCGGCATGCACAGCTGCAGGGGTGTCGATGTATTCACTGCAAATCGGTGGGCCATGGTAAAGCAGTATAAGCTGGCCATTTTCATACTCCTGAAATGATGCCATTACTTCGCTTCAGGAAGTAGGAACCAGCAGTATTGGGAAGTATGGGCGGCGGCGCAACTTTCCCTTTATGCAGACTGGTGTTATTTTAAGACATGTGATTTCAGAATTCAGTGAAAAGGCAAATACAGTTAGAATAAGCAAACAGCGGCGTGCTCCTTCGTGTTTAACCGAGGTGTCGCTTAGCCCTTCTCGTGTTTTGTGACATAAGTGTTGCTTCTTAGTAACCGGCTTACATTGGCAGAGTTTAACATTTATTCAGCCTAGTCCACGGAATAAGTCAACCACGATAATGAATTTTTTGTTGTTTGTCCCCTGATATCTAACACATTCGGTCGCTTGTTTCTTTATTACCGTATTAACTACAGGTTAAGCCAACTCGTTGTCGTTTGCAGGTTGGCAGATGGATTTCCTTTCACTGTTTGCGATCTACGTGCTGTTTGTGTTGACTTGTATCGCTCTCGTGTGTAAATGCTCCAACCATCGACAGTCTCCATTTGAAAGATTTCTCAACTCTGCCTCCGAGGTCAGTGTGCAACATCAGTCAGCCCAGATGTTCTGTAGGTCACCACCAGCAGCAGCTGCTGCTTCTATACTGTCGCTCCGGATACTATCGGAAATGATTACTACCAGTTATTAATGACTAAATCATTAATAGTTTCATTTTAATACATTATATTTTAATTCGATTTTAAAAGTTTATATTTTTGTTAAAGGAAGACATTCTTATAAATATGCGTTCCGTGTGTTCATTTTATAACGTGTGGTTTACATGTAAATAAATGATAAAATAGTCTGTTTTGAATAGTCAGAATTACATTTGTTGGCTGTGTGTCTTTTGTTGTACAGAAAATTTCACCCTGGATTCCTCTGTGGCTTCAAAGGATTTATTATAAGACTCGGCACAGTGTCTTTCATAAAAGGTACGCGTGAACCCAGGGGCAGCTTTCCTTTACATTGTGAGGAACACTGAGATCGCTATTGAGATCGGTCATTTTTTTTTTTTCCCCTTAACAGTCTGGACTAATGAAAGTGCTGTCTTGTGTTTCTTTGCAGGAACAGACTGTTCCTCTATCTCCAGCTGTTTCTGGAGGCAGCTGTGCTTGCGGAGTTCACCTACGAAGTGTTTGGGTACTGTAGGGAGATGGATACTGGTCTCCCAAGCCTATGTGTACCTTATGTGTTACTTGTCGTGAAATCCTACTACTTCTACAGATGCTGCTCTAAAGACCCTGGTAAACAGCCTTCATAATACTTGTGATTTTTCCCCAATGCCTAAGTCTTACAATACAGTACAAAGTCTTAATATTTGTTTTGCAGGTACAGTGACGAAAGAGAGTCATGCAGTCCAAGTTCAGGTGTACCAGTATGACAGGAGACTGTTTCACCCAGGTGTCACTTGTCCAACTTGCCTGCTGGTAAAACCGGCCAGGTCTAAACACTGCAGTAAGTCTATCTTTCTGCTGATTACTTTGTAAAGTCTGTAGCTTGAGCTGAATTGTAGTGGACCTAGGTACATACCTGACATTTAAACTCTATTGAGGCCTTTTTAGCTCCTGCACTGTTTCTGTGTCAAGATACCTACTTGAACCTGAGCCTTATTGGCTGAAGCTGGTACTTAGAATGATCTAATCTTGTTTTTAAAATAATTTTTTAATTTAACAGGGGTTTGCGATAGATGTGTGCAACGATTTGACCACCACTGCGTGTGGGTGAACAACTGCATCGGAGCCCAGAACAGCAAAGATTTTCTCTTGTATCTCCTGCTCATATGTGCAATGGCAGGAGATATCGCAGTGCTGACGACAGACATGCTGTTCCACGTGGTACTGCGCTCCGGCCTCCTTCACAGCCGCTACATCGACCAGGATGGACACCAGCAACCAGCTGGGCCCCTTTTCATTGTTCAGGTAAGGCTGTGTGGTTCAGTGGCAGACAGGGAACGTGGTGGCCACTAATATCAATACAGATATTGAAAAGAACAGCAGCAGGAAAAGGTTCTCTTTAAAAGGGATTTTAAGCACTTTAAGGCTCAGTTACATTTCAGGCAGGGACCACCAGGGTTTTTCTAATTCGCTGTAGAGCTATACTCAAATAATTTTCTGTAATCATATTAAATCTTGACATCACAATTTAGCTCTTACAGGGTGTCCAGTGGCCACTTCATAAAAGTTCTAAAAAGTATAAATAGCTTAATTTTACATTTGTAGATTGATTTAAATAGAATTCCACCAAGGTTTTGTTTTCTGAGCCACACTCTTCAGGAACTTTTGAGATTTAATTGCCATATGAAATTTTGTAAGGACTCACCCTAATTAGTAAATTTCAGCTGGGACCAGGAGATACTAAAATAGTGAAAACAAGTTTCGTTAAGTTAATGTTTGCTTATTTTTGGAACAAAATGCGATTTGTCTACTTTTCTGTTCCAAAGTGTGCACACTGACTGGAATCTCATCATCTCCCCAGCATCTCTTCCTGACATTTCCCAGGATCATCTTCATGCTGGGCTTCCTCATCTTCGTCTTCATGCTGTTAGCAGGATACACCCTTTTCCACCTGTACTTAGCAGCAGTCAACCAAACTTCCAACGAGTGGTACAAAGGAAGGATACACGCCTGCCAACACTGTCAGGCCACACCAGAACCAGCCTGCCCTCCAGAGGTTGAGATCACAAGAAGCTTCTACAACAGAGGTATCTTCAGGAACCTGCAGGAGGTCTTCCAGCCGCTCAATTACAGCAGGAAGAAAAATGAGTAGCACACGAGAGTACTGTAGAAAAGCTACCTAAGCCAATGCTTCGAAGTTCAGACATTGTGCAGAGCTTACAATGGACAATGCACAGGTCCTGCATATTTAACTCAGCTGACTGGACAACACATGTAAAACTACCTAATATGAAAGCAGTTTTCTGCAGTCAAAAAGCAAAATTTACTTTGTCATGTACAAGAATAAATGACCTCTTCAGAATTGTACAACTTGACCTTAGCGTTACTCTTCTGTATAACAGTAACTAGTTCAGTTTAAGCATTATACATTTTTACATGGCAAAGTACATCAATTTCAGTATAAAAAAGGCTTAATTTGACATTGTCAGATGTCAATTTTATAATAAAGTTAGCATTTTGACATTGAATTTAGGGAACTTAAGTATAAAGGCCATTTTATAGTTATTTGACAAGACATTCTTAATCTTCCACTGCCCTACGCCATCTCTCAGCTGTACACCATTAATGGCCCCAGTATTCTTACAGTGAGTTTCAAGGGGTGCAGCAGCATAGGCTGTCACAGGATCTGACACTGGAAGATACTTAGCTAGTTTTTTTGGAAGCGGAGTATGTCGCTATGCCTGAATGGTGCCATCTTCAGTGAGTCTGTTTATCAAAGACGAGACCCCTCATCAGATCTAATGGACAGATAGCTGAGAGAAGCATCCGCCAAATAAAGCTTTGTTTCACTCATGTACGATAACAGTCTGTATTTCCACCTCCTCCGGTGATGTGATCAGGAACTCCTCCGACTGCTCCATCACCTCAATGTCTTGAGATGCCACCATCGTCACCGTGTTGTCCTCAACCTCCATGGTACTCTCGGTAGCCAGAATTGATCCGTCGCTGATGGCAGAGGCCAGCGTCATGGCCACCTGCTCCGTTAAGCTCTCTGGCGTAGCTATAGTGATGGTGTCGCCACAGTCCGAAGCAATAGCTGCACCATTCTCCATGGAGACGTTCTGCACGATGATCTGGTGACCGGAGTTTGACTGGTTGACAATCTGCTGGACAACCTTCATGATATGGTTACCCACCTGGGTGTAGGAAATGCATATTACAGGATTGTCAGATACATGTGACCACTAAAATCCCCTTTAAAAACAACATTGAGTATCTGGAACGAACCTCAGTCCTGGTGTGAGCTACTTCTTCACCTACCCCAGTAACATCAGATGGAGCCTGGTAGAGAATGAAATGAAATATGTCAACATCTGACAAACGCCCGACCTTCAAAACGATACAGCAGAATCGCAGTAGGGCTGATTATCCGAATATCAATTCACCAAAACACTGCCTCACTCCAATAACAATTACAACATCTACTTTCAGTGCGCTTGTTGTTATGCATAAGTATTACTCCTGCCAAATAATGCATTGTTTGATTATTCAACGATATACACAGTTTAGCATATTCTTAGGCCCTGTAATCACTAATTAATAATGAAATGTTGGCTTTAGCCACTGTACGGACTCAGGGCAGTCCCATGTGATCTTGATGTATCATTGACTGTTGTGAACACAGGAGTGTGATGGGGCAGTTAGCTGTTATACTATTCATTTCATAGAAACTGATAATTCTCATGTTTGATTTTTCCAAACATTTTGATTAGCCAAACCAACTTTGGTTCCAATTAATTCAGGTTCTACTGTATTTGATCATTTCAAAAACGTTTTGGAAGAAAATGCATTTGAGAAATCAATAATGGTAAATTGGACACCTCTGTGAATGGAAAGAATACAGAACTTTTCATTTCCAGTGTATTCTTAACAGTGACATCTCCAAAAAAAAGAAAAAAAACAAGGGGAGAGGGAATAAAAATCAAACCAGCTGTTGACAGCAAAACAGTCAGAGGTTTGACACTTTCCACACAAGTAAGGGACAGTTAGGAGCAGCATGAAATATGCAAAAACATCCTGGCACAGAAAAACAGCACAACACACGAAAGACCATCTGAAACGGAAACACCCAAGTGCAGTGGAGAGCTGTGTGAGGTAACTTAGCTTAGCTTGCTAGTTTGAAACTAATGCAGATACCAGCACAATAAGAGTGACATTTCATGTAATGGTTCTGTCTTGAAAAGCAACCTTTCTTTTAGGGCAATTCTCTTTATCAAATGACCATCAGACATCATTATATTAACCTTTTTAAAGAAGACAAGTTATTAAATGAAATCAACAAGTGTTAGAAATTTCAATTCTAGAATTGATAGAAAAATCAAATATTGAATATTTTGATAATTACAACCCTAAATCATAGTCTACAATACAACGCATAAGGAAAAAGTTTGTGTGTCACACACACACACACACACACACACACATATATATACTGTATACACACACACGTATTTGTATACAACACACACAGATAAATTGGTAGGCAAACCTATTTTCCTGCATTGCACAGCTCTCACCAAGGAACGACTGTCTTTATAGCCATGTATTTTTTCCGCAGCTCAACTTCTATTGATCCTGTATGCGCTAACACTCAGCATGTTTCCGCTATACCACCAAGACCTTCAGGACATAACAGAATAACTCGGAATTAATCTGGAATTGGCTGGATTTAACCTGGAAAAGCAGACTGGTGTACACGTAGGACTGCTGACCCAGCTCACCTCAATGATATACTCCTGTGTATCTGCCACTACCGATGAGAACTCTACTAGCACAGCATGGGGGTCTTCAGAAATGATGGTGGCAGCAACATCATTGGCAGACGGCTGCTCCTCCAAGACCACCGCCTGTTCTGACTCCTTCAGCCCCCCACTGCAGCCCCCTGTCAGACAATCAAAGACTCTCAGACTACCAGCTTAACCACACCCCTCTATTGGGTAAATGGCTATAGAGGAAAAATGGATGGCTTATGCCTTAATGATGTTCAGTGAAAACGTACACAACAACAACAACAACAACAAGTCGAAAACGTATTAAATGCTTGTTGTTATCGATGCCCGAAGAACGGAACTATTCATAAGCTGTAGAACTACCAAGAGATGTCACAAACAAAACACAGGACTTTTTTTTTCCCCACAGAACTCTAATCACATGACACACAGACACCCAAGTGAAAAGGGCTGGCTGGGGTCTCACCTTTGGCACGCAGGTGCCGGTTCAGTGTGCCGTGCTCGGCGAAGCCCCGACTGCACTTGTAGCATTTGAAGGGCTTCTCGCCGGTATGGTGCCGTATGTGCCGTACCAGAGAACCTTTCTCCCTGAAGCCTCTGGAGCAGAACTGACAAACGTATGGCTTCTCCTGCCCGTGAGTACGCTGGTGCACCTGCAGGGCATTCTGCAGAGTTAAAACAGTGAGAAAACAACAAGCATGTTTAAGAAAAAAAAAAAAAAAAAAAAAAGAGAGAGAAATCAATTCAATTAAGAATCAAGATTCTCATCCAATTCCAAAAATTTTTTCTCCGTTTTCTCCTCAGTAAATAACGCTGTGATCAGACAAATGTGTCGTATGTGCATGCGATGCAGTTCCGAAAAGGACCACACCATGAGTCAGCCTGTGAGTCAGTGCACTGGGTAATCATGGACAAGCCCCACTAAAGAGAAAACTAAAAGAAAGTAAATCATGACCTCAAGAGTCTAAATTGCATGGAATCACAATATTCGTACCCCTACTTTAACCTTCTGTAAAATGGCTGCTTCAACATGTCATTTCTTTCAAAGACTAAGCTCACTAAACTTAAAATTACTTCATATAGCTAAAAGGAAACGAACAAAATTTCACAAAAAGTAATTTAGCACTTTATTTCTTTAGCAAGTGGATCTTTTTTTTCGCCGCTACCTGAGGCCACACGCAGTATCACAGTGTTAGTCATCTAGTAACAACTGATTCAGCTCAAGCACTAGATAACATCATTCAGCAAAAGCTTGTGTAAGTACTGGGCTAAATGAAAAACTTGCTGTCCTGTGGGTCTCAAGGAGAGCAATCTCAAGGACATGGACTTAGACTACTTTTTAGCTTCTCATAGCAGTGGGGGCTCATGGGAAATTTAAGTAATGTTCACAAAGAGGTAAGGAGGGCTGCTCTTTTAATGGAAATGTACTTTTTAAAGCGTTGTTACAACGTAGACACGACTTCACCAGATGAATGTTGACACTTGTCACACACATTCGAGTTTTATGAAAGTTTCTCTCCCCATATACATCCAACAGAAAAAGAGAGCAAAAATATCCCTAGTGGGATCAGACAGTGATTTTACTAATGGGACATAGAACTCTTCAAACCCATAATGGGTGGGAGTATCCCGAACTAACCAATCATTGCTGGCAACAGTGAATTTCCCCCACAAAAATGCAATGCGACCCAATGAATACTGGGGTATGACCAGTAGCTCGTCCATCTCCCACTCATTAGCATTCATTTGACTATCAGAGGATTGTGGGATGAGGAAGTCAGAAGGACGAGGTTTAAATCTCGAACAGACCTTCAAAGCAACATCATGTGAGCTGAGAGGAGCCTGCCCTAGCCTACCTTGGTCTTATAGCCCTTGTCGCAGCGAGCGCAGTGGTAGGGCCGCTCGTCGGAGTGTGCCCGCATGTGCTCGCGGACGTGACCGATGGTCTTGTAGAGCTTCCCGCACTCGCCGCACTTGAAGCGCCGCTCACTCAGGTGGGCCTCCATGTGCTTCTTCAGCAGGTAGCCCGTGAGGAACTCCTTCTGGCACACGCTGCACTTGAAGGGCTTGAACCCTGCGAGAGCACGCACCCTTTACATGCTTTGGCCACACGGGGGTGCTACAAAAACATGTCAAAGAGCTCACATATGTACCTACTGGGAACCACACTACAAGTGCGTGACATGTGACCCCGGCTACACAGACATTGCTGTATGATTTACTGGTTGGTTACTTCGACTACTCACCACTCATTATGAAAATAAAAATGGTGAGTTTCATCTTCTGGAGGTCAGCAAGTGACACACTGCTGCAAAGCAGCTTTGGGAATGGGGCATGAACAGAGCTCTACTGCCAAGCACCTGCAGGGCATACTAAACTTACCGAGATGCCCCTTGACGTGTGTTCGCAGGTAGCTTAGAGCCTTGAAGACCCGATTGCAGTGGACACACCTGTGGCCTTTAGAGGGCGCCGCATCACTTTGGCTCTCCACAGGATCCTGATATTTACAGTTAAGCAAGCACACAAAAAATTAGAAACACCTCAAAGAAGGTTAAGCAAACAAAAGATAAATATTACTCTATCATCCTAATGTTGATTCTTCAGCTGATGTCATTGTCTTTTCTTAGCTGAATGCGGACAACCACATTTTGGGGAGGAAATCCCACAGCCAACATATGCAGCAATGCAATTGGTCTACACAATTCGTAATACTAACAGTGGGTACCGCAAGCCAAGACAACTGGGTCCCGCTCACCACCGTCACGTCGGAGTCCAGCTCCACGCACTCCTCACTGACTTGGATCTCCGTGATCCTGCTCTCAGGATCCTGGTGCTGAAAAGGTGGCTTGGGAGACTTGTCCTCAAGCCGCTCACTCTTGTCAGACTCCAGCGTTATGCCAGAATTCATTATGGCCTGGCTGATCAAGTTGTCCCCTTCAGAAACCTGTACAGTCTCAAGCTGGTCCTACACAAATACAAAAAAATGGCATCCAACTTAAAAGCGATAACAGCTTACACAATACAAATGGTTCATGTTTCAGGCAAGGTTAAAATCTTACTTTAAGTCACACTAAGGCTGGTGCTTCTTTAAATGTAGTGAAAGTCAACACAAATCCTGCAGTTTTGTTTTTATTTTCATGTTAAAAAAAAGGCTGATTAAAATATGAAACTTCTGAAACTTGTGCACATTTTCAGAACACAGCCATCGTGTTAACTGAGGGATCTCAGTACCTTCAAATATCTGGCCGAAAACCAATTGTTTGTACATACAAAGTCAAATAAACGATTGTCATGTTTCACCGCTGGAAAACGAAACACAAAGACAATCTTTGCAGAAAGCTGTTTGCTAAAGGACAGCGCTAGTATGAAAAGGAAATGCAGCTGCTATGGCTGCTCCCTGCTGTCTACAACCACCTGCACTTGGTCTTCATGAATGGTCTCTTCAGGGCCGTCCGCCTCATTGACCACGGACAGCTGCTCCTCCTTCAGGGAAACGGGGTAGGACGGTTCTTCCTCCAGGCCTTAAGACACATCATCAGAAAGCCATTCTGTCAGTGTTAAACACCACTGGCAGTCAACAGAAAGATGACAATAGCTTTGTAGGAAAATAAAAGAACACTGCAATTTTTGGCCTGAACAAATCTTTTGTTGGTAAATTTCAGGAAACACAAGGGGAGGGGCCCAAAAAATACCATCAATCATTTTCCCCAAATGCTAATATGGTACAGCGTCACAGTGAGACTGGAGTCCATCTCAGAAGCACAGGGCAATCAAACATGCACACATTAAAGCTGGATTCATATTTCACTTTTCCATGCTCTGTCACGGACAGTCAAGCAGCGCAGACCTTTGTACTCATATCCTACATTTGTCTGTGTTATGATATTCCACTAGACCAGCAGAGGGCACATGTTCTCCTTGTGGAATGAATGAAACTTTAAGCAAAAACACAAGCTTTTTTTGTACACCAGAATATGTCCTTGTGTTCCTTCAAAGTAAATGTGCGGATGCTTCCGCATCTCTTCGCATAGCAGTTTGTCAAAGGTGTCCATGATTAAAATACTCTTCTCGTCTACTCCTTCGCCATCGATATCCAACCTTTTAAATTCGCCGCCATCTACTGGAAATTCCCAGCAGGGCACCAATTTATTCCTGGCACATACATAGTCGACATGGTCTGATGTGCCAAATGTCCACTAGATACAAAATCTGGGCTGCACAGACACCACTGATGATGAAATTTACGTCACTCACACTGCACGTGATCCGTAATGGAGCACAGAAAAGTATGAATGGACCTTAAGGGCGGCTCAGAGACACCAATTCACAAAGCTATATGTCTCTGAGGAAACAGGCAAGCTCCACATACAACCTGGGAGATGTGAGCCCACTGCACCCTTCCCCTACAAATATGAGAGTCGTGCACTTTTCAGTCTATATTCCTGTTAAGAGCGATGACACAGCAAGTGTATGTTTGTGAGACACCCCACTCTGTGACTGCGAAGTTTCCATGTCTCCCCCTCCCCCACGTGGCTTCTAGGTACTCCAGTTATGTAAAATGGTATCTCTAAAAAAACAAACACACAACAAACGAGACCAGCAGGGAGGTAAACACCATAAATTTACCCTAAACTATTGAAATGACATGTCCAAGTACCTTTCTGCATGCCATCCTTGTTGACCAGAATCTCTCTACACTGGCTAAAACGGATCTTCTCTGTGCAGGGAGTGATAGACTTCAGGTGTCTCGTCAAAGCCCCAGACTCCCTGAAGGACAGCCCACACAGATTACACCTATAAGGGCGTTCGTCTGGAAAACAACACATGAAGACCAGTTCACTAAAAGTTCCAGCTTTAGGAACTGCTACATCAAAGCAAAACTGTGGTAAATTTTTAAAAAGCGCTGACATTTCGAAATAAGATCAGTGTTTAATGTGGCCTTGCATTTCATGCACCGTCTTGACCTACCTGTGTGTCGGCGGTTGTGGCGGATTAGTGAGCCCTTGGTTCTGAAAGAGTTCCCACACAGTTTACAATGGAAGTTCTTCTCCTCGCTGTGCGTGCTCAAATGCGTTCTTAGGATGTTCGCCTTAAATGAAAACGTAACAAGACTCCATCACATTTGAGTGGGCCATTGTACTAGGCACTGTGTAAGCCAGAAGTAGCAAAGTAACGTTCTGAAAAAGAAATACAATTCCCAAGAAAAAGTGGCACACATTTCCACTTTCTCATACAAGTAAAATTGAAATATTGAAATATCAAAAGCTTTGGCCTTTACATGGTTTTGCTAAGGCGCACCGTTTTAAAGGTCTTCTCACACAGGTAGCACACATAGCGTCCATCCTCGTTGACTTTGACAGCAATCTTTGGGATTCCACAGCTGATGGGTGCCTGGTCCACTGAACTCAGTGGAATGCTCCTTGTGGTACTGTTCCTCTTCCTGCGTCCCACGCCGGAAAGCACAAGGCCCTTGCCTTGGTCTGTTAAGGATCAGGACTTGCTCAGATTCATGAATCTCCGGGATGGAAGAAGCACCAGGTGCACACCATAACAAGCTGGCTGAACAAAGTGTGCACCCAAAACAATATGGTGTAATACTACAAATGTAAAACTGCAAAACTGTGCAGGACTACATCGATGTGCCAAGACTGACCTGTTTTCCTCAACCTCTCTGTTTTCTCTGATGAGATGCCATCGTCTTCTATCCCTTCTGCAGCCACAGAGCTTATGTCAGTCAGCTCCTCCTACGAGGTTACAAGCAAACAGAAAAAAATAAAAACCTAATACCAAATACTTAACAAAAACGTGCTTAGATTAAAGGCTGAGTGTCTCGTTATTCAACAAATACAAGTGTACCCAAGCACAACTCTTGACTTATTATATAAAGATTCACTAAATTGTTCAACTTTCCACATGAACTTTTGTCAATGATAAAATTACTGCGGAATAACTAAATAACAGGAGCAATTTCCAAATGGATCTAAAGCACATTAAACCATGCAGAGATAAAATTCTGCCTTCACACCTAGGAAACTGGGGAAAGAAAATCGTTTCAGTGGCCAAAATCAAATTGGTTGGTTTTATTGATGGTAATATTGAAAAAGACATCTGGTCTGAGCTGCGGGGAGGAAAATGGAGATGACTGGAATTGTATTGTATTTAGCCTTCATCATCATCATTATATAACAACAACAGTGTTTCTGTACATCTTAATTCCAGGGCGTGGTGACCAGCCCAGTATTGTTTACCACTTGACTGAGCTCCTGGCTTTCCCCCTTGGAAGATGAGTGAGGCGGAAGCTCCTGGACACGCTGACAGGAATTCTGCAGCTTATGCTGGATGAAGGCCTCCAAAGAGGTAAACTCCACCTGGCATCTTCCACATTTGTGCACATCCTCATCTATCATAAAATGTTATGGGGATGTAAGCTCATCTGGTACAACTGAAATTGGTCCACTGTAAAACAAGCGTGTTATAGTGTCTGGCCCCATGTTCAGAACCAGTATCCACGACCCGGTTCATACGAATTATTACTTAGCAAACTACCTCCCAAGGTTAGCTTAACGTTTTGCAACAACGTCGCCATGGACACATCTGTCGCCAAGGAGCCAAAACACTATTTTCACAGTTTCTGTGTCGTACAGATCTCACGTCGTGGCTAAATGACTTAAAAGACAACTTAAGGTAACGCAGACAAAGTAAGCAGGCTATATTTTAAAACAGCTAACCAGGCAGCTAACACTACGCTACTTAGGATAGACACTCAAACTAACGTTACATTGCACTTCTAGCTAGCCTATTTGCCTAGAGCAGGCCTCTTCAGACGCCTATTACTATAGATTATGTTTTCTTAATACAATACGCGTTCAAAGAAAAACGACATTAAGAAAGTAAGGTACCTTCGTCGCCGAGAGTAGTGTGGATGGTGATGATGTTGCCTGTGGGTACGGTTTGCTCAGACACTGTTTCTGCCGTATTATTATTTTCTACACTCATGTTTGGACTCTCCGTCTCTGTCGCAACTCTAAGCGCGAGGAAACATGGCGGATTTACGACCCCGTAGTCATAACAACAAAAGGGCAAGCGGAGAGCGCTCGTTACGTGCTGCTAGAGTTGCGAGTTTTTTTTTTTCTTTTCCGCACCAGCTTTCCCCCAGAGATGCGCCCTTGCTGGCTCTGGAAACGCCCCCGTCGACACCGATTGGTTTATGGCCAGAGGACGCTTCCAACGCGGCTTTTTCGTACAGCTGCACGTTCTGAAGTCGCGTCTCGTGACATAAAATAAGTTCTTTTTTTTTTTTTTTTTTGTCTTTTCAGCCTTGGACTATTATGTCAGTATTTTGGCCTTTAGCGCTAGTTTGCTAGTAAATAAGATTGCCTTGGGCTGGTATTGTAGGATTTTCTCCCGGCTTGTTATGGGTATCATGTCTGCAGTTACATAGCCATCAGACAGGTCAGAGACCGGATAATTTTTTAATATTTGGGGGCTATATTCATTGTCGACCCCCCGCCGTTCTAGGTAAGAAATTGAATGGCCGCCTCGCCGTTGAATGCTATACAAACACATTACAGTCAACACGTTCTGTGTCGCTTTGGTTGTGGAATCCGAATTAAGGAAATTCAGCAGCTGACAAAACTGGAATACCTTTGAGAGTCAAACTCGCTTAAGGTTAATCGGCGAGGCGGCTCTAGCTGCTACTGTGGTAAGGAGAATCTATACTTAAAAACGTGAAATTACGATTTTACGTCGGTATCGATCTCAGAGCCACAACTTGTAAGCGACAAGCTGCGGTTGTACGAAAACGCCGCGTCGGAAGCGTCGTCTGTCCATAAACCAATCGGTGTCGACAGGGGCGTTCCAGAATCAGCAGGGGTGGTCCTTGGGGGGAAAGCCGGTGCGGGAAAAATAATGCCACCATTCCTTGTTAAGGATGGTATTCCCGATAAATAACACTCGTCTGGGTAAAGGAATCGAACAGCAACTTTTGCAAACGTGCAATTCGTGTCCAAGCAAGGAAACTGTAACGTCCGGTGCTGCCGATGTTAGCAAGTGGTTGGATACCTCCCAAGACGACACGGAAATTATAAGTAATGTAAACGGCCTCGTCCTCCCTTATGCTGCAATGTTTTGCGTGTATTTTTGACAATATATCTGTATTCAAATTCTTACCTATCTTTGTTACATATTTTAACTGTGAACAAATAAAATGCATGAATAGTATTGGTTCCATACAGTTGCGTATTTTGTTGATATGCTTTTCTTTGTTGAAGCCCGATTTTGACATTTTGAAATAAAGATATCTTGTTATCATGTGCGTAAGACAAAATTAGCATGGAGTAATCATCCTTGGTTAGTTACAATGTGCTATTTCAAACATTAAACTGTATTGAAGCTTTGTTGTACCCAAATCTTGTATTTGGGAAAAAAAAAAATCTGTGATTTTTAACAACTGCACTGTTGTGCCACAACGACATGAAAACTCTGGACAAAGTGATTTTATATTTCACTGTAGAAGTGGTGTACAGTACGTCAGCGTGTAGGTATTGCAAAGGGCCAGCACCTCCAGTAAAGCCTTAAGCTGGATCCCGCGGGCGACGCTGCCGTAACGCTGGCGATGACGTGCGCAAACTGGACTCAAATCTCGCGAAGTCTCGCGCTGTCAGCACGAGGAGGAAGTGTAAGCTCAAAAGACTCCGGTGCGGAACACACGGCGCGTGAGCAAGGTCATGAAGTAATTCGTAAGGGATTTATTCGGCGCTTTTTTCCCTGTGAGAAACCTCGCTATTTTAGGGGTATTTAGTTAGTTATTCCTTGTCGCTTGGTTTTTTTTTTCTTTCCCCTCACCCCGCTGATAAAGGAAGAGAGGCGAACTGCACTAGAGAGCTCCCACGTTCCCAATGGCATCCAAGTGTAGAAGACTTAGCGGTCCCTCAGTGAAGGAGCTGCTAGACTCTGTGGAGAGTGTCCTCTTCGACTGTGATGGGGTTATATGGCGAGGCGACGAAGTCGTCACCGGCGCCGCAGATGTCATTAATCTGTTAAAGAAGAACGGAAAGCGGGTCTTTTTTCTAACCAATAATAGCACGAAAACGAGGAAAATGTACGCCGATAAACTAGCCAAATTAGGGTTCGACGCCTCCGAGGAGGACGTGTTCGGGACGGCATTCTGCTCGGCCGCGTACCTGAAGGCGGAGGCGAAGCTGAACGGTAAAGTGTACCTCATCGGTAGCAATGCTATGAAGCAGGAGCTTCAGAATGTAGGCATCCAGCAAGTAGGGGTCGGGCCCGACCCTGTTACGGGTGATCAGATCGACTGGGCCAACATTCCTCTCGATCCTGAAGTAAAAGCGGTAGTCGTGGGCTTCGATGAGCATTTTAATTACATGAAGTTGAATCGAGCACTGCAGTACCTCAGCAACCCCGAGTGCTTATTTTTGGGCACCAACACAGACAACCGGCTGCCGTTGGAGGGAGGCAAAGCAGTCCCAGGTACGTGGAGACACTCATGTCCTTTCTGAAGGTGCCTTACACTGCCTTTTATTTAATTTGTTCAGATCATGAGCAAATTGAGGTGTATTAAATTTGTTTCAAATAATTAATGCCCCCCCCCCCCCAGGGACAGGCTGTCTCTTGAAGGCCGTGGAGACAGCAGCCCAGCGTCAAGCCCTGGTTATAGGGAAGCCCAGCAAATTTATGTTTGACTGCGTGGCCAGCCAGTATGGCTTGGATCCAGCCAAGACCCTGATGGTGGGTGACCGACTGGACACGGATATTCTGTTGGGGTCCAACTGTGGTCTGAAGACCCTGCTAACTCTCACGGGGGTGTCCACGGTGGCAGATGCGCAGGCACATCAGCGCAGCGGCTGCTCCACTCGCCTGCGCATGGTACCCGACTATTTTGTGGATACCATCGCTGAGTTCCTGCCCGCACTTCAGGCTTAGAGTTCCCTCAACGTCACTTTGCACAGCAGAAAACCTCAGAAAAGCAACCGAACAAAATGTGCTAGTTACACTACCTTTCATCTGCTAACAGAGTGTAGGACTGAGACAATTTAAATTTATTGGAAGGAAAAACATTGATCATTTGGCATGATTGATTAAGGGGTTCACAATGCGAGTTTTGTCAGAGTAAATAAGTGCAGTCATTGGGATAAGGTGGTAAGTTGTCTTGTATGTTCTTTGTGTCACTCTATTCTGGCCCAAGACAAGCTTTAATTGGCCTTACTTGTGCAAGATGTTTTGATTTGCTGATTGTTTTAAAATGGGGTGTGTGTGTCAATTACTTTGTCATAAAAAGCAAAGTTTTTGTTAAGCAAAAGACCCCCCTCGTGGTACGAATGCTGATGTTTTGTCACCCTGTAGATGAAGCCATCATGTTGACACTGCGACAGATATTATAAACCAAGTCCTGAATGACAGTGTTGAGATCACATTGCTGTTTGAGTGCAAGTCTGACATGTCAGTATTGGTTTGGTGACAATATTCAGTGTTCCTAGGTGCCTAATTATGCAAAAAGTGTAAACTACTGACAATTTTGTTTTTTCTTTTTTAGAAGAATTCAGCAAATGGCCAGTAGCTTATTCCATTGGGGTTTCATGCAGTTTACAGCTTGTGGACCAAGTGCTGTACGCCTGGTCTTTCTGTTAAAGTACAGAGAATATGTACTGAAATGTGCTGCAAGAATCTTGTGTTCAATACTGGTTGCAAAACATTTTTTCAGCACTGTGCACTATGGTTGAGACTTCTTATTTTTAGTTAAATTATTTTATCTTGCTTTGAATGTTATTTAATATGGCCTTCAGTTCTAAAAGATAGGAAGGAAATATTGATGTGTAACTTGAACTACCTTCAGGAGTGATAGCTCTTTTTAAACATTGATTTAAAGACACACATTGAAATTTAAAATTGAGTTTGCATTTCACCTTGTCTGTTTGGAGGCTTTATCTGTTTTATCCATGTGCTTTTTTTTGTGCGTGTGGATATGTGGCTAAAAATGAAGCTGAGGTCCTGGTGCTGTATGAAACATTTCCTATGTGACTCAGAAGAATCTTTGGAATGTCCAACAGAGGTCCAGATAAGGCCGATATTATCTTTCTGCAATGCTGAATTTAAGCTTAAAATTATAAATAAAAACCTACACGTCCTGGAAAGGTCCTCATAAGATCAAAGCTTTTTAAATGAAATCAACCCAACTGTGTAAAATGATAGTGGTACAACAAAGACCATGAATCAAAATATTTTGGCACATTTTTCTTTGGGTTCATATCTTTGGTGCTTCAGGGTACAGATTTTTTTTTTTTTCCCCCCTCCCTAAAGGACCTCAGGAAAAGGCAACCAGAGTGTGTTTTTTAAATCATTTTTGTCTGCACCTCTGTCTATCATATCCTGGATAACATCCACGGGGGCTGGAATCTAAAATGTTTTTGCTAACTCTGGCCATTTTGGTGTTTTTTTTTTTTTTTTTTATTTTATTTTAGTGGCAACAGTATGATTGTGTCACTTTCAGGGGCAATTAAGAACACACACTTCAACTATAAAGTTCATTGCATGTAATAGTTGCATGTTATCCCGTTTACCTTTTTATTTCACTTCAACAGGGAAAACATGAAGTTTTCTTGCAGATTTTATTCCCCCCATATCAGATGTGGTATAATTCTGGTTGTGAATGAGGATGTAGTGTCTTAAATATACTTAAAATTACTGAATGGGGATGTCAGAATCTACTGGTTTTTATGAAAATCAGTCTGCTATTGTCCCTTTGTAGAAAGGTTTTATTGAAACTGGTAACCAAATATTTGTGATATTATGACATACCTGTCTGTATACTGTTTCTTAAAATAATGTATTGGAATTCAGATTATTCAAATGGCACTAGTCTTATTTCCAAATGAATCTAAATATTATAACATTCAACTCTTCCTGTCTACTATGAAATTTATACCAGAACATAAGTGTATGCTAGAATGCAGTGTCCATGTTTAAACAGGGAAAGCAAATTCTAATATGGATCATGGTTGAACAGCCTGAACCCATAAAGCTTAAGTTTTATCTAATTTTAAATAAAAGCTAACGATACCTAATAAACCTGGGTACAAGTGTTTGATTATTTTTGATTATGCAGGTAACAAAGATAAGCATTTAGATTGCAAAATTTATCAAGTTTAACAGAACTGAATAATTGTACCACATGAAAACACGAGTTTGATCTTTGCTGTTGGCATAAATTTGCAACTAAATCACACTTAAATGTAAAAAAACAGCAGACAAAACGGACAACTTCCTTTAAATGTCATTTACTTTGTGTGGAAATTTAAGGTTCTTAGTTTATCTTATAAGAAACGTTCATAAAATGTTTTAATTCACAATTCAGTTTCTATTGCCAGTTTTTTACATCAACTTTTACAGTAGTGGTAGATGGTAGTGGACGTGCTCCACAGAGAGTTCTCAGATGCGGACCCCCAGATATCTGGAAAAATTTTAAGAAATGAGCGCAGACTGATCTCTGTGTCTTGACTTGTTCCTCACATTTTCTGTGCTAAGCCAAACAGAGCTGATTGATTATAGCTTACCGGGTTTTTGCTTTGCTACAAGGAGTCACCTTGGTCTGTCATCATCCGGGAGGAAGCGTGTTCAATGTTTCGTGCCTCCGATGGCTCAGTGACAGCTTCTGCCTGCAGCCCGCTCGATCCCTATGACCTTTTGTGCATTGTCCATGGCGTCAGGCTCCTTGGCCGGCACTTTTAGCTGTCACGTGTGCGTCAGTGCGACGCGGTGACGGTGAGGGTCTGGCCAGGTGTGCTGCTGCCTAGTCCATTCCCAGACCGTCCCGCTCACAGCTCAATGCACAGAGCCGAGCTGAGCGAAGAGTGAAGAGGTGTACCTAGGCACAGGATGGTGAGGTGCTGTTCTCCGAGCAATCCGGAAAACCCGGCGTGCGTGGTAAGATGCTACCCTTACCGCATGCAGTACCTGCCCTGTTGCAATGAATGCCTATGCAAGCGTAAAGTGATTGTGCACAGATCTGCAGGAAAACATCTGGTAGCTCCAATGTGACGTGAAAACATGATCAATGGTAAATGTGTTTGATTAATCTAACTGCATCTGGATTATGCTGCGAATGACTGTAGTGTCTACCCGCAAACTTAATTTGATAAAGCACTAAGCAAACAGAATTAATGCTATCGCATTGTTTACGTTCTAAAGGATGGGGCTCCAGCATTGCCCTCCCAGTTTCGTCACCGTGCACTCTGGGGCAGCCTAACGGTAGTCCTGCTCACGGTTGTCATAGCGCTCAGCGTCACCGGACACCTATGCTTCAGACGGGCCAGCCCACAGGTAAGAAACTGCAAGCTCCTTTTAAAAATGCTTTCCTTAGTTTTCACACTAATACTTCCATTCATGGATGGAAAACCAAGTACATTTCCATGTTTTAACTGAAGTATTTTTCATTCCTACCCAAATAAATGGGGAGCAAGTGTGGGAGTACACTTCTTAAATCGAAGACTCAAAAGGTTTTTACTTTCCAAAAACATGTTGATCCACAGTCTCACCAGCTTCAGTATCTGTTCTGCTCGATCGTGTGAGTGCTATGAGGCTACTCCACCTTTTTTGACTGACAGGTGATCAGAGTCAAGGTATCAGAACAGACCGTAGATCTAGTCAATCAGTCAGCTACGGTGGACCAGCGTAACGATGTGGTGACTTACAGCGTAACACCTTGTGGCACCAACCACACCTCCACTGTGCTCTTTGACGTTAAACAGGTAAGGCCTTCAGCTCGTTTGTGTTTCCACTCCGCAAGTGGCTGAGGGTTGGTGCGTCTGGTAAGTGGTTCTCGGAGGAACACTAACTCTCCTATTGTCTGCCAAGGGGGTCATGTGCTACAAGCCAGACAGCCAGAATGCCTGCTTCCTTCGCAAAATGGACTCATCTGATTTCGATAACCTACAGGCTGTCCTGAGTGATTCCACACATAAGGTGAAACCTTTTTCAGTCTTACTTTAAGTGAGAAAAATACCCAATAACAAAACTCTGTATTCTCAGTTCTAACCCTTCATACTTAAATAGGTGGGATGTACAGTATTGTGCAAAAGTCTTAGGCACACAAAGAAGCCATTTGAGGCCATTTATTTGGGCAGAAAGTGTACATTGG
>JAACJT020000075.1:11233214-11266252 GCA_009936485.2 Gymnarchus niloticus | reverse complement strand
GAATTGAGGAGGTGTTTTGAAAATATTAACTGACACACTTTTACAGACATAAAGTAATAGTTTTACAGCAACATAAAGGTAACTTAACCATAATTTTCTTTGCCTGCCTAAGACTTTTGCACAGTACTGTATGACCCCTCCCCCACTCCCTGTCATAATAGTAAATTACAGCTGTTACTATTTATGCACAGTACTTACTGCACAGTGGCACCTTATATGTGAGGACTGCTGGACCTCCTACACGTTGGTGATCGTTAGCTGGCTGCAGGCTCTGCCGTCCATGTATGGGGGATCAGTCTGCTCAGTCACTGCCTGTTCATGGTGGGGGTGAGCGGAACACGGTTGCGCGGGGGACATTGTCCACTGGGGCCTGAATTCCTCAGACTATCTGATCGTCTCGCCTCTTCTCCCCCAGATCACGTTTCAGGACAGGGCCGTAGAGGTTACACCGGATACAATGAGCGCTCTGTTGGCTTCCCCTTTAAACACGTTGTAGGGTACAAAGGAGGAAGGGAAAATAACTGTGGTTAAAGATACCAGCCTGTTTGCTCAGGGTGTGTGTGTCTCATGCAAGGCAAATTTATTCCATATAAATACTCCCAGGCCAGGGCAGGTGCACCTGTGTGACACTGCTTGATATACTTAATGTAGCCCCATTCATATGTGGTCTTTAAGTGTCATCAGAGTTCTGTGACCAAACATGGTAACACAGCATCTTATAAAGACATACCCACTCCCTGGCAGCGACACCCAACTAACGTACAAAGGTACTTGCTTTTTGAAGCACTTGGAATCTTCATTATACATTCACATAAATATAAGTTGACAGGTGAGTGAAATTCACGTTTTTTTCCTTCTTTAACAATCTGGTTGTGTGACTGTAATTACATGGGTTCTGAGTAAAAGTGCTTGTTGAGAGAAAGAAAAAGAAATCATTTGGATTTTTTTTTTTTGTTGAGCATAGATGGAAACCTAAAAGATTTAGTTTCAAACCCCCCCATGCATGAATAGCAGTCAAAAGAGGGGTTATCCGACCCCTTAAATGGTTCCATCATGTCTTTTGAATGAGATATTCATGAATGAAGGCTCTTTTGTCCAGCAATGATATTCAGATAACTTCTCGAGATGGAGGTGGCATCAGTTTTTATCTGATGCATGGAATGATAAATTTGTACTGCTCTCAGTCTGTCTGACCTTTTTCCCCTCAGGTGAGTCAGTTCTGGGTTTTGGGGAATGAGACGCAGAGACAGACGGAGCTCTTAGAAGTGTTGGGAGACCAGCCCGTGGACGTATCCAGCCTCCAGGAGCCCTTCCAGTCCACCTGTTTGCACAGAGCCACTTACTGGACGCGAAAAGCCCTCAGTGAGACCTGTGAACAATGCCTTTTAAGAAACATGCTAACATTATGTATAGAGTAGAATAGTCACACTTTATCCACTGCTTAGTAGTTTTCACATACCACATTTTACTGTTATGAGAGAAGGTTATACGATTAGAGTGCAGGGTTAGCCAGCACCGCTGGGGCTTAAAGGCCTTGCTCAAGAGACCATCTGTGACATGGCAATGCTGCCAGCTGTAGTATTTGAACCTGTGACCTTCTGGACACAGATACCCAACCCACAGAATCGCTCACCACCCCATATTATTACTGTGCCCAGGGAGGTTCTGGCTTTTCCTCTTTTTCATTTGAAAGTAACAGTGCATTACCACACAAGTGCCTCGTGGTTGTGAAAGGTGCTATATTAAAATAAACTGAACTGAAATAGTGAGACCACCACCTAAGGAATGTGCAGTTAGCAGTCAAGTTCCATTAGGAGTAGCAGAAACCAAACCGATGCACGTGTGGGGCTGACGTGGCCTGGGTTCTCGACTTGGAGTTTGTGGCAGCGGCTCCTGCAGGCTCAAACAGGAAAACGTGGCTCCTCCAGGTGAATGGACTGACATCACAGCCAGTTCACCTGTTCCTCTTAGCAGGCCGACATGTGAGGTAGAAACTTAATCCTGAAGTGTAGAGCAAGCTGACCTTTGCAGAGGTGCAGTAAAAAAAAAAAAAAGAACACATTTGTCCTTTAAGTAGCGGATACAAAGGGGCACTTGGAGGTACCACTCTCCTGACTTTTTCTGGGGAGTATTCTCACGTGACTCCTCCCCTCCTGTCATTCTTTCCGCAGGTCCACCGAAACGAAGGCTAATTTACTTCTGCATAGATATATGTTTCCCAAGCAATATGTGCGTGTCGGTATGCTTCTACTACCTGCCCGAGTGACTGAGCACATCGCCCGCCCTGCAGCCCAGGAAACAGCGTGCTCCTCCTCACCACAAAGGCTGAAAACATCGAGGGGGGTTCACACACATAGTCCCCTAGCCAACCACCTCCCCGGAGGAGAAACACCCCATCCAGGAACAAACAACCCTTATCCTCACCTTTTAATCTTGTTTTTTTTGCAGTGGAATTTGAAAGATGAAAAGATTCATTGAGGTCTTTGTTTCCTGTATCCTACAGCTGATGACTAAGTGAATGCACTTCTGTTGGCTTTCAAATAAAACATAGCATTCTGATATTCCACTCTGTCTCAGGATGACATTTTATTAAAACGAGGCAAGATGAGCACAAGGGAAAGGGCAGCTTTTAACGGAAAGCCTGGTTGAAAGGGAGCCTTAGAAAGGCCTATGCTGAAACACTGGACTTCCCTCCCCCCATCCTGCACTGAGGAAATTACATAATCTGAAACAGCAGACGTTGACATCACCTGCAGTTCTTGGTTTTTCTGATAATCTTGTTTAATTGAAAACTATTATAATTAAGTCCACACAATGCTCCTCTTCCTCCTCAGCTTGCATGTGTCATCGACGAAATGGAACTTGCCACGGGCACTGGCGGGCGGGGCTGGGTCGCAATTGGCAAAAATGCATCGTCAGCCCAGCACGCTGTCGTTGAATGCCAGGCACACCACAGCCTTCTGGTGCCCGCTGTACTCGCGCTTGATCTCGCCTGTCTCCACACACCATAGCCGAGCGAGGTTGTCCGAGGAGGCTGCAGACCATGCAAAGGAAGAGCGGTCACTGAGCTGCTTGTGTCAAATAAGAGTGAATTTTCAGCACAATCGGTCAAGCTGTGTTTTCTGCAGCCACGATTTGTGGGGAGACACATCACTTTTCGTCATTTATATAGGCAAACATTTTCACTCAACTGGGCCTGCTTCAGGTAAGTTATCCTAGGTATGTGTACTGGTGACCAGCACCACCCTGCTGGCTGGTCTAACCTGTGACGATGTACTGGGAGTCCCCTGAGAAGGCGCAGTCCCACATCCATCCTCGAGACGTTTCCCCGGGGTTGTTGCTCTTGATGCTCAACTCTGTCATCAGGGAAAAGTTAGACGTCCTCCAGATCTTGCATGTCTGGTCAGCCGAGCAGGTGGCCAGCAGACTATGACAACGGTAAAAGCACCTGGTTAGCCAGTATGTATGAAACCCATGCCTGCGATTAAGTAGAATGCTCAATAAATGCACAATTTGGGGCTTGTCAATGTCATCAGTGATTACACTCACGTGGAGTCAGGACTAAATTTGCAGCGCAGAGAGTAACGCTTGTGAGCTGGGATTTTGGTCTTGGGAATAAGTTGTGTCACCTCGTCCCCCATTCCTCCAGCCATATTCCAGACATAACAGTTTCCCTGTCACAGAGAGAAAGACAGACATCTTCATGAGAACATAGTCCATGACTTATGGTTTAATCCATCTCACACAAAGTCAACGTGCAAAATGAAAACATAAAATGCTTAACGCTACAGCAAAGGTGATGGAACTCCTAGACTAGAGCTGGTAACCATGCATACTGACCGAGCTGTTGACTGCGGCCATGTAGCTTGCATCCGGGTCAATGTGGACTGAGTTGACGGAGACCTCCAGCTCAGGGATGAGCTGTTCATTATGGTCTGTCTTTAGGTCCCAAATGTGGATCACTCCACTCTGGTCACCAACTATTAGCTCTGCCTGGACATTTACACACACACACACACACACACACACACACACACACACACACACAGAGGCATTCTGTCATTTGCACGTGTCCAAAACAGCTTCCTCAAATGGTCTTTGCAAAAAATTACCCGAAAAAGGAACTGAATTAGAAATTCCACATTGGCGTGTTTTGTATCTGGTTCAAGGCTGCTAATGTCTACAGTCTGTTTCTATAAGTACAACACATTTGCTTTTAAATGTTTATGCGTTGCTAGCTGCAAAATAAATCCTCAAAAGAGAAGCCTTACACTGGGCTGACACCCACCTGGTTCGGGTGCAAGCACACACAGTTAATAGGAGCATTGACCTGGAAGATTCTTTGGCACTGCAAATTCCTAGACCTTTGGGAGAAATATTTCATTACAGAACTGAAAATGCACACCATATTTAAAATAAAATGAAAAAGCTAACACCTATTTGGATATGGGATATTAAAAATACTACACTTAGGACTATCCACTTTTCAAAATGACATTTAAAATTGGGCTTAAATATACGTGTATCAAACACATCAATCACATGAGGGGTTTCCACCACGTAGTTTCGGACAGTCATGACTTATTTGTATTCTGCATCAGAGGCGACTGCAGAAAGCACATACTCATCCCACCTTAGATCCCAAATCCGAGCCATGCAGTCCTCCCCGCCGGTGTACATCCAGCGGCCGTCCTCGTGGAAGCCCACCGAGGTGATGTTCTTGCTCACACCGTCATAATTGATGACAGGATTGGGGTTGTTGGAGTTCAAGTCGTACATTCTAATGTGTTGGTAACCTGACAGATATGGAGAAAAGAGCTCACACTGAACATACTGCTTCTAAAGCTCTTGTCATTATTGTCTGATGCTGAGACTTCTTGTTTTACTTTGTTACTGTGACTGATAACTGACAGTCTGCAGAAGGCAAGCTAAGTATCTCGCTGTATTAAGCATACGAGAAACTTGAAATACTGCATTCTCACAGTATTTTAAAGCAGCATTTTTAGTAATACATTCATATGTCCCAAATATTAAATATACTATTTTACCGTTAGATCAATGAATTCAGATCACCAGACTTCACTGCATCTGTGTGATTCACTGTTTTAAAGTATGAAGAGCCTCTCAACTCACCGGCAGCTGCGATCATACTTCGGTCTGGAGTCACCTCTAGTGAGTTTACCTGCTGAAGATGTGTGTCAAAGAATTATTGATTGATTTCATTTAGGCAGTGTTTGAATTTCATGTCTGATAGTTTCATTTTTTTCCCAGGAATCACTCATGCATCGAGTTACTGATTTATGTTAATTTGTGATCGACGCATAAACTCTCGATGCACAATATCCATAAAAAGAGGATTTTGAAACACTCTGTAACACTGGTTTTACGTGAAACATTTATAGCACAGTTTGGTAGGAGTGCATCTCTTTAGGATACCGAGTCCTGGTGCTGGACTGTCCTCGTGCAGATGCCGCTGTGCGCTTGCCAGAACCGGACTGTGTGGTCATAACCCGCGGTGGCGAGAATCACCGGATCACTGCCAACAGTGCCTTGGTTAACGTTCATCTTCACGGGAAGCCAACCTCTTCAGGCCTGCGAGTCTGAAATGGAAATTCAACACATTAAATTAAATCATAGGCGTACGAATAGTCCATTAATAGCCACATTTCAGTTTATGGCTATCCATTCGCCATGACTATTTGTCAGCTAACCCCTTCCTCACACATATACACAGGAAATTTCATCGACCAAGGGAATTAAAAAAAAATGTTTTCTATGCTGAAAATTTGACTGCAATATTTAAGGTGAAAGCTGGACATTTAGTTAGCTAGCCAGCTTTTCTCTTGTTCCAATAAATTTAAGATTCATAGCATGCACAAACGATGACAAGTAATTATGATACACATTAAAACAAATGCAAAAGATTTACCCTAAATGGGAACATAATTGTCATAGTTCAACCATAAAATCGGACGATACCTGAATGTTTCTGTAATGTGTACACCAATAATAATTCCCCAGAGCAACGTTTATAAAAGTAAACAGTTCCGAGAAATAGTAATGTTTCGTGACCGAATGAGACGACTCATACAGCAATGCGAGTTAGATAGTATTAGTTATTATATTGAGTGTGACAGCATTGACGACGGACCCGATATCCTCAACAGTAGCTCGCCAAATTAAGTCAACTGTCATCCTATGTTGTCTTTAACATTTACTTGTCAGCCGAACTGCACTAAACTGATGGCCTAAAGTTACCGTTCATAAACTTTTTAATCCGAGGACCCAAATAATAAATCACGTTGGGTCCAAAGAAGAGGATTAACACAATAGCAGCAGAGCTGTACATATGTACCGAACAATCACAAACACATTCGAAACGCAACTTGTCACTGGACAGATTTAGGAAAATGAAAATGGCAATATGATCTCACCTGAAGCAGAGAAAACGTCTTGTGGAGCAACAGCAAAAAAAAAATAAAATAAAATAAAATACAGAAGATATATATCATGTAAACAAGGATGACTTCTTAATATCAGCGGTACTTGAAGGAAGTGTTGCGGTCCGGTCCCAATTTGGCGCTGCACACCTTTTGGGCAGGTCGATCCTTTTTAGGGCAGAGTGAAAGATGGCGGCCCGCTTTAGCGGTGTCTTACAGTTAACCGATTTGGATGATTATATCACCCCGTCTCAGGTAGTCTGCCTCAAATTCAAATTATAACGCATTACCTATATAGAAAATCATAATACATGTATATGTTCATCTGAAGAACAGTCAAGTCGATCTATTTGTTCATTAGTCATTTGTTTAGCTTACCATAAGTTAGCCATGATGCTCTGAAACGGAGTTTAAAGTATTTAGACGTCGACTGTGCTGTCATTGCTTACTGTGTTCATAGTTTAAATATCTACATAATCAAAATAAGGAGTCGTGTCAATGACAGAAGTATTTGGTTGAAACAGCCACTGCATAACTGGATTATTGTTTGGCAGACAGTTCCGAAATAAATAGTTTACCATGTTTGAGCTTAAAATAAACCTTGCAAAGTAATGACTGTTTTTAGTAAAATATAAAAATACCGAATGAAATCACGAGTGTTAGCTGAACTGATTCGACCGCTTGAAGTATGGCCCACTTAAAATTTCAGTTCACCGGGGAGAAAATGGAAAAACCAAGATAAAAGACCCAATAAGTCAGTGTCATTCAGTTTTCAAAATGGCATAAACTGGAAACTTTGGTATATATCCAGTTACTCTACACACCAAACTAAGCATGGAAGTATGGCATCCCGTGTTAAGTGGTTGTTTTCACGTGGCAACCATACGAATCTCCTTTAGGGAAGCTGCACCACCATCTGACATCTGTTTTTTTTTTTTTTTTCCAGGAATGCGTAAAACCTGTAAAGGTAGAGAAGGTGCAAGGAAAGTCTGTGGCCAAAATTCAAATAGAAGATGATGGAAGTTACTTTCAGGTTAACCAGGTAAGGCAATGATCATTAGATAATTATTTAATTTGTGACTGGGATATTTGCTATCCTGTCTGTAAATGTAATGGGATGAATCTCTGAATGTCTGAATGTACTGTGGCTTCAGTTCACCTCTCTACAGCACTGAAGAAGAAAATGAGAAGGATTAAAACTGTAGTGGTAAAACAATTATCAGCTCGTTTTCTATAACCTTGTCAAAAGGCCTTGGGATGTGAGAAGTCTTGAGCATTTAAGCTTGGTTAAGATTTGATGAAGGGAAAGAATATTAACAACATCCGTTTCAAAGCAGCTTGGAAAGACCTTAATACTAGTCTGTACATGCGCAGGAGGGCAGACTGCAGAAGCTGGAGAAGGCAAAGATCACGCTGAATGACTGTCTGGCCTGCAGTGGTTGCATCACATCCGCTGAGAGCGTTCTGATCACCCAGCAGAGTCACGATGAACTGTACAGGATTCTCCAGCAGAACAAGGTACAGGGGAGCATGTGCTGTTTTCTCTGTCACCGAATCACCGGAGATTGGCTCACCTATACTGATTGATCTCTGGGTCTTTGTTGCATTTTCGTGTATACGCGTTGTATGTTTGATTCTGAAATGTTCAGAAAAGTGTTTCTGTGTTTAGGAAATTGCAGCTGACATTTCTGAGATGGAACGAAATCTCCGAACTTTTAAGCACAGTTTTAACTTTTGCTTTTTACCTGTTTATATATTGTACTAAAACAACCCAGTAATCCAGGTGTGAGTTCATGTCCTTAACTGTTATACCGTTGCTGCTCTCTGTTGGTTAATATTCACCCAAGTATACAGTGACATGTCCCTCTTCAAGCTTGCTGAAAGCAGCCCAACACTTACGCTTCCATTTTGTTCAAAAGTGCTTTTTTAAAAAAATAGTTGAGTAGTCAATTATCCACCAGCTTAAAGGGTGTCATTATAAGTTGTTTAAAAATTATGTGTCTCCTGTAAGCATACTTGTGCTTCACTGGTGAGCCTCTTGATGCTGGATGGATGCATCGCTGTCCTGTGTGGCCTGTGTGTCGGGTAACAAGACGGCCACCCTTCCTGTGGCCCTGCAGAGTGGCAGGGAGAGGATGGTGGTGGTGGTGTCAGTGTCCCCGCAGACCAGGGCCTCGCTGGCAGCACGCTTTGGCCTGAGCAGCTGTGACACTGCCAGGAGGCTGACAGCTTTCTTTAAAAAACTGGGTGAGTGATGCCGCGTGCTGGCAGATTTACTGTCTGCTCTGAAGTGACCAAATCCTGTCCATTTATGTAAAAATGGTACAAGCTTGTTCCAGCATAGACTAGAATATGAGACGTGGAGTGTTGTTCAGGAGGTTATTTTATGAGTATTATATTGTAATTTATGTTTAATTCAGAGGCAGCATAATTTGCAGCTGGAATTGGCAAAGTGGCTCTCTGGGCAGTATTTTTGCCTCCTCTTCGTGGTTGGGGTTTTGACCCCCACCCCACTCTGTGCTTATTCTCTCTGTGTTGCATGGGATTTCTCTCAGTACTCTGGTATCCACCCACAGTCCCAAGATATGCAGTTAGGCAAATTGTTGTGTGTGCGTGTGTGAGTGCGAAGGTACCTGCCTTTGCTGCCTGATCCTTCCGTATCCCTGTGGGAAGATCGGCTGTATAATAATGTTTGTTTGTGTAAATGCAGAGCGGGGATGAACTCCGCTACTGTGTCGCACAGCCTGAAATGTGGTATTTATGAGTCGGAAGCCTCATGAGTCCTGACTGACTGTATTCGCGTCGTGTTTCAGGAGTGCATCATGTGTTTGATACCGGCTTCAGCAGAACCTTCAGCCTTCTGGAGAGCCAGCGGGAGTTCGTGGAGCGGTTTCAGCGGAAGGAGCAGGACCAAAAGGCTCTGCCGATGCTGGCCTCTGCTTGCCCAGGTAAGCAGTGGTATATGTTTAGGAGGGACAGAGCGGGAAGTCCCCTGGCCTTAGTTGGGAGATTAAGTTGGTGATGGATTTAAAGTGGTAGTGGCCTCCGCCTAAATGAAAGCAGTGTGTTTGGTTGTGTCCTGTCGTATCTTTTGGCAGGATTGTTTTTCTCCTTTTTACAGGAGCAGTACTGAGCTTTGAAGTGTTTGAAAAGCTTTTTTGTTGTTTCTGCCGTTATTTATTATTATTTTCATGTTACACCTCATGTCATTCTTCAAGTGGTCATTGGTTCGAATCCCACAGCCGGCAGAGTCACCATAACGGCATTTTGCTCTTGAGCCATGCCTTTAACCCCGAAACTTGCTTCTGGCCTGCCAGATAAATGGCTGACTCCAAGCTTTGCTCTCACCCATCTTTCTGTGTCAATCTGCGTAGACTAAAGCAGTCCTGTGTATCTGTACTCATATTTGTACAAACGGCTAATAAAGTATTTAATTTCATTATACAAACAATGCATTAGACATCTACGCTGTATGGTTCTTAAGTGTTTCTGTAAAGCATGTTGTGATCCTGAGTGTATTTGAATAAAGATAATTACCAGTGTCAGTGCAGATATTGATAGTGCTGTTAATTTTGTCAAACTGTTTAGGAGGCAGTGATGCTGCAGATAGTGGAAACGCTCTCCTTCCTCCCGTTTACCGCCAACAGGGTGGATTTGCTATGCAGAGAAGACTCACGGTGACTTCATCCTGCCCTTCATCAGCACCACCCGCTCCCCTCAGCAGGTGATGGGCTCCCTGGTGAAGACCTTCTTTGCAGAGAAGCAGGTACCTGATCTTACTGGCTACGGTGCGGGTCCTGGAAGGTGCAGTGGTACAGACTGATGTCCTGTGTGTGTGTGTGTGTGTGTGTGTGTGTGTGTGTGATTTTTTTTTTTTTCCCCTTTATTTAAAAGATTGGAATTATGTATAAGTAGTATTTAAACTGAGTACCTTGAATTCGGTAATAAAAAATAAGAATGGCAGTTTAAATTGGTGACAGTGGTCTAGAAACCGTTTTGTAAATAGATGGTTAAATCCTTTTTAGAAGTTATCTGAACCTGTAATCGGGGAGTTTATTTTTCTCGAAATTTTGTGTCATTGTCTGTTATGCAAAAAGCTTTGTTCCGCTCTCTCGATTCCTTATGAAATCATGGTTCACTGCAACACAGAACCTTGAGTCATTATTAAACCAGTGCAGAACTGAGAGCTCTTCACCGGCTGTCTGTAGTGTCCCTGTATGGAGTCGTGACTCGGTAAATTCAGGCGGCTCTTTCTGCAGGGCTTGGCCCCACAGCAGATCTACCACGTAGCCGTGATGCCGTGCTATGACAAGAAGTTGGAGGCCTCCAGACCTGACTTCTACATCGCAGAGTCAGAGACGAGGGAAGTGGACTGTGTCATCACCTCTGGTATGGAGAAAGCGGTGGGGGTGATTGCTATATAGATGTTGTCACATATACAGAAATATTGTTGCTTCCTTCTGAGGAAATAAGGAAGTATCAGGTGGTCTTTTACTTTAGACGTTATTAAACCTCTAAGCCTTGGTTTGCTGACATGAAGAACAAACAGGCAAAAGGACAAATCAGGGGTATTGCAACAAGATCAGTGGTTATTTTCAAGTTACCCAGAAAAAGAATTTGCTGATTCCTATATTGATTTCCAGGTGAGGTTCTAAAGATGCTGGAGCAGGAGGGTGTTTCTCTTAGCGATTTGGATCCAGCACCTTTAGACACGCTGTGAGTTTTCCTTCTCCGTGACCATGCTTACGGCGCACTGTCAGTGTAACCTATTCTGGCCATTACCTAAACTCCATATAAACCCCATCATGTCCTGTAATAGGGCTGCTCATGGCAGAATCCTGGGACTTTGCAGATTATGGCCTGTGTCCTGCATTGAGTCTTTTTTGGTCGTGCAGGTTTAGCAGGGTCCGTGGAGACGAACTGATGGGTCACGCGGGTAGCGGATCAGGTGGCTACCTGCACCATATATACATTAATGCTGCCAGACAGCTTTTTGGAATCGATGTGAAGGAAATCACATATAAGACGCTCAAGTAAGTCACCCTCTGGCCTTGTCCTTGTTCCATCAAACACACCCCTTCAGACCCCACTGAATCTTAATCTGTTTCCCTTAGGAATAAGGACTTCCAGGAAGTGACTTTAGAAAGGGATGGTACTGTTCTGCTGCGCTTTGCTGCCACCTATGGCTTCCGCAACATTCAGAACCTGGTGCAGAAACTGAAGAGAGGGAAGTCACCGTACCATTTTGTGGAAGTAATGGCCTGCCCGTCAGGTAGGAAACAAGTACCCATCATTACCGACAGCCGTGACAGAGCGTGCTGCAATTCTGGGAGTCTTTCTCTCAGTCTGTAGGAGTGTGGTTAGAATATGGTAGTCTTAAGTTTGTATAACAGGATTTGAGTGTCAGACATGTTTGAAAAATATATCTGGTGAGAGCTTAATTTTGGCTTTGAATATGCTGGCTTTTTTGGCGGAGTGTGGTATTTACTATTTTAGTTCCAACGACTGGGGCGCCGGACTAAACTCTGGGCTAACAGAAGATGGCTCGGTTCAAAGTTATTTTACTGAAGATTTGCAATAGACTGTTAACTGAAGTCAAGATTGTCAGCCACACTGCATAGTGAAAACAGGTTCCTCTGTGAAGATTCATTTAAAGGTGGTTAAGGAGGAATACTTGTGATTGAAGAAGATGCTAACAAATGACCCAGAAACAACCTTATGTTTCCATACTTGCATTCATAACTGCTTGCTCAGGAGTGGGTAACGGTGACCTCATATTACACCGAAATCCTCTGCATAAAAAGGCACAATTTAGTTTTATTAAGCCAGCTTATACAAGGTGACTAATATTCATTTACGCTCTAACTATTTCTGGTGTTTTGTCTGCAGGGTGTTTGAACGGGGGAGGACAAATACGGCCTCAGGCGAACCAGTCAAACAAGGAGCTGCTGCAGCAAGTAGAGGAGCTGTACAGAGCGGAGAGTCCCCTGAAGCCAGAGGAGGATGACCGCGTAGCAGAGCTCTACCATAGCTGGCTGGAGAGTCTGGGGGAGGAACAAGCCCGGAAGCTTCTGCACACCCAGTATCGTGCTGTAGAGAAGGCCAGCACTGGCCTCACCATCAAATGGTAAAAGAACGCACCCATGTAACTCAGATGCCAAAGCTGCAGGGCAAGCAGCTTGAGGCCTCTTTATGACCACAACTGACCAGCGTTAACTGACCAGCACGTTCACTAAGAGACGGAATGGGACACGTTTGACAGTCATTTACTGGTGGTAAGGGTGTCTCCGTTTGTGATCATGGGCTTTTAGAAAAGCTTGAAGCCCTGACTGTTTTATTTTTGTCACTGGAGAGTTTGTATAGCATCTCACTACTGGATTGGATTGAGCCTTAGCCTGCCTCATCATTCCATTACATATTCATGTTTTATCAATTCTATTTATAAAAGTTTATGCTGTGCTATATTGAGTATATTTAAATAGAATATTGATGGATATTTAACCTTTGCCTTTATTATAAAAAAAAACACAATTTTATATTCCTTGTGATTTCTTTTTTCTGCCCCCTGCTACCACAAGGTTTTTGTGGTTTTATGACAAGCTGAAAGTACCTCTATTGAGTCTATTCTGAGGTGTTGATGGAGAACCTACAGCATGATAAGTAACTGAATGCCATATAAGAGAAACTAGATACTATGGGCATACGTATAGTCCAGCTGTGTCACTTACTACTTGTGAAGGTGGCAAAATCCAGTCATTGTACAGAAATGTGGTAAGACCAATGCCTATCACAGCTCACATGGCCAGAGGACATACTGGGTGGGATATCCATCCACCCTGGGTCAGACCATCACTCACAATGAAGAATTCAGTCATCTGTTCACCTAACCTCATGTCTTTGACACGGCGGGGAAACCCATGCAAACGCCAGAGGTGGGACCTGCAACCCTGGTGCGGTGAGGCCACCGCATCACCCACTGAGTGATAGCAAATACGCTTGTATGATGTATTTTTTTAAACGTTGCCAAAACAGGACACCATTGCTGAAGGTATGTAGTTTTCATTTTATTAAATAATATAAGCCATAAATAAATGAAACTGGCTTTATTTGGGCAGCTTTAAAAATTCTTTGGATAAAAAAACAGGTGCCTCATGTATGTGTATTAACATCCTAGTGTTTATGGAAACTACTGGCTCCTATGTGTAAAGATTATTTCATACTTTTGGTTCTGGATTTTTTTGGGATCATCTGTACAGAACTAAAGGGTGGCTGATTGGGCTGCACTGTTGCCTGATCTGGAGGGTTGGGGGTTCCTGCTTCCATTCTGGGTGTGTAGAGTTTGCATGTTCTCCATTCGTGGTGTGGATCTCCTATCGGTGCTCCTGTTTGCTCTTGCAGTCCAAAGACAAGCAGTTAGGCTTATTGGTGCTTGTAAATTGTCCTCAGAGTGTGAGTGTATGTTTGTGCACTGTGGGGAACTGGCATTGGTGGGGGGGGACCTGTATAACCCAATGAGAACAAATGTTCGGCATGTTCGAAAAGACAAACAGACGATGCTTCTGATACAGGCAGGCCAGTTGGTTGTAACCATAATCAAGGAAGTACAATGAAGCTTATGTTGCTCGTTAGTTAGTTACTACCGACATTACTCTAAATCTTTTAAAGATGTTTTGTATGTCTGCATGTTTCTGTTCTCTGTATGTAATCAGAGACTATTGGAGCGATTCAGTGATAAAACGTATTTTGAAAAAGGTGAAGTGGATGTTCACCTTACATTTTGATTTGCACAGCACAAATCATTGAAAGACAACAAGCAGCTCTTGATTGTATTTCAATATAAAGTTAAAAGTGACATTTTGTTGCTACTAAGTGACCTATACTTGCAAAAAAAGTTGCATGGAATGAAGGTGGGGGCATGAAATCTCTCCTGCTGGAAAATCAAAGAAAAAATTTAAAACCAATGCTGTAGCTCCATGTTTTAAAGCTGAGGGAGGAAAGCGGGGATCCCCAGAGAAGATCCACTCAAGCAGAAGGAGAAGGTGCAAACTGTAGACAGAGCCAGGGAAATCAGAAGGTGTGAGGACATAGCGCAACCCACTGAGCCGACTGGATGATGGAAGGGAAAAAATAGATCATTTAGGAAAAAAAAGAACACATTTCATGGTCTTTACTTTTAGTAAAATGTATAGTCTATATGATCCATTGTTTACTGTTTTCATTTGCCTCATAACATTTTCATCTTAAAATACTTCACTTTCAAATGTAAAATGTTTATAATGTGGCTAAGCTCTGTGAAGTAGGGTTGTGGATTTGTATTTAAGCTGGAAGGCGTTTAATCATGTCAGCCAGAAAGCCACAGCTGTGACTGCAGTTAATTACTTTAAGCACTACAAAGCTCCATTGGTTAGTTTCACATCATTCAAAGTGATTCTCAATAGAACAAGCAAAATGGGTAGATCTAATTGAGTTAGTTTAAAAGAATGTTATGATTTATCATTAAGTAAGAAAAAATTATTATACTTGCTTGCCAAAAACCAACATCTTATTAGTGGGACCACCGCCTTCCCGCTAGAAACTTTATTGGAACATCCGAAGGATGGTACAGGAAAACCACAGAACACTGCATGGGAGGACATGTCATTACATATTGAGATGACAAACAGAACAGGATTCCTCTTAGAGGAGTACTTATTCATGCATTAAATATTAAATAAACACTATATAAAGAATTTTATAAGTGCCCTGCTTTCTCCACTTCTAAAGGCAATAACCATGTTTTCTCAGTGCTCATCTGCTCAGCCACCTACTTAAAACACACAGGCACAATGCTTATTGTTTTCCCTAACATCTGCAAACTGTTTATCCCATAAAGGTAACTTGAAAATGTGGCAAGGATTACGTCCAACGAAAACATCAGAAATACTGAAGACTCTAAGCAACAGCATGAAGGAGGCCAGTCCTCGTGCCAGTCTTCAGAGGGCCGCTCTGGTCAAGGTCTGTCTCACCTCCCCAGGGTCAGCCAGTGTGCATGACAGGATGTTCCCTCTAAAGCCACTCCGAGATTTTGGGGATGGAAAAATCTACCGAAAAACGTCAGCAGCAATAAAATGAAAACCACTTTTTTTATATTGCGAATTACTGACACATTTCATCTGTGATCATTATAAGGCCCATGGTAAGCACGACTTAAGACAAGAAAATGGCAAAATAATTCACGTGCAATTTGAAGGTAGTTGTGGCATTATCTAATATTCATGCAGCTGTACTATTCAGTTTATACTGGCAGCCAGAGCGATGCAAAAAATTGAAAGTGAATTAAATTAAAAATAGAAATGACAATCAGTGTACAGAGATATGTGCACAAATATGAGAACACGTGAACAGAATGAATTAAATATTATGATGGAAATAGAAAATAAGAGAATAACAAATTGCCATAGAGGTAACCTATAATAACAGGTAACCTGTGCAGTACAGTACAAGTAATAAGAGGCAAAGACATAACTCACATATACTGTATAACTTTATAGCAACAGTTATGGCTGTTTAAAAAAGCCTCTACAAAGCCTGGACCACCCTCAGATTGGGGTGTATTTAAAGTGTAAAATCCATGTGTTTTCTATCTGAAAGTATAGTCTGACCAGGATTAAATGAGACGTTTCACAACATGAAAGCTGATATCCACAGAAGGGAATATTACATGCATGACATACCCACATAGCCATGAATAAACATTTCGCAAATATGAAACACAAAATTGAATTCCATTTTCATATGGAGAAACACTTTTCTTATGAAGGTAGACCTACTAAAACAATGAAAGTACAATTTCAATGAAAATTATTTTCATACCTTCAAGAAGATTTTGCATCTTTCCAGTAGAAATTTCCATTTCAGAGCCGTTTTCTTTTCTTCTGTGAAATGCAGAAACTCTTTGGCCTACCAAAAATATAAAAACATTTTTCTACTCGTTCCTACATTTCTTCCCTAAATCACTAACTGATAATACAAGTATTTTAACACTGAAATATACACGGAAAATGTGCCTATTATTTTAATAAATGTTAAGATAATAATATATAGGAAACGATTGCTCGCTCCAACACAAATGTAATATTCTATCCATTACTGCTTATCCATATGCAAATTCAAGTGACCAGTATGTGAAGAAAATTTATTTTGATGGTGAATGGAATTAAAACACCAAGTGGAAATGTGAGAACACAGAAACATCAGGTACCTTCTTAGGACCATGCTGCCACTCATGCTTTGTGTTCATATTTTTACCTAGGCTTAGCTTAACCATCCAAATATACTACATCACTAATAAAGACTAATAAATGGACACACCCATGCATAAAAAACATTAAATTGCATAATATAAAAATCAGCGGGTTATACAAAGCATATATTTTGAATTAACTTTGTATGATAAATGTAAATCTTTGCCAGATTATTACTCAGCCTGTTAATCTCACTTGCAAATCATAAATACAGACCAACAAGTAGAAATTCCTGCCTCAAGTCAACTTACAAGACTAGCTTAAAAAAATGAGCTGACTACCTATAATTCAGCTGGTGGAGAAATGTCAATCTCAGTTTTGAGAAAGTAGCCACAGCTAATTGCAATTGTGTGGTACACTACAAACTTACCGAGCAGCCCAGAGTTTGTTCAGCAGCAGTGCCAGACAGCGTACACGACTGCAGGGTGCCCGTGTGATCAGTGATATCCACTAACAAATCGAAGCTGCTGCTGACCTCCAGCTGTGCAGCCCTTGGACAAGCTGGATTACTGCAGTTTTGCATGTCTTCAGATATCTGATACCAGCATGTGGCACTGAAACATACAGATGTATTGTTAGTCACAATACTCAGTGCGCTGCTATTAACTTTGGACCTGCATTTCTGTCGTGGCCAAATGCATTAAATATTTTGGTTAAACATACCATATTTTCCCCATGTACAGGATTCAACTATACAAAAATTTTTTAAGACTGTTTATCTGTCACCACAAACATTCTACAGACAATGAACCAATCATGTAACCTGGCAAATGGACACACCACTGGTGTAATGTATCCTTACCTCTACATGTTAACCAACGGTATTATTATATTAAAAATTTACAATATTAGGTAATTATTTTCAGACTGCTGCCATATCTTGAACTTTGCTTCTCTGTAATGTCTGTGGCAAAGCAAATAACCCAGTTTCTATTATTATTAAACACACAGTAAAGCCGAAGAGGAATAGTTAGTTAACTGATATATTTACCATCTGTTTCGAATCACTTTAAAAACAGAAGCATCAAGATTCAATGTAGTGATGAAGGCATATGTAATTCCATAGATGTCTTGCTGTTCAACATTTTTTTGGATGCACAGTTTGAGTTCTTCCACAGTAAAGACATCACTGATTGAATCCACTGAAAAGATGAAATTGTGAATATTAACAGTGTACCAAGGTAGCAGTTCTGCATAACATATTATGGGGCAGAGTTTGATTATGAAACACAACTTACAGGACACCTGATCTCCCGATATTTTCTCTTGATCATCCAGTGCTCCGGTTCCGGAAAAGTCTCTGGCATAATTGAACAGCTGCACTGCTTCTTTTGTGTCTTGTTCAATTATTTTAGAAAAAAAAATAAGTATACGGTTTTCCTACTCTTTCACCTTCAGTCAGGAACTATAGTTGTGATTAGCACTAAGGTTACATGGAAAAGTCCAGTAACTTTTTAGTGTATTTTGGTGAAGAGATTAGATGCGCATTGTAAATATAAAATCAGAGAGACACCACAATTATCATTACGTACAGTACCGTGCAAAGGTTATTGACTGACAACAAAGATTATGTTTAAATCACGTTCATGTTGGTGTAAAATTATGACTTCATGTTGGTCAAAGTGTGTCAGCTGACATATTTCAAAACGTCTCTACATGTCACCCCAGAATAAACAGTTACCACCCAACATACCTAGATATGTACTAGTGGAGCTCATATATGAGCGTACCTTATTTGGCTAATCAATACACCGTAAAAGTGAACTAACTACATAAGATCACAAGTTAAATGAACTGGTGGTGAAAATTAAAAATACATGCAATGGCTGGGGTGGTTTCGAGGAGAGGTTTGGAAACCAAACTTATGTTGTTCAAATCATCCAACTATATATGACTAATATTTTGGAGAATGGAAGAAATAATTTTTATTTCTTCTTTTTGTATTACCATTTATTTTTTACATTCTAATGCTAAATATGCTGCCTAGATACATAGCCTGAAACAATTTCTCAAACAGCCTAAAACCTTTGCACAGTACTAAATATTTTTCTCCAGTTTTATCCTCAGTGTTAGTTGTGTTGAGCCCTTAATTCAACTACCTGCAGCCAAGCAATCCCATCTTAATGGCGCTTAGAGTTTCTTCTAACAACTCCACAAAGTAATTCACTACCTTCTAACTGCTACATCCTCCATTTGTACAGTCAATCACTTGCTGCAATGCAGAGCTAAGCATGCATTGCTGGCAACCAGCAACTCACAAGCAGCCATTAAGTCAACAACTTTGCTTTGGAGGGGTTGGCTGAGATTCTGTGACCTATTAGCTCACTTCTTTCTGGCTCTAGGTCAAAACCCATGTGCTGTGTTGTCTGAACTCCTCTGGGTTCTTTCCTATGCCCAGTCAAACCCTTTTCCATTTAAGGTCTTACCAGGATTGACAGTGACGATGGTTTTTGAGATAACTGTTGCAATCATGCTTTGTCGGAACTTATCAAACGTGACACGTGCATCCGCAATGAAGAGCACTGAAAGCACAGGAGTATATTCAGAATGCTCGGCCAAAATGGCATTTTTAAAATGTGTAAATACAGAATACAAACTTACCTGTTTCTCTGGGTATCCATGTTTGAACAAACTGAATGTTTTCCTGATCCCAACTAAATCAGAAATAATATTTTCAATGGGGTACACTGAGAATCTGAGCCATCTTGCAAAAATAGTATAAGTATAATCAGTGATCTCACCAGATTAAACAAAAAGACATAATATTTTCGTCAAACAGCTTCACTTCACATCTTTGTCCTTTGCGTCCATCTGCAGTCGTGAAATACTTTGGCTCTCCAATCTACAGTACAACAATAATGAGAAATTCAAGCATTAAATCCAAAATAAATGACATTGTCTTCCATCTGTGGCATACAACAAATGTTCATCCTCTGGGAAAACTGAGAAAGTTTCTAGTTCCTTAGGGGATTATGTTGCACTTTTGAGTGAATTTGAGTGGTCTTAGAAGTAAGATCCTCTTACCGACTGAACAACTGCAAGAATATTAATTACATTTCCATCCAAGCTTTGTCCATTGGCAACAATGTCTCCCAGTGAATAAAAATCTCTGTGATCTTTCGCTGGCAGATGGAATAAAGAAAGGAGTCTGGAGTCGGTCTCTGTATCTGAGAGCACCTTGATGGCTGAGTGATTTTCAGTCAACAGCAACCTATAGAGGCTGAAATGGCGAGAGCATGGACATGTGTAATAAAAACTACATCAGAATAATTCAACCATGTATTTTATGTAGAAATAATAAATTTGACAATTACTTTAATACCTTTGTCTTTAGTTGTGTCATTTTAAAGGCTGAAATGACATTTTAAAATTTACCTGGAAGTTGAAGGGCAAAATTTATCATCTTTTTCTGGATCTTTCGTGACAATTAAGGGATTCATAACAATAACTTTAACAGAGGAAAAACTTTTATTAGTTCAGTGATTTATGACAGAACAAGGTTGTCATGGCAACAATCTTATAATTTCTCAGGCCATTTCAAAATAAAATAAAAAGACTGTAAAAACAGTCCAAATTTTAAAAGTTGCAACCCTGACCCAGATAAGCTATTAGCAGATGAATGTATGGACAGGTTTGCATAAGTGAAAACAAAAAACAAAAATCTAAAGCATGTGCACAAAAAAACGAGATAAAGCAGCATATCTGTGCAACAAACCAATGAAGCGTACTATATATATTTAAATTTCACTCAACAATTTCCCGACAAAACAATTTCTTGTTCATCAAAAACCACCCACCCACCCATTTGTTTTGATGGCCTAATAAACTGAGGGTGGTGGCGGTTACACACATTCCAAAAACGAAACTGCGCCCCACCACAGAACTGCAGAACAGTAATCAGTACTTAAATACAGTCTCACCACAGTCTCCTATCCTGAAGCTACTGGATAGGCCTTTGACATGCACCTCAGTACCCCACGAGGAAACGTTGATTAAATGTTCTGGCGAGTCCTTCATGGTGAAGCTAAAAGTGTATCTCTCACAGCCGATATCTAAACACATTCAAATACATTTTCTTACATTTACGTGAGCACTCAATAATATTACAGAAAAACAATTAAAGCACTTGATACAAATCAATGTTTAGACAGTTTAGACCATTAGTCAGTAGAGGGCAGCATTTAGTTAAGCGTTTAAGCTGCAGAAATGAAGCAAAGATATTTTCCAAAATGACGCTATCTGTTAAATATGGAGGATGTTCTTAACTTTTTCTGTCAGGAAACCCTTTCACCTCAGTTTTTCCAACAACCAGGCCTACGACACTCTGCAAAGCAAATCATATGAAATTATCGTGCACTACAATCGAAATAAGGTAACTATTATTACAGTTTAAATCAAATTATAAATGATAAAAATAAAATACAGTGACGAATACCGCAGACATCGGTTATGTTATGAAAAAGTAATGAAAATATTGGGGCTCACAGGCTGAACAGTTTCTCATATTGACAAGAACATGCAATCAGTCTTTCATGATATTGACTCACCTACTGTTGTTTCCTCCCACATATAACTATTATGTGATCATTTCACAAAGCTGCTCTCCTTGACAGAGCTCATTTTTACAAATGAGTAATCTCTGAGACTCTGGCAGTCGTGTATATGCATTCATTTAGTAATCTGTCTAGAAGCTGTCTTTACAGAATCGATCCATCCGTGAAGTTGCAGGAGAAGGGATTCAGTGTAGTCGATATCCCAGCAAACAGTCCAGTAACGTTCTCGTGATGTTTTCTTAACGTTCCTGTAACGTACTTGTAGCGTTCCCTGTTTGCTGGGATAGAACATATGTGGGATATGTGTGATTTTCCTCACTGCACTCACCTGCGCAAGTCTAAAATTATATACCGCCTTACACTGCCATTTGGTAAACCTTTTTAGGAAAACGGCTGCATTATGCTGTACTTTTGAATCATACCTTAGTGAAAAGTGACCCCCTAACCGCGTCGTGTGGAGCCATTTGCCCTGCACTCTGGTCAAACTTACCAGGTTAATAGCATTTTGGTGTAAATCACCAATTGAGACGGGAGTCTGTCCGAGGACGTGGGTCATCTTTTTGAAACGACCTGGTTCACCTCAACAATGATAATAACACCATTACAATTAATATTTCTCGGCTGACTGCGCCCAACAAGAGCTACTTATCCCTTACTGAAAATAAGTGAAATGTTTTGTGACCACGTAATCAAGACAGAAATATTGGTCATTAAATTTAGCATAGATGTGACAATTCGTTAGCTACCTCACATTTGGTGAATAAGTGCACGAGGCGCGTCGCTCCAGCTGAGGCGCGCGCCGCTGTTAAAGCCGTGCATTATACAGTTTTCCAAATTAATTCTCATATGGACGATACTCCTAAATACTAGTCATAAACAAACATGTTTTGAGCCTTTAAATAAACAGGAAATAAATGCAAGAATCCAGACACCGAATTCTTCAACAAGTAACAAAAATGAATTTTTATGAACTAAATAAAATTAAATAGAGGAAAATGTTGTGAAAGGCACTCGTCCAATACATATACACTTTTACAGTACACTTACGTTGATGTACAATGTTTTAGACTGGCCTAGCTGGGACACCATATTTTAATTTTGTTATAGGTTAATGTAGTAAATATTTAAATTACTACAACATGAAAATGCATTTTGATGATTTTCTTTTCCATGTACAGTAATGAAATATATGAAATGTGGCTGCATTCTAATTCCATGAATATGTACATCAATATAATTATAAACAAATTAGTATATGCCTTGTGACCTCATGACCTACACTCTCTACTTTACCTTCAAATTCAGTTGTTTGGTTAAACCTTCTGTAGGATTGTGGATTGATTATGTGATTACTTAGTCATATTTTGTGCTCAGCGTGTTCTCTGCAAAAAATGCTGAATATCGTATTATGATATTGGCACAGCTGGAACTTAACAAGTCACAGAGCTGGATCTCAGAGCCTTGTAACATAGTCTTTACAGTTTACATGGTCTTCCAAGTGTATAGGTTTCCTCTGGGTAACCTGGTTGGTGTCCTGTGCTTCTAGGATATTTTCCAGATTCACATTGAATATACAGCTATGGATGGATGGATGAATGAATGGAAGTTTTTGCAGTTTAAAATTCCTCTGCCGTTCTAACTATATGAACATTATACACTCATCTTGTGACTTTTCCACTAAATCCATGACTGGCCCTTATTCTCAGTTTCATTCAGAAGATGTGCTATGACATGGATCTAGGAATGGGGGGATGAGCAACGGCCCCAGGGCAGCATCTTTCTGGGGGCGCCACGGGAAGCTGACATTGTAGCCACACGGGATGGCCATGCAACGTTCCCCGCCTTGGTCTTAGTAATTGATCGTCGCTTGCGTTTTCTTTTTATTATTTCTCAGGGGCCTCTTTGTGTTGGTTTCGATTGGAGCCAGAACCACCATCAGCTATGAGTAACACAGTAGCAGCTCTCAGGTAGCTGATCTTCCATGTTACAGTTTTGCATTCTCTCCCACAGACAGATCATGTTTGAAGCCAGTCTACCATTTTTGGATGCACCTTCCTTTGGATGGTATACCCACAGGGAGACCAACACATTTTAACAAATTTTAAATGTGGTTCTCACATGTAGCAACAAATATTTGAACTATGCCTTTACATGAAGCGGTAAAACACTGACCTATCAGGATTTTCATGTATGAATATAGCTGCCTCTGTCATTAAAAGAAACACAGTGCAGCTGATCAAACAACCCAGGTCCAAAGGGACAACTGAGCTTATGAAGCACCTGTGCCTAAAACTAATGTAAGAACACTTGACCCGGTGTTGTTTTGTTGGACCGACCAGCCCCGCATTCCCGTTACAGGAGACGGGCAGTGCCTCAGGCAGCAGCATTGTTCCTGCTGTTTGCTCACTGACTCACTTACTTTCGAAGGCTATATTTATTGACAAGCTGGTGGAGCGTCGTTCTTCCAGCCAAAATTTTCAGGTGATGAGAGCAATATTTCGGAGAAAACTCACGTGATGAAAAACCTTTTTTCATACTGGCATATGTACACTATATTCAGTAATACATTTTAGGGCTCCAAGAGTAAGAGATATTTTTTGTGAGTTCGGTTGCAAATTTTAACAACATATATTTTGATTGCACACCATATAAGTTCTTTTTTGGCATACATTTTGAACGTAGTATGTCTGAGACGCTCTTCGGTTTTAGCAAGCGATTTTCAAATATGAAAGCCCAATAGGTAAACTTCAGCATGTGGTGGCTTGCTGTACAAATTGGTCCCTTGGGTGCCATTCATTCAGCCATTTGCGCAGTCCCTTGTCATACAGTTTGCTGAGCAGAGATGGTCTGTGAATGTTTGTCTTTGCTGGCAGGGAATCGCACAGGGCACTGGTGTTGTGTCAGGACTAGAATACTGATTTGCAAGGAACTAGTATATCAGTCACTAGATTTGAATTACAGTCATGTTGTCTACATGTTGTCAAGTGTGAGCAACTGGCCACAAAGCAGCCTTTCCACCATCACCTTATTGACCAGTCCCAGTGTTCCCTGCTCTCTCATCCCTAGTTCATGCTGGGCCTCCGTCCTCCATCATCTGCAGAGAGTCAGAGACTATGCATCAACTGTTTAAATTTGAAGTTATGTCATTTTTACATTACATTGACATTGCCCTGGTATATTTTCAAAATGTCATTGTCTTGAAAGTTTCCTGCATTTTTCCATTCTTTTGGAACTTCATGGATGGATGATGCTGTAATCCAGTTACACCGAAGGGTACTTAACCAGGAAACATTAACATACTGACCTCTGAATAGTTATTCTACTGTTACATGTTAGAGCAGCTGAAACAGAAACTTGGTGATGTCCAGAGACGACATTTGTACGAGAACAGTAATTATTCTAATCACTCCACAGATCAACACACTTCAACTGTGATAATGCTTTGTCATCAACTTGATTGAAATAAAATATGTTTAAAACATTCCATATTCCATATCATGCTTAATAATTCCTGCTGTATATAATTTGAGTTGGTATTGAACCGTTCTTGTTAATTGCATTACTTGGTGTGCATAACTGTGCAATATAAGAAAAACTGAATATCTCATGATAGTTTTCTCCAATCCTTTCAGTGTATAAAACTGAAAATGATACAATGAGGATGATTTTATTTTTTAATGAAAGCTTCAGTTGATTGGTGTTTTGGTTATTACTAAGTATTTTAATAATAAATCATTTCAAGGAGAGTTCTTTTGATATTAATCAAAATACAATTACAGGTGATGTTTTCAGAGCCCATGTGTGTTCAATAACTGAATTTAGTATGGATTACAGAAAATTCAGGCTTTGTTGCTAGAAAATGGAATGCAGAAACTCATTTTTTGGCATTAAAAATGATACTAATTCTAAAATTTTTGGATATTTCATATGTAAGCACATCTGACAGCCTCTTTAAATGCTTATGAATTTCATATGTACAAAATGCTATGAATATGGAAAATGCCACGCAATGAATGAGATGGCAATACCATTTTTATAATCAGTTGTCTGTCATCTTCTATGAAAGCTATGAAATTGCTCAGTAAGCTGTTGTAAGTCCATAGACCATATGTGCTCCCTGAAGGGAGAAAATTTTAATTATTCTGAGCATCATTTCAGATACCTGGATTCAAGGTTGACTGTGTAAAGAGCTTGCAGATCTGATGGTGTTGAAGGGGGGAATTTGAAGAAGATTGCTTAATTGTTTAAAGGTATGGCTGGGGAGACTTTGTACTGGTAATGAATAAATGGCATCTGTCGATAGCTTTGCTTTTTTAAATGAAGGTTTGGTAGGCAAAGTAATAAAGTGGTTTTAGCCGGAGAAAATTCAATGCTTTAAAATTTTTTTTCTCGCAATACACACGCCTAAATTCTTTCTGAGTGCCAGCTTTGAACAATGGGCACAGTCTGTTTCCCACTGAGCCAGGGGAGTGCTGCATTCTCACAGCAATCCACCTCATTCATTTTAATATGGGTCTGGTGAAAACTAGCACAGATGGAGAGAAATGAAATTGTACATTATGATGTAGTGCTCACCACTAATGTCCATGCTCCTCTGTTTTTCTCTTTTTGAAATTCTGCACTAATTACCCAGATGTGTTTAAAGCTGAGGCACTTTCCTAAAACCAACTCGGCTGTTGTTTGTTTTGTTCCCAGAGTCGTAACTCTAATGCTTAGATTTTACTGTTTTAATTTATCCGATCAGCAGTTTTTGATACAGTATTTGTAAACTGGGGACTGTGTTGTTGTGAGCCCAAAATATTTCTCAATTCCATAAAAATTTTTAGTTATAAATTATAAGGGAACTGGAATGAAAATGAAACGTGATACCATGGAGACTAGACAAAGCGCTTCATTCAATAGGTTTTAAATTATAGCCTTTTAGGTATTGAACAGAAGATTGCCATTTGCCCAACAATGAGGGAAATGCAAGTGAAAATCCAATCAGGCAGGTAAAGCATGTACAAGACTTGATGTCAAAGGTGAATTACTGCTCTGATTCCAAGTCCTCATTATCACAGATAATGGAACAGATTTGTATCTTTGTCTATAATTCCATCTTCGTCTCCATCAAAGAATAGTGAAAAGAAAGAACACATATTCCCAGTGACATTCATTCGGATGAAAAAACATATATAAATAGGATGGGACAAATGAGGCTTCAAAACCTGTGGTGGGCGGGAGTATCACCAGCATTGATTGGTAGTTTAGGATACTCCCACCCATCCCGCCTTTTGAAGCCTCATTTTTCCCATCACAGTCAAAATAATTGAAAGTATATACAGTAGGTATAAAGACATTATGCATACAGTTTCAATGTACAAGTACATTACTACTTTTTGCAATTTTAAAGTAGTTTTTACTGCACATGAATGTGTTTGCATTCAGCCTAATAACTTGTCCTAATAACAGCAAACTTGAAGATATACACTGTGCAATGTACATTATAGAAAGCACTTCTCAGCATAATCGGATTTTATGTAAGGCCATAAGCAAACATTGTCCCAATTTCACATATTTATCGAGTGAAGTCTAGTGCAAGTTTTCACAAGCTTTGAATGTAATTTCTTTTGAACTCACTGCTGTCTGCCTTTTTAAGTGTGTTTTATTTGTATGTTTAATGACTCCACTATGTCTCCTCATTGTATCAAGTACAAAATTGTACGGCTTTTTAGACTCTGACTTTTTGTTTGCTGTGTATACTAAGCTTTTGAACTATTAAACAGAAAAGCAAACACATGTTCAATTACTATGGAGAACCAAGAATTATATGTGTTGGCCTCAACAACCGACTTGCTTAAGTTCCATGGAACAATGAGCCCATTTTATTCTTAAACATCTGAGATGAAAAGGCAATGAATTATTAATGGAGTATTGTTTCAATTTGGTACTCTGTCATCATAATGGAATCTATAGCAGTAAAATGAGTTATTCCGAAAAAAAAAAAACTGGGTTTCAACTGATTTCAGAGTAGGAAAAAAGCTTTTTATGGATAGTTCATTACAGAAGCCACTTGTTTCAGCTGAAGATTTACTATGGCAAGAATAAGACCCTGAAATTCCATTCATATTTTTATTAGGACCCTCTGCCCTGAAGGTGCACAAATGCTATTAGTTTTGTAAATGATTTTTTTTAATTACTGATTTGTGAACAATGACTGTAACCCTGAAAGGCAATTGTAAAGAATCAAAGACGATGCAAGACATGAATAAAATACAAATTAAACACATGGTGGCACTATTCCAGCGCGCTGAACTTGCCATTTTTTAATACAAAGCTCTGCTTCCGGCAGACAAAAATTTAGTAAGTACAGCTCATAAAAGTCAGCAGAATGTTACATTTTTCACTGTTTCATTAAAAGACAATTCAATGAATTGTAAAGCAGCTGAAACACAATCTGACACTATCATCCAGAGCATCACACTTAGTAAATCCTTAAAAATTTATTCAGTTTTTTGTTTAAACACTCTTAACTTCACAATCTCAACTACAAACATTCTTTAGCCAGTAAAAAAAGTGTTCTTTGCTTTTTTTTTTTAAATGAAAGCGGTTAATTTTCTGTCAACACCTTGCAGAACATGGTTGCTATCAAAAAATGAAAATTAAGCCAATGCTGGCAGCTGTACTGCTAGCAGTAATATGCTGTAAAATGTGGCTTCATCTGCTGCTTGGTCATTGATGCGATTTTGAACTGCTGACTGTTGACTGCACAGGAATTTAAACCACAATGTCAAATCGCACATTACAAGAAACGTACTTCTGTAGCATATTGTATGGGAAGGGAATCAAGGGATGTATTTTGGAAGAATAGTGGCTCTGAAGGTTGGAACATTTTTAAAAAAAGCTCTCATATATGCAATGAAATGGATATTTTGCAGCGCATTTTATCTGTCATCTCTAGTCATCTTTTGTTTGGTGAAATTTGTATAGCTTCTAAATCACTGGTCCAATGAATGGAAACTTCACTATTTTGCCTGTGCTGTGCAAAAGTCATTATGAAACCATTGCTCGCAGATGAATTTGCCCACCTTGCTCACCATCCTGAAATAATTTATATCGCAATTTGGTATGAAATCTGAGAGGTTATTAAATCTTTACTCAATGAGTAGCACACCAGATCAGATGTTAGTGACTCTGCTGCATATAGGACCCAGTAAATAAAAAAAACAGCTGGTCCATGTTGTAAATAATAACTAGAATACAGGCGTTAAATTCATTTGATGTTGGATATTAAGGGGAACCAACTTGCATAATATTTTTATTATGCTTGTTCTTTGCAGGCAACTAGATTCTTTTTCATGCATATTAATATTTGAAAAATATAAAGTTTTGGCTGAATGGCTCTTATTTCTGAATTACTATAGCATTGTGATTTCACTATGTTACCATTAATATTTCAATCCATGTTGATAATAACCTCTACCAGAAGCAATATCTGTTTACAGGTGCACCTAAACTGATGTCATGTTAGGATAGGAACATAAGCACTTTTAACTCAAATCTAAAAAACTCCTTTCTAGCACCACATTTTTTCACAATTGGAAATTTTTCATGTAAGTTCTGAGCGTGTAATGTCAGGATAAGTATGGAACAACCACTTCTGTTTAGACGTAATATTTATTTATATGCTCCTGTGAATGATGTTGACTGTTGGTTTTTTCAAAATACTCCAAACAGCTTATTCACCTGTTTCTAAAAATTAATCTAATAATATGTACAAGCCCCACCCATTTATACAATAATAATTGGACGAAACAGTAACATTTTTCACTCTTGTTATTCTTTGCTATGCTCTGCCACTTTCAGGAGGTGTCAAATCTCTTTATAAAACCTCTCATCCCAAAAGAAAAATGCACTAATTCTGACCTAACCCATTGCACCACTGTCAGCTGAAAACACCAATTCGTTTTAGCTCAAATGAAGCGGCAAGTGTGAATCATGGAAGACTTTAAGTGAATGGATGGGGAAAACTCCGCCCACTTGCTCTGCTTGAAAACAGTCCAGCGAAAATCTGTTTAAAGGTGTGCCACAGCTTTCCATAGAAATCAAACACGACTGACCTCTTATTCACAGGACTGCAAAATAGTCTATCATCCTCACAATAAAGAGGAAATTGAGGAATATACATTGATGAAGACAATGCAAGCTCCAACAATACAAACCATTTTTTTTTCTCAACCTGACGAGAATATTTAATGTCATTTTTGATGCTTATTTAGTTGAAGGATCTTGATTGCCCAATCACTGACTTTCAGCCACAAATCTTAATTCACATAGATTTTATAGGAAAAGGGGCATCACAAACAAAGAATATCTTTCTTGAACAATGAAAGAATACTAAGAACAATTTCAACAAGCGTCTTTCCCTTGTTTGGAAGAAATGGGTTCCGCAGTATAGGTTCACTTCAATATATCAAAGTTTGTTTACAGATTTGAGCAGCTGTAGAAATTTTGCTGAGGCAGCTCCAGTTTTTCACATCTGTTTAAATTCAAGATCATTTTTTGTCAATAAACTAAAATTCATTATTCTTATGTCCCATCGCACACACTGCTTCTTTTCAAATGCAGACGAAATCACTTGAAAAGCCAACTATGTCAGGAACAAAATTTATACAGAGCTAAAATATACGTTGCTAAATATAAACAGGACTCCTTCTTGGATGGTGATCAGAGTGAGCAACAGAGCTGAGAGGAGAGGATTCTAATTGATTCACTCTCATCCTGTGGCCCAAATGGGGTCTGGAAGACAGCAGACTCCACTCTCAAAACCAGTCAGGAAGTAAAATCGCCTGGCTCCACATGGTTCCATCGCAGAAAAAAAACTGAGATACACTGAAAAGTAGCCTGATAAACCCAGACAGTGAGAGACACAATGGTATAATAGATCATCGGCTGAAGGGAAGATCAAAATAAACATTTCTGTGTAACTGAACAATGAGACCATCATGCACTTTGATATGTTATACCTTTTAATTTTCTTTGAAATATCATCTTGTTTATAGTCCAACAATAGGCAGTAATTCCATGAAGGATGCTCAAAGATTGGTGATAAATGACAACAGACCCATGCTGACACATCTCGTTTTCATCTGATTTTGTGTTGTTCTGTGAGCTTTCTGTCATATGCAATACCCAGATCCACAAAAAAATAAAAAATAAAACCAATGTTTACATCAGCTTGGAAAGATTAAATCACAGAAGACTGAGGCCTGTACAGAAAACACAAAAAAGGAGAAAGTGCCCACATCACATACATTAAGCAGCGAACTTGTTCATTGCAGTTGTACAAAATTTTATGCTGATCTTTTTTGTGTATTTTTTCAGTTCAGGTGGTCAGTATGTTTTCAGATAGAAATTTACTGTATTTGGACAGTCAGAGCTGCAGTTTGATTTGATTGATGACTATCCTTTGAGTGGGCATGATTTATAATAATCTGCCGCATGATATATTTTTTTGTCTATTTAAGATACGTACACTTGGATCATACTATGTCTGTTGGCCAGAAAGACTCTAAAAAATATGATGGAAAGTGCAACTGACCAGGCAGAGACACAAAAGGGTTAGCAAACAGTGTGCAGCTTCACAAGTGACAAACCGACACTTTGTCAGATGAATTGGGCATTTGGGTGAATGACAGAGGTCAGTGCACATATTTTGGAGTTTTATTTCTGAACTATTTGCCTGCAGTTTTCTTTAATTTGGGCTTTTGGCAGAAAATTAGCTTCAAAAAATTAACTTAGTTTTAAAATGATTGAGGAAAATAGCAATTGGTATTTTTCATTAAATGACTGCTTTTTGGGGAAATGTTCCAAATGCTGGTGCCGGTTTCATCTGTCGTCATGCCAACATCTCCTCCTGGAGAGGAAGCTTGTGAGAGGCCGTTATCCCACATATGGTAGTCATCACATCCTGTTACAGGCAAGCCTTTATGAAGGACTAATAACAGTATGGTTTGGGTTTAATGAAAACTCCAATGTATAAAGAATGTAGCATTAACTGGTCCAGACCTCGTATTTGGCTGTAGCCAAAATCCTGTTTAGTGGCATGATCTTTCTGGTATGCATTTGCAACTATTTGTCTTTTAAAGCAACAAAGACAAAGCGAGAACAGCGATGGGTGTCTGCTTTTCCATATCTTGTCTGGAAAATTTGCATTACGGCAAAAAAATAAATAAATAAGTGGTTCTGGCCACACACTGGGGCTGTAGACAGCAGCTTTGTGGCAGCCATTTGAATGAGTGCAGTGTGGCTCTTCGGCACACAAGCACATCGCATATCGGTGCCGACTTCAGCCTTTTCGCTATCCCCTACTATTACAGCGTTCCACACACTCTTTGCTTTCATTTGCTGAGCGGATGAAAGGCTCCGTGCGGGGAGGGCCGGTGAATGGAGGGCACCGTATCATCAGAGGTGACAGGCTGCGGAGGCCCCGCTCGCTTTTGGCTTGGGTCCGTCTGGGGCACTGTTCTCGTCGCAGGTTTTCCCAGACACTTTGATCGGGGGAGCATCCCAGGGGTGAGAAAGAATGGCTAGAAAGGCCTTTCAGTGTGGGTTTCGGCGTACTGCCCTTTGCAGCACATGACCAGGCGGACACTTGCTCATGAAGACAGAGAGACTGCGTCGGTGCCCTTTAAACCGTTTGTGTTCATTGTTTATCATTTTAGGTTTGCTGTCTGACGGTCGTTTTGCTGTGTGTTAGGCTATCCAAGGAGGACACCTTTAAATAATGCATTACTCCGTCTAACGGGCATGCCTCCCTTTTCCGGTGGTGCCATTTGTCTGCCGTGGCGAGCTCTGGTGACACGTCGTCCAGCTTGTCCTGACTGTGGCGTCGTTTTTGACGCAGATGCCAAGCTGCTATTAGCAACACGTCCCCCCAGCCTCATTGATTTCTGCACTGACATGCGCACCGATAAATGCGATGGGTGTAATAGATGCAGGGCTGTGTCATCAAGGAGAGCACTGCGTGAAGACATGTCTAAACCCCCCCAACACACACACACACACACACACACACACACAGTTTCTATTTCTTCCAGCTCACACCATGACCATCAATATTTTATTACCCGTCCTTCTAGTTTTGTATTGATCTGTCTATCCATGACTTGCGCGTGTGCAGATTACAATCGACTTTATTACCCTCACTCGATGTCGTAATGTCAGGTGTCGGTGGAGAGCGAATTAAAGCAGCCCCAGTCGGAGTCCCTCATTGACTGGTGAGATGCCACTGCGTGTCGGGATGAGCTCTATCCTTCTCAGTCATAACCTGGACCTTGCAGTTCAAGTAAGTGCCATAGGTGGAAAGAAGACCAGTCTTACCTATGTATACTGATATCTAGAGCTCAGAATGAAGGACCTTCCATTCTCAGATTTGATTTCCACCCACATGCAGGTGATGTGAATGGATGGCTGCGAAGTGCCAGGAGTGTGTGTGCATGCCCTATGATGCAGCGAATTCTCATCCAGGGTGTACCCTGCTTTTCTGTGCTGTAAGCTTTCTGGATGGGGCTTTGGGTCACCACAAACCTAGCTAAATGAGCACTCACAAAAAGTACACAGACTGGTCATAAAACTTACATGGTTAAGATAAGGGCCATTTATTTGTTCTATGTAACCCTTAGATGTGTTTGATGAATGTTTAACAAAGTCTTTGTGGGCGTGGGGGGGGGGGGTGTCTTGGGATGTGGAAGTTGTCGCTGAATAGATGATAAGAATATGGG
>JAACJT020000075.1:11217248-11232966 GCA_009936485.2 Gymnarchus niloticus | reverse complement strand
TAGTAGTTTATAGCATAAACAAGTAAGGGCTCAAGAGAAACAAAAACAAGAAAAAAAAAAAAAAATATGGGGGTGTATGGGCGGTGGTTGTTTTTTTGTGGGTGTTTGGGGGGGGGGGGGGGGGGGGGGGGTTTTCCCAAGTGAGATAGTTACACTGCAGATGATGATATAAATGTTTGCACCCGTCAGATTTTAATAAAGGAGTTGTATGGATTTTTCAATACAAAAACACACGTAGTGGCGTAGTAAAAATATCTCATGAACAAGTAATAGAGTGGTGGTATTGATGTTTTCTTCACAAGGTAGCCTTAATCTTTGTTTACAGCCACAGGAATTAGAGGCAGAAAATAATAGTGGGAAGGGAGCAAGCATCAGACTAAGGCAGCCGTATTAAAACATAAATTTATAGCTGGCACCAGCGTAATGACGAGAGCATTCACTTGTATGGAAACCACTAATTGGCTGTGGTGGTAAGCCGGACCAATATAAGTGCCCCTAGAGGGGGCTAGGGGTGCAGTGGGTGATTTGGAAGAAATGTGACACTGCTGTGGGGCGGGGGAAAGGTGTGCCGCAGGAGGGTCTACGATGATGGCAGGCACCAGGTACAAGACAGACTCATGAGCGGTCAGACGTGCCAGGTTGTCGCATTCCTCCAGTGGCTGTGTGCAGTGCCAGGTGCAGCCTTGACAAAACATAATTTAGTTGCTTATTTGCTTGTTTTATTAACATGCTTTTTTAAGGACTTAATTCACTTCTATGGCTCAGCTAATGGAAAATGATTTAATATTTTCCTAAAAGGATGGCAAAGATAAAATCTTGACCTTTGTTTTCCGACCATTTTAAGATAGCTATGTAATTGTGTCAGCACGACTGCCTGTAGTCACAGAATACTGGACAAAAAGATCCATTTAGAGCACTGTCTCAGATCCATACAATGGAAAGGTGCCTCTGTGCCTGCCAAGATTCAGATGCCTAACACTGGACGGGGGTATTTGCCATGAGGCTGTTTATATATACTCTAAATCTTAGACCTCTGGCCAACTTTGGCACAAAAGCTCTGAGATTAAGTAATGACTCTTTTTTTGTTGGGGGGAGCACTTTGGGCTTGTCTGCTTCCCTGACTATTTCCTCTGGACCAAAACATATGGGAATTACTGACACTTCCACCTCCCACAGAAGCACAGGAAGGGGAGCTTTGTCTCAGATCTCATCACGAACAACTGGAAATTACACTCTGAAGCTATTTGAGATCCACTGTGGCCTGCCGTCACAATTTTTCTCCCATATATTTTACTAAGAGGGATCCCAATACGAATTATGTATATGTTGGACAATGAACAGTGGGCATGGTGGCTCAATAGCTAGCACTGTTGCCTCTCACCTCCAGGGTTGGGGGTTCACATACTGACTCTGTGTGCAGAGTTCGCATGTTTCCTCCCGTAGCCCAAAGAGAGGCACTTTGAACTCACTGCTTGGTTAAAATTGTCTGTAGTGTGTTGGCACCCCATCCAGGACATCCCCTGCCATGTGCCCTAAGGCTGTCTGAGATAGGCTCCAAGCCCCACTGTGACCCTGAAAGTGGTTTGGGAAATGTGAACAGGTTATCTAAAGGACAACAAACCACAAACATTATATTCATGGTTAATTCTTTGGTCGAGGATCCAATCTGGTAGGATACTTTCAGGATCATTGTATTGCCGCAGTATTCTCCATATTTAATACGTAAAATTCAGTGAAACAATAACAAAGTCACAATCACCTCATTGAGGAATCAATAGCACAACATAATAGACCCTTTCATTAGAAAAGATAATCCATCTTTTAACTGCTTATCCCGGTCAGGGTTGAGGAGAGGCCTGTAGCTTATCCCAGGCAACACAGCATTTAAGACTGGTATACGTCTGAGATGAGATTCTTGGGTAATATACAAAAAAATACAAAGTAAATATACTGAGGGAGGTGCTTCTGTTCATGCTGAACGATGCTGGTGTCTGGTTTTCACACAATGCTCCATAAAAGCTTTGACAGGAAGTAAAACCCAGCCCGAAACCACCTGACCCTTCCCACAAAAGGTACATCACAGCCTGGGTGGTGATTACAGGTTTCCTTTGAGTGCAGCCCCCCACCGAGCAGAAGAAGCACCACCGTAATAGGGGCCAGTTCGAAGATGCATCAGCACCCTGAAGACGGACGTTCTCATTTCTCTCCGCGCTGAGGCACGGCAGACAGCTGGTAAGTGGAGCGGCGTTCGATTTACCTTCCCCCACCGTGCTCTCGCTGGAGGAAGACCGCGTCCTTTTGAGTGGACGCAGTACAGGTGGCGAGCGTGGGCCAGCTGTATAATCACAACCCAAAAACGGTGGACAGGGCAGGGTAATCAGCGCTGTGGGGAAGCGGGGCGCTCAACCGTGCTATGAATGACTGTGGAATGGGTATTGTCCCTACTTTTGGCCTATTAGAACAGGCAGTCTGTCATCAGGAATTAGTGATGCCTGGGTTTTGGGGACAAGCACAGGGAGTTTATTCATGGGCAACAGTAGGCAGGGGCCAAGACACATCTCCACTTCCAGTACAGGCTCATTTGCTGCTAATGACAGGACCGAGGAGCATGCTTCCTGCTATATTTACTTCCGCTTTTTCCTTATTTGGGATGATGAGCCCTTTTTTATTCCGTTAATAAGAATCTATCTTTTTCTCCACTACACGGTTGTCGTCCCTGTTGACCATTACGCTGTTGTCTTTCCCACTCAGGTGAAAGCAGCAACTGTGAACTGAGAAAATATCACATGGTGAAATGATAAATAATATGGTAGGTTCTCAGAAATATCTGCAGCCTGAAGTAACTGTGAAAAATCTCCTATTTGGACACATGTTCCAACACGTTTTACATTTCAAAGAAGACGCAGAATTTTTTCTTATCATATGCTTATCATAAACGATGATGAGTATGTCACATCAATGGGGACCACCAACACAATGCACCGTTAAAGGAAACCAGCAACCCCACTGTGGAAAAAAACTGGGCCATGTCCTGACATTCCAAGTCAAAAATACATCCAGAAAATTGAAGCGCTGGAAGTAAGCAGATTTAGTCAGATGTTGTCCAGAAATATTGGAAAAGACTTGCACAGCTTGCTTCCAATTCTCTCAATACAGGAAAAGCAAAAACAATTTAGTGACCTCCATGTAAAAACCTAATACAAGGCAGTCAAGCATCCAGTCCTGGAAGATCTTCCAGGAAGCAGGCATCCAGCAGCTGGAAACCCCCCATGACAGCAACGCATGCAGACAGAGCCTTCCTTGTTAGGGGCTTTTGAAGGTTGGGACTGCTTTCCTGCATGTCACGACCATCATAGCTCCCTGCTTCCTAGCCATAGAGGAGCCCTCCTCTTCATCTTTAATTCTCACTGCAGGCTGCAGTTTGCGGAGCGACAGGATCAGCAGTGCACTGCCACGATGCTCCTTGGCATGCTGTTCACATTTCCGCAGTAGAAATCATACTCTTCTATGTCACATTGTACTATGAAGAACTACAGTATGTCTGTATTTAAGAAGGCAGTTATATCTTAAGAAGATGTATGAAGACAGTAGTTGACCTTAAGCTGAACATACAGCCGTCATGTAATTTTTTTGCCTCTGGTTCCCATAGAAACAAAATTACCTGCAGTTGTGCTAAACGTAAACTGCTGTGTAATATTGTACTGAATTGATTGCACATATCCCTCTGCATTGCTATGTAATTGTGTTTGACTTTTAAATATTCATGTTAAATGTAGTCGGTGATTGCAGTGATCATTCAATTTCACTCATGTTTTTAACAGGGTATCAGAAGATTTCAACACATATTTCCTGCTTACAGGTTTCAAAACCATTTTTTCTTATGATCCAAACTGTCACTATTATGTGTATAAACAGACACACATGCATCCCGGGATTCACTTTCTTCTAATAATAGTCTGGATGTCTCAGATGCACAGAGGCGACATGGTCTGTGAATGTTCTTTGGCTGTGACCTTTCAGTTCAACAGGCCCAGATTAGACCCCTAGTGTGTGGACAATTTCCTGGACAGGTTGGCCAGGGCAGTTGTTCAGGTCAGTTAAAGTGTATATAGAATGTAAGTGGCAACTCAATCAGAGAAGAGAATTGGTGTAGTTTATCAACATGGGTGATTTATCCGTAACTGAACATGATGGGAGGTCAGTCTATCAATCCTCCATCCATCAAAAAAAATATAATGGGGGGTGTTACACATATAGTAAATGACTGTGCTGAAAAGCCATTTCTCTCAGAAAGGTAAATCTTCCATTTAATGCCTTTCACAACCTTTTCCAAATTCACATTCTTTTATCCTTGTTGTTCAACAGTTTTTGTCATGTTTGCAGCTATACGGACTATAGTTCATTAGTCTCACCAAAAATTATGAGTTTTGTTCGTTATTAATGCAATTTTAATTGAGTCACATCATGTTGACTAGTTCTAATCACCCACACTTTGGGAAACATGCCTAAATTTTTGTTTGCTTTTCTCTTCAAGGGGATGTCTGTAATTTAGTAGATCAGATCTTTCAACGTACGTCCAATGTGCTTCTGGAGTTTCCAGTGATATGAAAATGGTTTGCAGTCCCTTTAAATGGGCTTCAATCACCTGTCTTTGGTAACATTGGTTGGCTTAACATCTGGAAAGAACAGCTGGGTTTCCAGCATTGTAAACACACAGTGCACAACCAAAGCCTGCTTTTATGGAAAAGTTGAGATGGCATTAATATAGAATGTCATTGGTGATCTTCAGATGCGTGGGGACAAGTTATATGAAGGTATACACAATACACTCTGCATGCTGAACACATTCCCATTCTGTTTCTCATTGTCCTCCCAGCCAGCTTTAATAGATTCATGAACTGCATGGCAGGTGAACAATCTAGACGTCGTTCTTGGTTTCTGCAATGAAAGGCAGTACTTGACCATCACAAAGGGGAAGTTTGCCATTAGTTTCAGTACGGTGCATTGGTCAGATTTGATCTGCCCAGCTGGGTTTACTTTGATCGGGGAGGGTCCGGCCACGCGGCCCACCGACAGCCCAGGGCTCACTCTCGGGGTCAGCTCTGCTCCGCTTCACGGGACGCTGTGTGTGTGCTTTTTGCTGAGGGCATGGTTTTGAGAGAGTGGTGAGACCTGCTTCACAAAGGCCTGGTTTGCAGACCCTGGGAATGCCTCTTTGCATATCAATATGCTTTGGCCTGAATGCAGCCACTCAGCTGATAAATAGGATCACTATCTCGCCTTTCCAGGCCCCTAGTCATGCTTCACAATTGCAATTTATGCTTTAGTAAGAATAATCTCAAAGCCCAAGAGAGCTGACTTCAACACTCTTCCTTTGAAGAACAATATAAAGAAGCCTGTGTAGAAACCAGGCTGAGACCAGCATCTCCTGCCCACAGCTTGTCTGTCATAAACACCTTTACATCATATATCATGTATAACTCCTGTTTGCTCCGAAAAGCTTTTTGTTATTCCAATATTTGATTTCCCCTGAAAGAGTATTGCTTGCACCACAAATATTTGCGATAAAAAGCTAAGCTTTTCATTTTCCCACATGGAATTCGATCTCAGCTTTAACTATAACAAGGCGATCTTCCGAAATTTTGTGTAGGACTCCTGGAAATGCATTCCTCCCTTTCCCATAACTGCTGATCCGTTGCAGGACTGTGGTAAGCCTGAAGCCTATCCCTGGAATCATGTAGAATGAGACACTACGGAGGAAGTCACAAAGTCATGTCTGTGATGAAGTCCAACAGCTAGTGAATGAAATTCAGTATAAACGAATTGACATTTGACGTAACCTACAAAACATTGTGCCACTTCAGCAGGCCTATCTTCTTTCAGAATTGGAGGTATGTCTACTGTTAGGCAGCCACTCTGACTTGGGATGTTTTGGTTATCTTGCATTTCATTCTCCATTTTTAAATGCCGTTTTCACACGTCATCACAATATCACACAAGCGACTGCCTGTATGACTAAATGTAAATTCTGCTGTTTATGTTTAGAGCTGTGTGGACAGACACTTATATGCTATGTGCTCTGTGTGTTTTTAATTTCTCTCCTTAGATCCTTTATTGATTGAATATTTATTACACATACTATATCATTTGTTAATTTTTTTTTAAGTATAATAAACTTGGGCTCCTCTAAATCAAAATGACATTGGTGCATAGTATCTATAAGCACATTTTTCTGTGCCTATAAACAAAGACGGCAGTTATTGATCCAGCCATTTTCCTCCAGCCTTGGCCTGGCACGCTGGGTTAGCGGTATTAATGGGCTCTGGACAGCACACAGTCGAGCAGCTCCTGTGGGTCCGGCTGGTGGTCAGCAGTTTAATGCAACACAGCACACAGGTCAAGGGAGATAGAAGGGTCAAAGGTCACACTCCCATAGCTCTTAAATGACCCTTGCGAATTGCTTACACATGATGTCTTTGAGTTAACTTCAAATTTATCCTTGGAGCCCTGAGCCCCTCTTTAACCTAACTGCTTACCAAACTCTTCGGTTATATTTAAATAGCCAGAGCTTCTGTGTTCTCTAAAGCCCATATATGTCCAGAGGAGAATTGCACTCAGTAATACAACATAATCCAACAGTAACAATCCAACTGAGCCCTCTAAATGTAATACGGACCAGTCAAAGCTACTTTTTTTCTAATTTCGAGTGGATTAATTTACCATCTGAGCAAGTTTGATGCAAGTTGTCAGCAACGACATTTTATAACAGTAACTGCTTGTCTTACAACCTGTAGATTCATAAGTGAATAGCCACCTTTCATAAATCAGGAAGCTTGTACTTATTTGCTTGTTTTCTGAGTAATATTAGGTTTACTACATCTTTCAACACTTTGAAAGTACATACAAAAGAATAATGCAATATCCCAGTAAAGGGTACATTTACATATATATATATATCATCAATCAACTTCCAACCATTTAATGTATAAATTAACACATTTTTACATGAAAGGTTATAAACAATATTAATCTTGGGTTAGAAAAAATAATGATCAAAACAACTTTACCATATATCATACCATACTGTTTTAAGTATTAAGTATAAATTATAGCAGGTGATTTACAGCAAAGATAGGCATAACACTCTATTTTTACAGTCTTGTATCATCACACAAGAATAAGGCAAACTCCAGCCAAAGTCCAGCATTAATCCCAATGGTTAAATCTAAAACATAGTATAGGAAAGTGACCGAGGCTTTAATAAAATAAAAGCATAAAAATCTTTATATGGAACTTTGGAAATAAAATACTATTAGCATTTTTTAATTAAAAAATCATCAAAGAAAAAGTGCCATAGTTAAATATTAGGCAAGTGTCTTCAGTAATATGGCAGTGCTTTTTATATATTAAATGGCCAGCAAATTATAAAGTGTGGAGTAGTGTGGACTAGTGTGGACTGAACCAAAAATGCCAGTTTATTTTACCCATAGCTCAGTTCTGAATTTATGGTATGACAGTACTACCTGGAACAAAGATGGCGTCTGTGTGTTTAAGCGATTTTAAAAATACATTCCCATAAGCTCCACGACCCTGACCAGGACAAGCGGTTAGAAGATAATGGGTTCTCATTTGCATTGTCCAGACAGAGCCAGTTTATTAAGTGTGATGCTCCACAACCCAATTAGATTTAAGCATTAATGGAGACTTTTGTTCCATCAGACATTTTATATACAACCTGACTGGCTGTTGTTAACAGGTGAAAGGGAAAGTGTAACGTTGTAGCATTAACCCATGTGATCGATACCCTCCAAACTGGGGTGGGCAACAATTCACATCTACAAAAGGTTGCTGCTATATGTAAAATTAAATCATTGACTGTTTTACCTGTAAAAGTCAGGCAGTTGCTTTACGTCCAGCTTAGGGCTTCAGCCAATTAAACACTTTGACCCTACAGAATTGTGTGGGGTCTGCATCACATCTGGAACACCACAGTTTTAAGCCATTGGGAGTGCAGGACAGATGTTGAGTGATACCACTTCTGTTTAGCTGTTTTATGCAGGGTTGGTTTTTGTAGGTATGCCATTGTTGAGAAAAATTATTGGTAAACTTCTGTATTTCCAACTTGGTTCATGCAGGGCCATAGCTAGGAATTCTGGTCCCAATGAAAGAATATTGTTCTGGGCCCCCAAATATATACAGCTGTGTGCAATGTACTGTGCAGCATGTATTCTAGGGGCCCCCCCTCCAGCTGTGGGCTCCTTGAATCATCACCACCTTTCATTCCACTAGCTATGGTCCGAGATACATGCTATGTTACATGTTATTCTGATATGTTGAAAGCAAGCACCCGGGATATGACTGTGTATGACTGGCAATAAAGAAACATCAGTGTCTGGTAATGAAATGATGTCTTTCATCTTTTGTTCTTGAACAGTAGCTGGATTAGTAGCAGTTTCTTTAATAGTACAGAATTACTGTATGATTTTCTTTATTATATATTTTTTGTAATTTTAACCAGTCAGACACATTGTTATAGTCTGGTTATTTTACAGATATGAAGTAGATCATTTCAATACATTAGATCCTTTAAAAACGTCTATTCTGGTCCGATGACAATGGGGAACTTGAAAAGCTTGATTCTGGAAGGATTGTGCTTTAAACTTGAGCTTTTGTGCCATCTTTGCACCATAGAGGTACACTAATGTGTTGGTAATGAGATGGATGGACAGCGTGGTGGAGACAATGAACATGAGTTTGGGCAGGCTCCGAGAGGCGGTGGAGGACAGGGTGGCCTGGCATGCTGTGGTCCATGGAGTCGCGAAGAGTCGGACACGACTGCGTGACTAAACAACAACAAATGTGTTGGTAATAAACCCGATTAATTTACATTAGCAGGAGTATGAGTATTAAAGCACAGTGCCTCTTTGTGTCCATGATGATTTCACAACAGGGAGACAATTTCTACACATATTCCAGCCAAAAGGTGCATTATGCTCTATGAAGTCAGCTTTTTGATGACCAGTTCCCATTTACATGGGTTTCACTGCTTCCACACCAGTTGTAAATAACATTATATGCCACGTGCATGAAATTACTCAACATTCATTTTTTGACAATGTATTTGTACATAATTATTATGTAATACCATTAAATTAATTGTTTAAAATAGTCCAAATCAAAATTTAGTCAGGAAAGACTCAATTTTAAAGAGGCAGGGACGATATACTCTATATATAAATTAAACATCAACATTAAACAATAATGAATGGATTAGTATCATAAATTATATCTTACTGTAGATTTGTTTCACCTATTTCCTAAAGAGTGATGGGGTAAATTCCTAAAACCACAGATGACTAGGAGCACTACTCGCATACGTGACTGTACTCCCTTTCGTGTTTTCACTCGGTATTTCTTCAGGCAAATGGCCACCGTTAACTTTGAGAGTTACGACTTGGATATCATACAGCACCACTGAAATGACAAACAGAACCCACTCATGTACAGTATGTATGTGAATGGACCTGATGTTAAATCTACTCGCTTATAATCAGAGCAGAAATGCATTGTGTGTTGGTCATAAAATTAAAACTGTGAAATCAAGGGACAACTTGCATTCAGCTGATTGCAATAAAGCCGCACATTTCAGTTATCTTTTGTGCAGCATTTTTCCTTTTCTTTACAGATTTAAAGACAGTCACCCAGGCCAGGACGTTACTGTGTTCTTTATTTGCTGGCAGGACTATGAGCTCAATCCCAGCCAAAGTCCTGGCCAGTCATTTGGTAGAACTTGAGGTTAAATGGTCTGTAGAAGTCCCTGAGCCTCAACAGCACTTCTGGGGGAATATGAGGATGTGGCCGCCCTTTAGATTTCCCCAGGCAACGGGGGTGACTGCTGCCCTCTGGTTTCTTCAGACAGGGAAAGCCCTTGGTCTGGTTGAAGTAGAAGTGCTTGTCACTGATGACTCGCTTCAAGTCCAGGAAGTCCTGCACCCGGCCGATCTCCCCGGCCGGGTCGGTCACTAGGTGCTCGCCACTGATGAACAGCAGGCTGGAAAGTGGGAAATACTGAAGCCAGTTCTCCAGGTGCTTGGCGTATATCCCGATGCGGACCGCACTCCAGGAGGTGTCAATCAGGCCCACGCTGTAGTTCTTGAAAGCCAGATCCTGGAAGGCCGGCAGCCCCGGGTTCTTAGAAAGGGTTTGGGTGTAGTCGGACACGGCCCGGGTCACGGGGTCACGCACTACCACGATGAGCTTGGTGTTGCGGCTCATGGTGAAAACGCGACGTGGGGCTTCCTTGGTCACAAAGTAGCTGGGTGTCTTCTCCATGGTGATCTGCCCATCCAGTGTCCGAGGCATCAGATTTCTGGCAGAGACAGTAACACCACGTTAGAAAATACTTCATATTAGTCACATATTACTTTGCTGCAGACATTATCTCTTAGATTTTCAGTCCATTCGTTATAGGACCTTACATATTGTCCAAATTAGATATGTCATTGCATATGCTTTGATCAAGGCCTGCAAAAGTGCAGTTTGGCTGCACAAACGGATAATTAACAATTCCTCACTTTTCATGACATTCTTTTAAATCTAATAAATTGACTGTTGCTGGAAATTAAAACTCAACTTAATCTCTTATCCCTGTTCTCTCAAGACCTCTCCAAAAATCTATTTAATGGGTAATAAATATTGTACACAATAAATTATACATTTTTCATTTCCCATTGTCTAGAATGACATACATCATAAGAACAGCTAATAAAACCTACTGATATATTAAAACAGACTGGCTGAAATATATTTTAACAAATATGATTCTCGACCTGTCTCTAGCAGACAGTGCTTTCTGTCCAAATTGGTATTCCAAGGCCACATATCCACACAAATCAGAGGGGACAAAGGGAGCACCAATGGCAACGTTAAAATAAAATCGACGCCCTCAGCAGAGCAAGCCTGGTGATTACAAAGCTATCATTTTATTAATCCTAAGCATGGCCAAATGAATTAATGATGAAATGGCTGTCAACATAGCGGTAATAAAAGAAAAAACTCCAAGAAAACTGTTACCCGCTTGTCTGAATTTTTTTCTTTTCAAAGTTCCCTCTAGCCCTGAAGCATCATAAACCAATGCCCAAAGAACTTAGCGGTCTTCTTAAACATGTTTCAGCGATAGGCCGGAAAATATCTGGATTTTTATCAGATTTTGAGTGATACGAAAAAAGGACTTTCATCAGAGCAGCTGACTTGCACGTGGTCAGGGCTTGAGATGAAGGGGGCTCACACAGTCAAAGATAATACTTCCGTATTTTATTTTAATATTGTGACTGTTGTTACTGTGCTCTTTGCTTAGATAAACGGAATATCTATAGTAGGTCATAATATATCAAGAATGAAAATTGCAAGATAGGGTCCTGCATTGCAAGCAGTATTCAGCAGGTAGTTTTCATGACTACGAGTCACATCTGCACCAGCGCTCCGGATCCCGAAGGACTGAACGGGTTTTGGGTTTTCCCCATCTTCCTCATTTTCCTTGTTTTGTTCTGCCTTTGCCTTGGCCCAATGTGTCTCACCTGGCTCCATTACTATTAAAGCCTAGGTTCTCCTGATATCTGAATTTAGTTTTTGTTGTTCTGGTCCGTTCAGTTGTTTAGCTTCTGGTCGTTCGGTTCTATTTGGCTAGAGCTGTTTGGATTGTCCATGTGGTCTATAAGGAGCATTCCCAGTCCTGTTTTTTAATCTCTGAGTCTCTTCTTCCTGGTTACCAGACTAGTAATGCTCTGGTCATGTCTGTTTGTATTTCCTGTGCCTACAGTTCTAGTCCTATCTTGCCTAGTTTGAGTTTTTTCCCTTGTGTTTAGGGCAGAGCCTATTGTTTACTCCTTTGTTTGTTATTAAACCCCTGTTCACACTCAGCATCCATGGCTCATGGCCTCGCGTCCTAAGACTGGTGCTCTGTGACTGTGTGGTACATATGTCATTCATCCATCGATATTCCAACTGCTTATCCTGATTGGGGTTGTGGAGGGGCCTGGAGCCTCTCCAAGACATGGGGTCACAAGGCTGAAGAGCACACTGTATGGGATGCCAGCCATATGTTACAAATAATAAATAAGAAAGCTATATCATTGCAATTAATATGGGACATAATTACCGCTTAATATGATTTATGACCAATGTCTGTTAATTTTGAGCAAAGTTTAAATGTTATTTTTAAATTGCATCTAATAGCCAACATATGCATGAACAATGTCATAATTCAGTTCATATTTTGAACTCTAACACTCCCAAATAAAGAAGTTTATGATGATCCAAACTCTATGAAGATCCAAAATGTGGGACATGGATTTAGTGTACAAAGGGAAGTTTTATTACTTTTTTGTTATTTTCTGGAAATACATCTTTTTAATTATAACAGAACATGTGGTTTTATCCTCTGAAGTACAATTTATTTGCAACTATAAAATGTTTGCCAATTTCCAAGGCAAGCACTTAGCCTAGAAGACAGGAAATCTAACAATATAGCATGTAATCCTTTTAAATCAACTTGCAAGAAGGCTCCTGCAATCAAGATGGTACACCGCTGGTCAGACCAATTAGATTCCACGCTACAAGACTGTTTCCATCACATGGACTTAGACACGTTCCACTTGGCTGCCGATAAAAAACTAGACGGGTATGCGGACTCAGTCCAATCAAGTGTGTGGAGGATTTTGTGCCATCAAAAACCATTAAGGTTTACCCCACTCAAAAACTGTGGATTACGCGACATGTTTGCGAGGCTCTTGCAGTGTGAAGCACTGCATTGGCCTCCAGCTACGCACTCCAGAAGACAATAACGCAGCCAAGTGTGAGTACAGGGACAAAGCTGAAACACAATTCAGCAACCCAAGGAGCATGTGGCAGGGACTAAAGACCATCACTGACTACAGAGGGAAAACCAGCACACCACAGACACAGTTGGTGGTAGGCCTCATGTTGAATGAGGTCCAGAGGGCGTACAGAGAGGAACCCAAAGCCCTGACACACTGGTGTCATGAAAAACGGCCTTTCCCTCAACACCGCCCATCCAAAGGAGCTGATAGTGGACATCAACAAGAAAAGAGGGCTGCAGACCCCCTTCAAATTCTTCAGGGTGCACATCAGAGAACTTCACAGGGACACTTTACACTAGTAAAACAGTAAAGAAGGCATAACAATGCCTCTTTTACTTTTACCATGAGTCCCCGCATCCTCAGGACATTCTACAAGTGTACCACTGAGAGCATCCTAACTGCAGGCATCACCACCTGGCTTTTGAACAAGGAGGCCCTGGAGCCTATCCCAGATAGGCTAGGGTACAAGGCAGGGAACACCTGGATGGGGTACACGTTTGTTTATTTTAATGTATTTGCACTGTTTCACTGCTGTTGAGGGACTTTACTCACGAGTTTTTCACTCACTAGCCCTCCACCAAGTGTCAAGTGATGTAACAAAAAGGCGATATGATTAATTTGCAGATATCTATAATAGTGAAATTAGTCAAAAACACTAGAGTTCATTTTGCCCCTATAAATTTGCCATTGTTTCTCCACTTGTTTATTAACCTCAGAATGATGAAATAGTGAGTCTCATCAAACTCATTTTAAGAAATGTACAGTAGTAGCTTTTTATGTGATTCCAGCTATCGCTTTTGTAATTTTTTTGCATGTAACAGTTTTCTGTAACCATTCATCCAACAGATGATCATGTGAGCCTGGTGCACACTGAAAACTGGAGTACACAGAGGAAAGCCACATGAACAAGGGGAGTACGTACAGAGTTAAAGCGCACAGAGCTAGGGGCTGTTTTGATGTATCCACAGCCCTGGAGTCCACAGCCCAACATACCGGGCCAATTTGATTTGAAAACAGTAATATAAAATATTTTAAATATGAATATTATTGGCAGAATGACATTGTTGACTTAAAAACTCCCTGACTGCAGTGAAGGGAGTTATGTCTATATTATCAGAATCAGAATCAGATTTATTGGCTAAGTATGTTGACACTTACAAGGAATTTAGTTCCAGCTGTTGGTGTCTCTCAAGTAATACAGAAAGGAAGTATACAGGCAATAAACTTCGTATTTACGAACGATGCATAATATACAGATTAAATACAAGACAAATAATATACATAAGGTGCAGTTAGTGCGAACAACAGTAATGAACATTGTGTAAGGGAACAAAATTATGGCATTGATGTCCGAGTATACAGTATTGAATGTGGAACTCTATGGCATAGCAGATGGTACTGCTCAGCTGTTTATGAGAGTGATCGCTTGAGGGAAGAAACTGCTTCTATATCTGGTAGTTTTGGTATGAAGGGCTATGTAACGCCTGCCAGACGGGAGGAACTGTAAAAGGTTGTGTCCAGGGTGTGAGGAATCTGTAATGATTTTCCCTGCCCGTTTCCTGGATCTTGAAGAGTACAAGCACCGATGATTTCCTCCACTGTTCTTATAGGTCTCTGCAGTCTGTGCCTGTCCTGTTTTGTGGCTGCGCTGATGGATGTACACAGGACAGATTCAATGACCGCAGTGTAGAACTTGCTTAACTGCTCCTGCGGCAGACCATGCTTCCTCAGTTGCCTCAGAAAGTACATCCTCTGTTGGACATTTTTGAGAATGGAGTTGGTGTCAGCCTCCCACTTCAGGTCTTGGAAAACGGTGGTTCCCAGAAACTTGAAAGTTTCCACAATTGACACAGGGCGGTTGAAAATTGTGAGGGGGAGCAGTGCCGAGCAGTGTTTCCTAAAGTCCACTGTCATCTCCACTGTCTTGAGTATCTGTCTTATCTACACCATACACGTGTTCCTGTTTTACTGGGTATATGGTGTATTTACATGATGGGTGGTGCTGGTGCTGAAACCAATGAGGCTGCACTGTGCTCAGGATTGTGAAGACCCGCCTAAATCACAACCTAATTATCAGTTATGCCCACAGCACTGTGGATACAGACATTGTGATTCTACACTCAGACATGTTATGTCGCAAAGTCAGGATCCTGAAAGCACAGTTATGTAAAAGTTGCATACTGGTCGGACCTCACTGTTACAATATCTTATGGAATCGAGATCTGTAGTCATATGGAAAAAAAAAAACCGTTAAAAAACATTCCATAACATTTTGAGGTTACCCAATGTCATTTTCAAAAAAGTAACTCTGACGCATGCAATGTTTTCCTCCTGTATGTTTTTTTCGTTACGTAGAAACAAGAGTACCACACTTAGACAAAGTAAATACTTTAAATACTAAACACTGGAGCACTTAAATATTAAAGGCCAAAGATGGAACTGTCTTCAGTGTGTAACTGGAGGGATTGTGCCATATCAACTGCATACTTTAGAGGGGTGAAAATCAGAGCGCAATAACGAGGAAGCTGCATTATTTAGAAATGCTATTTCTCCTCTGTCATTCTCAATGACCAGTTCTATAAATCACTAGTCAAACACACACACAAGGTATTAGCTTATCATATATTTGTTGTTGTTTAGTCACGCAGTCGTGTCCGACTCTTCGCGACTCCATGGATCACAGCACACCAGGCCACCCTGTCCTCCACCGCCTCTCGAAGCCTGCCCAAACTCATGTTCATTGTCTCCACCACACTGTCCATACATCTCATCTTCTGCCGTCCCCTCCTCCTTTTGCCTTCAACCTTTCCCAACATTAGTGTCTTCTCCAGTGACTCCTG
>JAACJT020000075.1:11193531-11211029 GCA_009936485.2 Gymnarchus niloticus | reverse complement strand
ATCTTCATTATTTGTCCTTCTAATGAACAGTCAGGATTGATTTCTTTTAATATAGATTGGTTTGATCTCTTTGCAATTCTCCCAGTGCCAAATGGTAAACACCACAGCCAGAAGGAAACTACTGTTCCTCCTGCCAAGCTGTGACTGTGTTTCTCGTATCTCCCTGACTGACACTCATGTCTGTGCTTCGATAAACAGTGAACAACCTGCTGATAAGTCATACATATTTTTACTAAAAGAGTTGCTAGGTTGCTAGTAATTGCCAGCTAATATCAATGCTTTTGAAAAAGCAGTGAGATGATTCTGTACTACGATAACACTAAGCTAAATTATCTTATTGTCATCGCGACATTTAATAAAATTTCATCTGTAGAAGTGCTGAAAGTCTCATGTCAAACTTCTAATGCAACTAGTAACACTGTATTGCCTGTTTAGAGTAGACAATTCAACCATGTTTAACAGGACAAATATTGTGCTAGAGCCTAACCCTGGAAATCTTGGGGACCCAAACGTGAAACCTACATACTGGGGAGCTGGTCTATAAGAGGACCCTAACAGAATGTCCCAAGCAGAGTGAGCTGTGAGGAAGTCTGAAGCTCTGCACACTCGGCCATCTAAACCCCATTGGTTTGTCTGTCATCGTGTGTTCCAGTGTTTCAGCAATAGTATTTGCTGTGCGAATTACACCTCCAGAAACTGTCTTTACTTTAGCTCACCTCTTCAGACATTGCTGTTTTCTAGATGAAATCTTACAATGTTGAGTAAAATATATAAGATGTCAGTATTCCATTACAATGATTTTTTATTAAACTAGTACACACATGCACATTCTCCATTAAGTCTAATGAAAAAATTAAAATATATCTACAAAATGTGACACCGGATAGGGATGAGACAAATGAGGCATCACTGCCTGTGGTGGGTGGAATTATCCTGAACTAACCAATCAATTGTGGCACTTAATGAGGTTTCAAAACCTCCCACCACCCCATTTCTTGATGTCTCCCATTTCTCAACATTAATGTTCAAACAGTAGGTAGGCATTTGTTAAAGTGCCTCGTTATTGGAAAAGTTCACAATACCCCTGTAAATATTTCCTGGATTTTTGCCGTTAAGTTTAATTTCTTGTTTGATCTTCATTGTGTAAATGGCCTGATTTATTAAATTTTTACACTCAACACAACCATGACACCACAGTCAATCCCTGTTTCATTTTAAAGTAGTTTTCACAAACGTTATGGAAGTTCGTGAACATTCAGATGAGGTCACATTTTTAGGCAGTTTCTTGAAAGGCAACCCACAACCTAATAAGCCACAGAATCCAATCTGCACCCTGACTAGTAATTTTCCTTGATGGCCAACTGCAGTATCTCACCAACAAACGAGAGGTATACATTGAGCAGTTCCCATATTACTACCCGCTGCACAGCCTGATAATACCTTATTGGTAATATTTTATGACAAGTGATGAAACGCATTTAAGAGTTGCGTGTCACAGTTTCTAAAATAGACCAGTACAGACCTATGACCTATATTCTTCTAACACGATCATATAATAAGTACTTGGTCTCATCCACTACGCCCCCCTGTCTGGGCTTCAATCAGATTTATATGATATAAAGTATTACTTTTTGCACCTGAGTGCAGTTGGACCGACAAGACTTTACTCAGGTGCAACTGAGGGGGGGGGGGGGGAGAAGGATGGGCGTGACCAGATTGGCGTCTCGCCATTCACTCCAAACGCCAGCGCCTGTCAAGCTAATGCAGACGAATGGCACGTTACACAAAGAATGTACTCACAAATGTCTGTAATAAGAAAGGCTCTAGCGGTTCCAGCTATCCTGACTACATCTTTATCTTGTTATCCAGCCACATGGGAAGGACGGCAGTCCAGCCCTATGTCCTCCTGTTGCAGTGCTGCAGAAGCAATTTTCCAATTTGTACCAAGCAATACCTCTTGGAAGCAAAGGTCCACCACAGGCATTTCCAGACAAACACTTAGTCTCTGCCGTCCAAGCACTACTAGAAAAAGTACATATACGAATGAAGTGTGCTCTGAGGGCGATAGGAAAGGCTGGTGGAGCAAAAAATATCAGTGAAAAAGTGCTTCCATGTGTGTCTTCACGGTTTGAGCTGGGCTCACCAAAATATTGAAATACAGCTGCATGTTACTGATGGATTTTTTTTTTACGTGTATGACCAACAGGGGTTCTCACTAAAATTACAGGGTTCTCATGCTGTGGGATTCTCTATGATCGCTTTTTTTATTTCCTGGTTTACTCTCTACCAAAGTTAGCCATAAAGGCATTGCTATTTAAAGGCACTAGGTCGGTTCCTCCATAATCACTTGTCAGCTGTCAATAGTACTTGATTTTGTGAAAATAGGGGCAATTAGTGAAGCTTTGGTTCAAGAGATTTGAATTGAAAAATTTTAAAACGTTGTCAAAACGTAGATCCTAAATATTGATGATCCTAGAAATGTCATTTTGGTGATTCCCGGGATATGTGTACTTAATGATACCAATTAATTATGCCAATGTTATTTTATTGGCACAGGCAATTGCAATTGAAGCATTTGTCTTTTCAAATCTTATTGATCTTTGAATGGTTAGTATGATTGTGTCTTGGGATCCATGTTTGATTTCCCTGTAGTTGCTCTAAAGGCTTTGGTTTTGCTTGAAAATGCATTCTTCTTTGAGTCCCACTGCAGATAATTTTAAGACATCTCTACCCTGGTGATAGCACTGAAGGAAGTAAAAAATATTCACCAGAAGTCCTCACCATAATGTCCCAGCTAACAGTGCCTTAATCTCTAGCTTCTCTCTGTTCATCCAAACTAGCAGAATTAATACCTGGCTCTCATTACCTCTGGCACTGACAGCAATGTCAATAGATTATACATTGCTAAAAAGCAGAAACAGCTGAACAATTCACAAACAAAAGCTTGCAAGCTCTTATGAAGCTGTAGAATGTACCATGAAGGATTGTTTTCGTCTTACTATCATTTGCATTTCAAACTAAGACCCACAGCTTCAGATCAGTTCCATACTAGGAGTCTTGAGAATAAACAAACCTGTCTGACATCACGTTGGTTAACTCCTTTGAACTCCTGTGTCATTGTGAACTCAAGAACTTTCAGTTTTTCATGTTTGCACAGGACAATTTATTCATTTTCCATTTTGGCATGGTGGATTTCAGTAAAGATTGTGGAGGTTAAATAAAGGACTATTACATATGCAAATCATCTATTTCTGTTTCATCAGAGATTTGGCCAGTGAGACACACTGAGTTGTCAATCACAATTTAAAAGTATTTTGTACCGTGCAATGCAGCCCATAACAATTATCCCTTGACAGTTGTCTATATAATTTGTCAGTGCTTGTCAGTCAAGGCAAGCCAGTTAGACTAGGCTACTTTTAATTTGTCTTATTTGTCTATTTATAAATTTAGCTAGCATTTGCACAATTTCTTTCCTGATGTGAGTAGAAAAAAATCAACCCAAGCTCATTCGGTCTTGTTTCAGTTTTGCAAAACAGTGGAAAAACACTTTTACCAGCAGGTATCACCATCCTTATATTCACTCATTACTGCTTTACACTCTAGCTTTCTGCTCGTGTGCCCGCTCATTTCCAATAAAACATATTTGCTCTGCAATACACTTGTTATTATGCATTAATGTGCCTTGTCCCGAGAGTATGGCATATCTATATAACAAAAAATTACTCTATAGCAGTTTTTCCATCAGGACTGCATCTGGACTTCTAATAGCTAAATATTTTCATCATTTCTCTCTGTCATCTACGATAAAATGGCTTCACGGCGGATTGTGAAAACAAAGATCATTCAGAAAATATCTGCTAAATTGTGAAATGATTGTATCAAGCGAGGACTCTCTGCGGCATTTATGTTTACTTTGTGCCAGATTGATGAGGCCAACCAGGATGCCTGACACATCCTTGACAGAAGCTATTTGCTTGCAAACCAAATTTTTCTTGGTTATTTTCCTTTATCAGATCACAACCTTGGTGCAGCTTCCTGCCATGCCTCATGATTTAAATATCCCAGCAATTTAACAGTTTTCCAATCTCGGCTACCATACAGACAGTACAGTCCCGTGCTTTTATTTCCATTTATCTATGTCTGTACGTGGTCTTTTTAGGTTTTCTGTAATCCTGAAGAAAATCACATTCTTACTCTTTGAAGTCTGCTAATGTTAATAATATTCATATTTCAGCATGGCACAGCTGAGTCCCATTTCGACAGTTGAGGGTTTGGTTCCCACTGTGCGTGCATGTGGAGTTGGCATGTTCTCCCCGTGTGGTGTAGGCTTCCTCCAAGTACTCTGATACACTATGCTGCCTGGGATAAGTGTGAGGCACCCCCACAATGCCGTCCCGGAAAAGTGGTTCCATAAGTATGCTCTAAAATGACCCATCACTGCTAGTGTTCACAGACATACAAGTAGAAATAAACATAGAGATGTAAACAGCAAAAATTAAAATGAGTTGGGTAATTACAGTCATCTGGATCTAAACACCATCATTGCTGTTAAATTGCATCATTGCAGCTATACTTCAGGGGTAGTGACATGCAGATGACCACAGTAGTGCATAAGCACCATTTCACTGTGGCAAGCAGCCAACACAACGTCACTTTATCAGTTATAGAGCACCATTCACCAGCTCTACGGTGTGAGGAAGACTAATGCTATGCTCTTTGTGAGATGCAGAGTCGCGTCTCTGAGGTGACCATCAGGTCAATAAACAGCATTTTATTGGCAAGAGACTGAATGGCTTGCCAATGAGTGCATTGATAAGTTCTGGTGCTTATTGACAGGTGATATTAATGAGTGAAGCACTGGCAAGTTAGAGAACGGCTGTGGAGGAATGATCAATTGCGCCTACTTCCAACACCCCGTCTCATGCTCACTGAATTATCATCTCCTGTGCTGCAGACTTCCTGAGCGAACCCTCCCCCCACGTGTATAAATGCTGACAGACTTTCAATACTGGAGTTAATAAACTGGACTGTTGGAATGCCTGGAATTCACAAAGAATCCTTGAGTGTATTTCCTTTTAAAGTCTACATTTGACAAAAGAGACATTTAGTATACATTTACATTACAGCAAGATTATTTGCTTTTAAGGCATAATGACACTCCGAAGTGATCCTTTTAAAATAAAAGGGCGTTATAAATCGTAACGTGAAATGTAAAAAAAAACTTTTTGAAGCAGTTTAATTTCTTATACTTTTTGTTAAGTTCATACAGAATTTGGAAGCATCTGAAACGTAATTCTTTATTTGGGCACAGTAATACATAATACATGTCCACATGAACACATACTGAGTCCACCTGTAGGGTCCTTATTTCGGTCCTACAATTGAAATAGCCACAGACTCGCTGCCAGCGCCCCCTAATGGAAAGTAAGGTGTACTTTAACCACTGATCCAGGATTATGGTATTTGAGTCTGCATTCGTAGATTGTACTGTGTCGCGCAGTTTAATTCAACGACAATAAGTCTAAAAGAACTCAGCAACAGGGAAGTAAACGTGGCTATGCGGTTGCAACAGAATAAAAAATGTTACTGTGAATTACAACAGAAATAACTGCAGATTGGTGGTATAACTGTGGACATTTCATGTTTGCGACTACTGCCAACTATACTACTTATGCTAACTAGTAGCAATACCACTTAAACGTGACAAACATTTATATTTATAGTAAACCGCTATAAATTATCAGTGATGCAACCGACAAAAGCACAAGTTTACATTTTGGTAGGGATGTTAGGGAGGTGTCCTGGCCAACTTTCTGAAAAGCTTAAATTATCCCTACCAACTTTGACATATGTATAATTCCACAAAAAACAACGGTTTGCAATTGTTTTGGTCCCCACCAATTTTTTAAGCATACCTACGCCCCTGGTCTAGGTATCTTCTCATCAAAAATATGAAGTGCTTAGTCTAATTTAAACTTTTTTTAAAATGGGAAACTGTCCGAAAAACACGAGATTGCGCGGATCAACGACTGCTACATGTTTTAAAAATATTAAAAATATAAAAAGCTATCGGCCAACCTGTTGATTGCCAGTCTGGAAAACAACCGGTATCGCTTAAAGCTTAAATTGCATAATGTGTCCTTAAAGCAATACTCTTCTTCTGAAGTATTTATTAATTGAGAATTATTTTATAAGAGCAAAGTGACAGCTGAAAACTTTGGTTAGGTACGAATAGATTACTATTGGTTTTTCATACATAGAAAGATTGTTGTTTTATATTCTTTAGGATAATAATCTCACAAAAAAAAAAAAAAAATCAGATTTTATACCAATCAAACATCTTAAAAGCCTGTAGGCCATACTGGATATTATTAGAGGTCAACCGAACCTCTCCAGATTTCAAACAGTATCAACTTGTTTCATAAGCATCATAGTGCAAATAAATTCACAGACATTATTATGCAGTTCAAAAGTCATTAACGTGATTACCTTTTATTCCGCGAGGACTAACCACTATAATTTGCAGAATGGGATGAGGATAAGAGGAAACAGCCTACCTGTACCATTCCAGACCTTTCTCATAAAACCTGTCAAAAAAGTGGGGTTCTGCACCGACAGCTCTAACATCTGGATGAATTCGGAGGAACTCCAGCAGCGCTCGGGTACCCCCTTTCTTCACGCCAATGATAATCGCCTGCGGGAACTTTTTAGTGCCGAAGTTATTGAAGACTGATATGCTGTGGTCGGCGACGTCTTTCCGTGGCTTGACAGCGGAGGGTATTCGTAGCGGTGCCCCCTCGTACGGGATGCTTCTCCCCTTCTCTTCAGGGTCGCGAAATTCGCCGATTTCTGGCGAAATGGGAGAAGTTCGGTTCCTGTGATTCTGTGCGCTGGACTGGTGCTGAGGTGGAGACGTAGGAGAGCCGGATCGGTCCCGAAAGACGCCAAGAGCATTGTATTTGTGCTCGGTGGTCAAAGTTTGACGCTCGTACACTAGTCTCGGCAGAGGGTCGCAGACTCCAACACAATAAAATAAATAAGTAAAAATTATGATCATGGTAAAGAAGAACGACACTTTAGACAGCGCCTTCAAGTTGCCCAAGTTGTGCCTAATTCTCCATGTGCTACATCCCATGAGTCGTTATCCAGATCGATATGTCAGAGTCAGGAAGCCTAGGCTGCATGCCTTATTATATCCCACCGTGACTCCTTCTGAAAACCTGTTTCATGGAAATGGAACAACGTGCTACACAGTGCACAATATCCCCAATGCCACCATGACATTTAAAACGTGGAATTCCTTTTATAACATGTATTCCCTCATACTGTATTTAAATCATTTCATCTTTCTCGTAAAAAAGCAGCTAACTTCTAGCTAGGTGCCAACATAATTTTATAATATAATTGTAACTAAGCCAACCCACTTAAAATGAATGATGATTTTTTTTTTTTCCGCGTCTTGTCTTTGCCTCCCTTTATGTGGTTCTCCCTTCCCCGGAGGTATCTCTATTTCTTACTCTGGCAGTTCCTCTCCCTAGAACCCAGATCTTCATACTAACTCCCTTCCTAATGGGTTTGTTGTCCACGCCCTGTGTGTTTTTAACCCACCCATTTTGTGTTTCTGCTGGTACTGTACAGTATGTTCATGGACAGCTCAAGATGTATTCACCTTTGAGCCGCAAAATTATGCGCGACAAAGATTTCCTAAATAGAAATCTTTGGCATTTTTACATGTCACTTATAATGCGTGTGAAATGTGAAATTGCAGTTACGCACATGGTTGCAGCTTAATCATTAATTGTGATCATCTGTATTTTAAAAAGAATTCGTGTATACTGTATGCGGTTGTTACCTCATAAAAAACGAGTATGTATAAGTTGCCACGGCACTAAGTTTATTTTTTAGGAAGCATATTGCAGAATCTATACGAATCCTATACAAACTTCCATGCATAAACCTCTGTGGCTTTTTTCTGATATGTTTATTTCAGTTGGTTTTATAAGGAAAGGCATAACGTTAATCTGTTCAGCTCCGGTGTAGTACACACATTTCTGTAATCAACGACGAAAGCAATGGTCCGAAAACTTTCAGAGTTTTATTCGTTTTTTTTTTTTAGCAGCTTTCCTCTAAATAACAGCCTAAATGTGTTTGAGCTTTCGAGCTACAGACATGTTCAAATGTTGGAAGTTTATCGGTACCGTAGATACTGACATTTTAAACGTCCGGGGCACCAATATGTATAGGCTGTATGGGGATGATCTATATAGTTTTATATTTTTAGAATTTTGAGAAGTTTTAAAATACATTAAGTCAAATGGTAATGAGGTTTCAACCGGCACCGCTTTGAATGGTCAGGTCCTAGAAATCCTGTCGCTACTCATTGCCCAATTGTGCATAATATTCATCACGTTTCATTTACAGAAACAAGTTACTCTTTAAAATTAACGGAGAGTTTGCACAAGCTTTATGAATTTGACATATTTAATGAAATGTAATTACCCTGGTTACCCGTAATGTGTTATATAATACGTAGCAGGTAATTATTTTCTACAGAGAAATCTTTGCTTCCTAAATCACAAGTATTTGTGTATTAACAATAGCTGAATACTTTCTGCTTGTTGTTGATTTTATTCATTTTTGAGCAACTACAATGAAGTCGGTGTTGAACTATCCAGATGTGAAAGAGCAGGTATAGGTAAAGAATCAATTGTTTCTTTCGCTTTTGACCATGTACCCCGACACTTGGTCATTTCACGTGCGTGTCCACGTTCATATCTCTCAGGTCACGTGTTCAGTGCCAGTGGTTCAGTGGCTCAGTTCTGTTCATTCGTTCTCCAGGGTGACATTCGTCCTGATTAACACCTTTCCCGGAGACGCTTCCACCGCACACCTGCCGTCACTGTTCCAGTACTTTCTCGAAAAGGGACCACCAGTGCGTTAGCACGTTAACCTTGCCCCATTAGAAAGACCCCACGCAGGCCCTTTGCCCTTCATACTGACCCGCTAATACGGTTGCACAGGTGCTGCTTGTTGGAAGCTGCATTAGAGTCTGTGAAGAATGACCATAGCCATGTAACACAGTGGATTTTCCTCTTATTCCTTGCATTGATGCATATGAGCAATTCTAACACATAAAAGGACATTGTTTTAAGCATGGCAATAAGAGTTGGTACACTTGACTGTTAGCTGTATAACATGACAGCATTTTCTGTTTTATCAGACCTCTCCTTTAGCAGGTGCTCTTCAACTCATGTACAGGCTGGAATCAGGTTAAATTTAACTGATCCCACACCAAGGGCTTTCTCATTATGCCTTAAAACATTGTGTGAAGAACGCGGCTGGTATTACATGAAGTTCAAACTGTATTAAACCACAACTGAGCTAGTTAAAGGTATAGTTAATTCTTAGGTGCTAATGTGCAGATTGTGTATGACAAGCAGGCTCACTTTTTGTCATGCCCTGCCTCCCTGCTCCTTCTGTTTCCCCAGTCTGCGTTTTCCCCACGTTACTTCTCTTTAAGAGAGCTTCCCAGGCCTGTTGGCCCCAGTCTGGTCATTGATATCGCCCCTGTGTGTTGTTTCTGCCCCTTGGATTAACCCCTGGTGATTTCCTGATGTAATGTTATGGAGCTGGGTATACCTCTTGTAAGTAAACCACTGTGTTGCCCTCCGTCGATCTCCTGTGCACAACATGACACTTCTCACGTTCTGAAAGACTAGGTTGTAGTTCATGGCAAGATGTGTGCGTACAATTTGCAAGGATGGACATTATTGTCATTTATCGGCATTGTGCATATGTACTGTTGAGTCATTTCGGCAAGAGAAGAAGCTGTGATATTCATAGACACCATATAAATAGACATATTAAATGTATCTATTTATATACTTTTGTATTATGAAGAAAAATAAATAGCTAAATATAGGTATGTTTATCTTCTATATCAAGCCAGGATAAGTTACTTTCAGTACAGAACTTCTAAGTCAGTTTCTAGTCATTTATGTATTTAGTGTAGACATTGCAGAAGCTTGTCATAATTTATTGAACTGCATCCTTAATCCACTGTGTAACTCTAACCCATTCACAGATGTCCCAGGTCTTTTCAGGTGATATGTTGCCCTTATATACACACACTGTTTCCCAAACGGCATCACGCTGGCATATGCAGTGCACTGGCATACTCTGCAGCGGTAGTCATGCAGAAGAAAGTCCTCCCGAAAACAGCAGCTTTAATCCATCCATTTTCCGGAACCGCTTATCCAAGGCTGAGTTGTTGAAAGTCTGGAGTCAGTCCCAGTAGGCATAGGATGCAAGCCAGGGTCCATCACAGGGCACACACTCATATGCCCTAAGGATCATTTAAAGACATCAGTCAAGCTAAACTGCGTATTATTAAACCATGAGAGGAAACCACAGCACCCTGGAGAAAACCTACACAAACATCAGGATGACATACAAATTCCGCACTCAGAGTAGGACCCCAATCCTTTCTCAGCAACCCTGGGGGAAAGTGAAGAAAGCCACACAAACGATAAAAACATGCCCTTTCTGTAACTAACACCTGCCTGTACAGCCATTAGCCGAAGGGTTATGTATGGTGGTGTAATGTTAAAGCAATATTGAAAATCTGATAGTGAGTCAATCAAACTCATGGAGAAATAATTTTTAGTTATGTTAATTCATTCACTTATCAACAGATGCTGTGATATCAAGGTTATGTGTCAGTAGATTAAATTAATTCTTTGTAAAAAATGGAGAAGGAAATGTTCTAAGAATTAACAATAGCATTTTGCTCTCAGATGAGAGCCTAAAAATAATGAGAAATGTAATTTGAATAGTGACCAACCATATGGCAAAGCCTCAATTTAACTTGAGACATTAAGACATTAGAAATACATTTGTTGCTTTTCACATATGAATGAACAGCTCTGTAATTCTTCCTGCACAGCAGGTCTAAGATAAAGTGACACAGCAGGCACCTTTGCGGCAGAGAACTGAACGGGAAGACGCTCAGGCTGGGGAATCACAGCAACGATTGCAACAGCTGTGCCAGAAAGTGAAATACAACGTCTGACAGTCTAGTAGCCCATATGTCATGCCGTTTTTAAAACATGAGATTTTCACTGCTAAAAACCTAAGTGCTTATTTAGTAGTTATGTTAAATATGTTGCAGTAAGTTGCAGGGACATGTAATGTCCCATTGTTCTTAGGGGAACTGTAAAATTGAGCTACAGTATATATGCTTTATCTGTGGTTAACAGGTGATTCTTAAATATGAAATATGCATCGGTGGAATTATTCCAGGGACAGGGTTGAATATATTTTTGTATCCATTTTGTATCCATCTGTTTGTATCCATCACATATCTGCACAGGGGCATATATATATATATATTATATATATATATATATATATATATATGATAATATAATTATAAAGCCACACATAGTAGGTCTGGTTTGCTTATCATTTTATTTTAATAAATTAATCACCTGTAATTGCTGATCCTTCATAGGGTCACAGTGAGCCTGAAGCCTATGCAAGGTAGCATGGGGCATCAGGCAGGTACATCCTGGATGGAACATCAGTTTACTGCAGGGCACCGAATAACACACATCATAGCCAATTTACCAGACCGCACATCTTTGGGAAGTCAGACTACATTCAGGAAACCCACTTGCACACCGGAGGAGCATGTTAACACCAGACCCACCAAATCTGGGGTGGGATTTGAACTCCCACTTGGAGAGGTGTGAGGCTACAGTACTTAATTTGTTTTTATATTATCCAATAAGAGAAAACGTGCACATTTTAAATAGATCATAAAGGCATCCTGGATACCTGAAGGCTAACAATCGTGCAAATAATTTCAGCTTCACATATTACATCTGTAACAATTTCACAAACTACATTCTTAGTAGGATTTTAGGTCTACATGCAGGTTATTCTTCATTGGCACCCAAAGGTACAGTACTGTAGGCATATAAGCTGTACATACAAGCGTTTTCATAAATGCACAAAATAAAACTTTAAAAAATTTGAAAATTGATTTTGAAAATAGAAAATTGTAAAGACACAACACCAGCATTATATGTTGTTTGAAAGCATTCAACTTAGCAAACCTATGGAGAAAAATGCTGTTCTGTAAGTTTTTATTGCTCTGGATTCATCCTTCTGGGATCAGTGTCCCAAAACAATCAATCATTTGTGCATAATAATTGCATTTGATTTCATAATGTTAATTGCATATATTAATTGCATAATAATTTGCTTTTAATTTTGGCCTGCTTAGGGTTTAACTGAAAGGCCTGACCATGTTTAGTGGCACCTAGATGCAGAAAGATTCGTAAGAAGAGGAGAAATGCTGCTTGTGTATTAATCAATTTAAACCTGTTATGCTGGAAAAGCAGTTGTGTAATATACAGCAAATCACTATAAATATAAATAATAATGAAATTCCACAAGCAGCATAAAAAAGCACTTTGAACTTACATCCAAAATGTGAGAACAGCGGCAGAGAAAAGCAAGAAGAGGTATTCTGTCTGATCCAGAGGAATGTGACTTGATTGCTTCAGGAAAATGGCCCGATTTCAAGATACCCAAATCCTATTAGATTTGCTAAGCGAGTAACTCATGGTAATAAAGGAATAAGGCAATTTGTCTGTACAGTATTTGTTAAAAATGACCAATAGGATTTGACAACAGTAGGAGAAAAATATGAAATGGAAGATGATTTATAATGCATTGGCTATATTTCGTCTATATAGAGGTAATTCATTCCAGATGGGAGATAAACACAACGCTAGCTCATTTGTTTCAAAGCTACATTAATCCTTTACTGACAGTGCTGTAATAATACACAGCTGCAGTTATTTACTCTGAGTCACCCTGTTTAACCTCTCAGTATCAGACTTTAACACCATCACACTCCAACGTGTCACTGACTCTATGCATCATCACATGATAAGCAAAATGAATTCAGATCATAATTATTAGCTTAATAGGTCCCTAAATATTGGCATCTTCACTGATGTTCTTTCTAATTTAAGATAGTCATAGAGTTCTTCCAACAATAGCTTACAGTTTCTTAATTTTACCTTTAATGCTTGTGAAAAAGGAATCAATGCCAGGTAATGTTTTGCATACCCTGTGGTGAATTCCTACCCCCTGTGTAGTAGAAACAGCTGAACAAAGTTTTGCTGAGAACTGTTATTTCATATAGTCCCAGGCAATTGCCTGTGACAGGATGACCAGCCCCTTTGAAAGGGATCTGAGTCAAAGTTCTTAGGCCGCGAGTCAAAACAGCCCCTTCTGATTGCTGCTTAAAGCACCGATGCGGCCTTGACACCCTGTTTACAAAAATGAAAATTATTGGTTGAGTTTCCAATTGGTGTGCCAGTAAACTATAATTAGCCCATCTTCCTCTTTTCTTTCCTTGCAGCTGCTGGCGAGAACAGAGGACAGGCACCAGCTCATGAGTACTGACTGCGAAAGTGCATGCTTGTGGTGAAGAAAAAGGAATTCCAAAGGCAGTTCAGCTTTGCACATCCTGCCATCAGTAACCTTGTTCAATCATATGTAAGTGTGTGCTTTGATGGAAAAAAACATTACAGGAGACAGAACAGGAAGAATAACTCTGGAAGGGAGGCTTTGTAATTTAAGCTTGGAGTTCAGGAGAATGAAGGGTGCTCATTTTCTTAGATGGCATGACAGCATGACTTTCCAGTGTATGGGTTTCAAGGCTTGCTTCAGTGAGGGATTACTGGCTGTCACTTCTTGAACACACCTGCTTGGCTTTGGGTGTGAGGGTTACATACAGAGGGCTCAGCTTTGTGAAGGATTGCCAACAATGTAACCTGAATCAGCCATCTGCCAAAAATGGCATGTCAGTTCAGGAACTACCTGGTTGCCTCAGTCAGCAGTACATTCTACGAGCATTGTCCAATGAGCTTAGAAATGTATCCAAGCAAGGCGTTGATCCAGGAGTTCACGGGGCCTGGTAGAAGTTTAGGGAAGGAAACAAATTGCACTGTAGAGTTAGCTTCTCAGTGTGTGAAGAGAGAGCAATAGCTTCAAAGGGTACCATTTCTGGCATCATTTATTGGGGAATGTACACATTTGTTTTGGCAGTTGTCTTTTTAAGCAAAGTTATTGAAGGGGGTGTTTGTCACAAACAACAAAAATCCATGTCAGGTGCTGTTTCCTTTCAGTGTTTTTGGGTTATATTGCCAAACATTTTTACAGTGTGTTTTTGGAAAGTATACATTTGTTCAACAGCAGAAACAGCAAATTATTCAGTTGCCTGCTTCAGAAGTGTATTTAATATTTCTCTTGAGATATGACAGTTACTGCCTATGAGAGCTGTGGTGTATATTCTTACAGCAGGATTCGTTTCCAGATATTTCAAGTGCAGGTTTATGTGTGGTGTGCAGAACTTGGAGATGTTGGGAAGCCGCATTCCTGATAAGATGAGGACAGATTACTGGTGCCTTTTGCAGATATTTTCAATGATTTGACTGTAATAAAATAACTTTGTTTTTCCAAACCATTCCTCATTGCAAGCTCAGTCTGGAACAAAGCCCAGGCAGTCTAACCAGGAACACCACGGTATCATACATTATCATACAATACAGTCATATATAATCAGATACACTCTTTGTCTTAAAAATAGTAATATAATGGTATCTGCTGTAGAAATATGGTGTGTAGCTAATATCTTAAAATTTGATCAGTCCTGCACAGCTGAATCCTTATCACATGTGTAGTATATCTGTTTTTATGAATACGCTTCCCGAAAGGCTCTTCCTTCATGTTGAACACTTACCTGTTTTTGTACTTATTGGTCATTATAGGCACATTGAGTGCAGATTCAACCATCAGTCAATGCATATTTCTAAGAATTTGCTGTTTCTGTGGAGCAATTGCAGCATTTTGCAGATGACGTTCTAAAAACATTACATAGCTACAAGTAAAATCTTTTTAAATCAAAGAAGCCTTTTTTGTATTTAGGTCTTATTGAAAGTCTTATTGAAATGAAAGTCAAAGATATGGTATAATGGCCAAATACAGCATGATGAATGTTGGATATATTGGCAAAGATTATTATTCCTGAGCTATGGAGGAGCTGTGTATTATAGTCTTTTAGTGCCAGTGAAATTGTTATGGATACCATTTGGATTCATTTTGGGATTTGTCTTAATGTTAGCTTTCTTAATTGTAGCAGCGCGGCAAGCAGCGTGAATGGGGAACACAGGGAGCTTCAGGATCTTAAACCTCTCCAGTGGTCTGCAGAGTTGGGGTTTCAGCTCCACAATGCAATTGTGCTGTATTAGCCAGCTGTGGAAGAGAAGCACATACCTTTTACTTCTTTGCTTTGCAGACACATGTTACTGGGGGCTGAGCCCCAGAAAGGCTCCAGGTGGATGGGGGCGAGCAACAGCTTCCTCAACAGAGGATGTGATGACCCCAGGTACAAACTGAGGAACATCCAAGGACAGAGCCGGCCCATTGCATAGGCGGTGTAGGCGAATGCTAGGGGAGCCGTCCATCCACAGGGGGGCCCGAAATCACACGGAATTTTTTTTTTTTTTTAACTAGGCTATTTTTTTACACATACAATTTAAAACTAAAACTATCATTATGCAATCTTACAAAAAACACAATAACATACGTAATCTATTAAGTAGTCCCCCTCCCCGTTTAGTTTGACCTGCAGTGATTCACTTAGCGTGAAACGTCATGCACACAAAACGATGAACATCAGTAGGTGATAAATTTAAAAATATAGTCATGTCAAAAAGGTGCCCATGGAAGAAAAAAAAAAAAACAGGAAAAAGACAGAAGTATTGTGATAAATGAATAGTTTATCTATGGCATAATACTAGTTACCATGGCAGCGTGCTGCTAACTTATTTTGGATTCCGTTCGCTAATTTAATAAAAAGCTAGTTAACGCCAGTTACTCCCACCTTAATTCATAAGGAAAAGACTATTTGGGTGTTTGGGGAATAACTTTCATAATTTTGAGAAATGTACTATTTTCTTTTAAATTTACTGCACGAACCATTCACTGTCATGCCTCAAAAACCAGCAACCTATTTTTACTGGCATTTTCTTAGCCAAAGTTCATTCTGCTTGGATTAATTAGTTAATATGCTTTTCATTTTTTTTCCCCCATTTCGTAATTAATAGTCACAAGTGTTTGCGTTTTCATTATCTAACAAAAGCGGTTGAGAAGCACAAAAAGGCACTTTGGTTATGAAGCTCCAGATGAGCCTATTGATGATAGACTTCAAAAAATGGAAACCACACTTTTTTATGTAATAGTGGATAAAGCCCTTTTCTCACTTGAAGAGAGATTTCAGAACCTGCGAAAGGTGAATGACAAATTTGGAGTGCTCCTCAACTTCCCCAACATGTCAAAAGATAGAGCACTGTGAAACCTTGAGCATAGCTCGAACCAATGACGGACAGCCAGATATTGATGGCAAGGAACTTGCTGTGGAAATGCAAAATTTTCCACATTTCCCATTAAAACACGACAAACAGAACTCTTGAACTTCCTACATGAGAAGAAGCTCAGAAATTTACCCCAATATGTGGGTAACTCTGAGAATCTTTGCCACCCTCCCTGTTACAGTGGCTGCTGCTGAAACTCATTCGGACCTCCCTGAGATCTACTATGGCACAAGAATGTCGCAGTGGACTTTCCGTTATTATTATAAATCATGTGGTCTCACAATAGTTGTCTTATGATGATGTCATAGATGACTTTGTTCAAGAAAGGCAGGGCAAGTAAGGCTGTAGAATACATGCACGTTGCATATTGCATTGAGGTGTCTAATCTAGTGCAATACTCTTATTTACACTATATTGATACATCTTTTGACGTCATCTGGTTCAAAAAACAGCACTTGGTCCTGACCAGGGTACTGAACTCCATAGTTCTTGAGTTCTCAAGTTCAGTGAGCTACATCAAACACCAATATTGTTGCCAATACTTAAAGCATTAACACCAATATTTAAAGCATTCAGGCTAATCCATCTTCCCGATTAGACCCAATCAATCTTTTGATGTTGGCTGGTTTCTTTATTATCACATTTTGTAAAATACCTGATTTATATTGTATTTATAATTTGTTTTATGTCAATTGTTTCTCTAACGCTGTTTGTGGAGGGTTGTTTTTGTTTGTTTGTTTCTAAAAAAAATCTCAAAGACATAAAGTTATGCAGTTTCTGTCTGAGTCAGTCTATGAATACAATGTTTGACGGTGGAACTAGTTGCGATGCAAGGGGCACCAGCTAAAATCTTGCCTAGTGCACCAAATTGGTTAGGGCCGACTCTGTCCAAGGACGTACATATAGGGTGCTGAACGTTTGTATGTGATGACCCCGGTATAAACTGAGGAACATCCAAGGACGTACATATAGGGTGCTGAACGTTTGTATGTGATGACCCCGGTATAAACTGAGGAACATCCAAGGACGTACATATAGGGTGCT
>JAACJT020000075.1:11176238-11193431 GCA_009936485.2 Gymnarchus niloticus | reverse complement strand
CAAGGACGTACATATAGGGTGCTGAACGTTTGTATGTGATGACCCCGGTATAAACTGAGGAACATCCAAGGACGTACTTATAGGGTGCTGAACGTTTGTATGTGATGACCCCGGTATAAACTGAGGAACATCCAAGGACATACTTATAGGGTGCTATACGTTTCTGATTTAATGCAGTTGCTGGACAGCATTAAAATTAAATGATTATCTTTAATTGTGACACAAGTGGATGCCAGTTATTAAAATACCATTCTCAGCACCCTTCAAGTTGTTTACTTGCATTGCATCTTTAAATTAATCTATATATTCTTTATATTGTCAGTCATTGTTGTTATAAGAATTATAAATCTATCCAGTTGTGGACAGGATTGTGGCATTATCACACAGCTTATCCCAGGCATAAGGGAAGGGAACCTCGGATGAGAGGCAGCTTGTCAAAAAGTTACTAAAATTTTAATTCTCGCTTGTATATATTGTATATATTTTTATATGTCTGTGTCTGTTTCTGAGTTTGCATGTGCATAGCAAAGATACAGAAATCCAGCTGAGGCATTACACAAAAAATTGAATTCTTAAGGCAGAATTTAAAAATTGAAATAAAACTTTTAAAATATGGTTCTGTCACAAAGAACAGTTGATTATAGTTAGCTGCCAAGTAGACTATTTCAATTTAAGTCCTGTGTGGTAAATGAAATAATCCATTTGGCAAAATCAGTCCCATTGTTACGCTTCCCTCATTGCTGGCTGGGAGCAGTGCTGCCCCATCATCCCAAGTACAGTAGACAGGGGACCATTTTGCTAATGTTCACTAATTATGATTTCTTTTTTAATCCTTTTTTCATTCATAGTTAAGCATTTCATTTTTCTGTGAGTGTACCAGTGAAAGCAATGGGGATCCTGTCAATGTTGTCAGTCAAGCTCAAACCTGTTATTTAGTCATTCTACGCATGAGTTGCTCAACAGGATGGAGACTCTCAAGGTCAGTGTTGTAACAGCTGCATTTTTAAACCTGCCCTAAAAATGCAAATAACCTGTTTTGTTCTGATTCTTGCACATGATGAATTTGTTGCAGTGCATCACACATAAATAATTGGAAGAGACCAAATACCAGGCAAGTATGTAAAATTGAGAAAGCAGACACATTTTTTTTTCCTCTCATTTTGTGTGGCCCTCTTTTTGGACAAGGTGCCTGGAGAAAAAAAATACTCCAAAAAAGGATGCTGAATCACCTAAACGGAATGCAGAGTCTGGCCAGAGCCTGGAGTCACTGGCCATTCCGTGCTAAAAGCACAACGTCTTCTAGGGCAAGCCTGCTGTGGGCTGCTATCACGGGAAACTCTGAAGCGTGGATGAATTTAAGCATGACCGGGGATGATCATCAAAGATCATCAAATGAGTTCACACAGAAACTTGAAAAAGAGCAGCGTGGACTGTGACTGAGAGCAGCTTCATAAAAGCCTCCTCCTCCCACAATGAGACAGATGACTGACACCTCACTCGCCTAACAGCTAGTGCTAAAACTAGAGAGACTGAAGATGAAAAGCTTATTACACACCATCTCTTTTGGTGGACCCTGAAGGTAATGCCCACTGTAGTGAGCTTATAGCTTGAAGAGTAATGTTTCCATTACTTCATAGAAAAATTGGGGTACTGTAGGCCTCTTGAAAGCTAATAAGACTCCTCTTGTTTTTTTTTGCTTGCTATGCACAGTTAATTGCATTTGTTTGTGTGGCTAAATGTTCAAATGCAATCTTTGCATCTGGCAAATTTCAAACTGGGTAGCTGGACCTGCAGTTTTCCCTCTGATGATCCAAGCAAATTTTCACTTGCTGAATGTTTTGGGAAACTTCAGATCTGAACTGTTAACCAGATACTTTACGGGGTTGATAGTGACACTGTCAAACATTGCATATGTTGGGCATCTGGCCAAAGTGATATTCAAGACTGAATAAAGGGACTAGGGAAAAAAAACCACAATGTTTGTATTGTGTTCTGACAAGAATTAAGGCAGGGCATCAGTCACTTACTGGAAGGATGTCAGTTTCAGAATGATGTGTAACTTAGACATGGCATGAGAATGGTGTAAAGGCTTTCAGTTTTATATAAAAGTCCAGCTAAAAATAATTGTGGCATATGATAACCGCGCTAAACCAAAGCACAGCATGACCATGAGAATCATGTGACTGTTTTTTTTTCAAGCTCTTGGCTTTGGTCAGATAAAAACATTTAATATATGCAAGTATCTCTGGACTAGTTTACATTATTTGTTTAGAGATACTTAGCCAGGGAGTTCATGATGTCCATTGATCGTTGATTACTCTCAACCAGGCACAACTGGTCCACGGTCCGCTTGCCATGGTCGTTCCAGGGCGTCGTCAGCACTGTTCTTGGCAAAATCACATTTTACGTCAAGAGCAGCAGACTGTCACCCCTCCCCTCATCTGCCATAGACTTTTTAAGGCAGATGCAGCATTTTCTCCCTTAAGTAGACACAACCTTTGAGAGTACCAAGTTAATTGAAACAGCATGCTCTACACTCTGTTTGCTGTAGCTGGGCTGAATGTGTAGACGTCAGCGGACATCACAGGATTTGCATCTGGCTTCACTTCTTCACGATGAAGGGGTGCTGTAATGCAGGAAATCCTATCATCTGCTGGTTCATTCTTGAAAAACCGTGAAGCACTTATTTTGGTGGTCTTTTTGATGCTATAAGCGTAATTGAAAGAGTAGAATCAGAATTAGAATCATATTTTATTGATCATATATGCATGTATGCTTACACACAAAGGAATTTCACTCCAGAGACCAGTTACTCTCAAATACGTTGCACAACAAATGCAATAAATTCAAAATACACAATGCAGTAATTGTTACAATAGCTATTCTAAAATAATATTTACCTACATGCAGTACAGGTTAGCATCTCTTGCTTACTGTCAAGGCGAAAATCAAAATATTGTTTTTCACAAATGAAAAATGGAAACAAATATGCTCTCGATTTTTATTTTGGCTGCGGATAAAAGATCACGACAGTCATGACAGCTACCCGTCATATAATTGGCACCATTTCTTAATGGAACCTTCTGCTTTCAGGAGAAAAAAAAATAGGTGATAGTTTAATAATGTTTAATCTTCCTGTTTCGCCCTTGCTAAGTAGCATTTGCGGTGTCTCCTATCTGCCGTGAACGTTCCCACCTTTCACTAATCACGACAGTGACATGCTTGCACAGTTGTGTAGATACCGTGCTATGCACATGAACAGCTAGAAGCTAGTGGGGGCCTGCACTCGTGCAGCCCTGCCATGCAGTGCTCTCATAGCAGGACTCCTCATAAACTGAAGGGTGAAGAAGCTTTGCGGTTAGTTTTTAAAGCAGGAAACGCAATCATGTGCACCATGAAACGGGCGTAGCCAAGCATAAAAGGCTCAAGAAGACGAATTGGATGGAAATTCTGGACGTGTCTGTGCAGGAATGCTTTTCCAGCATGGGAATGGCTGAATAAAACGTTTAAGGCCAGTCTACAGTTAGACATTCAGCCGGATGACAAACAGGCCATCAAAGGGTCTCAAGAATTGCAAACGGATGTCAGATGTCCTATAAAACTTTAGCGGAATATAGCTTACTTTGGTAAATGTCCTCACTGCTTCTAATAAAAGCCAACTTATTTTTTACCACCAAGCCAAATAAAAAGGTGCTCCACATATAATTTTATCTTTATCTTTTGTTTGCAATTTGAGAAGTGTTTCAAACTTGTTTACTTGCGTGTTGTATGGAAGAAATAATTATATGAAGAAAAAGAAATATTTGAAAGCACACTTAATTTCTGAGTTATTAACTGGAGGAAAATTTTGTGGGTTTTTTCTTTTCTGCAGGATTTGGTTAATGCTTGGCAAATGAAGACATACTTTCAAGAGTAGCAGGCTCAATAAATTCCTGACTTTTTCAAACTTTCCCTCGCCATGTTATAAATTATATAATAATGGTCTCTGGATTACAAAGAGCATCACAGAATCCAAGTGGGAGCAGTTTTACAGTATGTATTTGGCCAGCAAATGTGTGACCGTGATGGGACAAATGAGGCTTCAAGACCTGTGGTGGGTGGGAGTACCCAGACCTAACCAATCAATGTTGGCACTGAATGAGGCTTCAAAACTCATGGTGGGTGGGAGTATACCATACTACCAATCAATGCTGACGATCACCAGCATTGACTGGTAGTTCAGGATATTCCTACCCACCATGGGTTTTGAAAACTCACACCATTTGTCACTAATAAATGGTGTGTGTTGCCTTGCAGTGATATGGGATATGGGACAGGATGTTGAACAGGTACAGATTTATGCATTTTGAATAAAGTCTTTTTGTATGTGAACTTTATTTTTTTACATCCATTTTTTATTAATACCTTTTTAAACTATTAATTCAGATTCCTGGCAATGGAAGCTATGAAAATTATATCATAGTGTCCTACAACTTTTACAGAGTTTTAGTTTACAGTGAATTGCCTTTTTTACCTGAAGTCATATTTATGTCCACAGACTTGGAAGTGAATTTTTTGTCCATATTCCTTAAATCATACTAAATTTATGATAGTGAGTAGGAGTAGATTAGTGAATAATATACCAATGTGAACACGATGGGATAATACGAGAAAATGCTTGATGCTTACGCATGTGTTCTCCTGTTCAGGCAAGAGATAGGATTTCTTCCCTGGTCAAATGTCTCCACACCTGAAAAATTCATAACATCATTAAAGTCAGGCATTACATATCAGCAAGACACTCAGTGTCTTTTTACATACATGTCAGGGCAATTGTGTACAGCTGTACCTGGAACTCAGACAGGTTGCAGAATTGAGGGGGGAAAAAGGTTAGAGTAGAGTTGCTGGATAGCTTTAAGGCTCAGGTGTTAGGAATGCTACTCAGAAACTCATGGAATATGTGGGCTCCATTTTGGAGCACAAGTCAAACATCACTTTACGCGGAGACGTCTTCGTTTAAATATCTGCTGTAGGCTCCAGAAATTTGTTATTAATGCAGATCATTTATCTCTTGGATGACTGATGCCAATAAAAAGAGTGCAGCTGGTTCGTTTAATAAATAGCACACCAGCTTGTTGGAGGATTTTAATGAACTAGATCTGTCTTTCACGAAACCAGAATGATCTGGTTGGCAAAACCGTATCATGTGAGACCTCATCAGTGACAGCCATGTCAAGGACAGTATGCTTTTGTCCTCATATTTCGGACTGTTCGACTGAAGCCAGAAGGGTGTCCTTGGATACTCGAGATGTGATTGATATTTTCCTCGAGACGCTGACGTCGCACTGACTCCTGAAAGTTTCTAACCCAACCACTGTGCTCAAACTATCTGAAAACAAAAAAGACTGGACCATATTTCCTTACTTTTGGCCTGCATGGCAAAGCATATACCCTGTCATCAACTACAGCATTTTATTCTTTCTCAGAGAAGAAAAGGTTTAGCCAAAATAGGAATATGAAAGGCAAGGCTTTAAATTAAGAAGTAATAAAACTACCAAGGTCCTTTTTGAGCCTTACGGGCATGCATGTCCATGGAGTGTAAACCACAAGCTGAACAAAATACATTCTGGCGGAAGCCAGAGGCACTTCAAAGGCAAAGGGATGTTGTCTGAGTTCTCAAGCAGTGTTCCAGGCCTTGAATAACGTAACCTTCAGCTCCATGCAGTCACACATTATAGACCATCAATGTGGGATTAATAATACAAAGCTTGAGATTAAACGTAAGTTTTTTGAAGGCCTTCTGGTCGGACATTGAGGGATAAGTCATAGAGTCAAGCTCACAGGCTTCTCAGGGTACACCAGGTGAAATGCTACCCATCTACAGACCTCTTCTCAACCAGATCCAGCCAGCCAATCTAGAGGTGATACTGTGAAACAAGTACTAAACCAAGGCAGAGAGCCTTTAATATATTCATACACGAGCCTAGCTGATGTGTGGGATTTGTGTTATTAAAAATCTATAATGCAGGCTGCCTTTCAGGTAAACATTGACTACCTCACCACAGCAAATTGTTTATAGATATAACTTTCCTGTTAAATGTTAAACCATGGTGAAATCAAAACCTTTGCATTTTATTAAGTCAGAGTATGGTTGACTTACAGGAGAAAATAAGTTAAAAAAGTTTGTGAGGACAGACTCAAGCTGAAGTTTTGTTTTTGCTCACATTATATTACTGACATGTTTTACGCAAGGAAAGAAAAAAACAAATAATTGACCAACAAGATGCCTGATTTTAACACAGTATAAATTCTTGAGATTTGTTATGGAAGAGCTTACAAGGCAAACAAATCATAATCCTCAGATAATTTATAATTCTTATATTTTTACAAATAGGCAAATTTATAAGTCACATGACCTACAATAAAGCAGTGTATACAAATGATATGACTGACATCAGAATAGAGTATATTTGTGGTTGAAATTTTCAAAATGTCTCTGTCAAGATGTCTAGGCATAGGTCAACGGTTTCATGGATCCTGTTACATGTTAAGAAAAAGGGTAATTTATTTATTTTTTCTTAAGACCCCTTTTGGCCAGATTGTACATGAAGATACGAAAAATAGCTGGATGTTTGGTAGACCCATTTTTCTCCGTATACATTCTGATATTCACTCATCTCTTTCTGATATATTACTCGAGGTTTAATCCCACATAAAGGCCACAATCCAATTGAATTATGTACCAAAATACTGCCAAAAATTCTGTCGATAAGAAAATCACTTCCAAATGTCCCAAAGTATTCCTCACATAAATTAAAGGTGATCTAGATAATGCATCTCCATTGACCTACTGTATAAGAGTTCAAGTCACAGAACAAAGTGCTTGAATTACAAGACCAACATCCAGGAGATCCTTTAGTTTGCAGCAGTTAGCAATCAGCTGGCCTTTGATAGGCTATCTGTAGGCCGATTTGTTTTAAAGGGACCACCCATGAAAGCCTCCTCGAGATCTGGCACGTGCTGCTTTGACAACTGTTTTCGGCGTAGCACCAACCTCTGTTTACTCTGAGAACTGGCCTTCACACGGAACTCACATGGCGTGACACGCATGAACCTGATATGAATAACTTAGGCATCTGCCTTCATCATGCGTTTCAACATGATTCAATGTTCGTCCGTCCATCCGTAAATGTTGTTCAATTTAAAATGTATATGACAAACAACAGTAAACAGGCAATTCCTATTGGAAAAGAGTCAAGTAATGCATGGTTGTTTATATTGCATATCCATGTTTATCAATTGCAAATAAAAAAAAATCTTGCATATATTATGCTATATTTATCGTATATAGCGCTTGGTCCCTAGTCTTGCATGTTTGTGCCCTATTCCCTGTGACTCTGCTCTTGTTTTGTTTCCTTTTGAGTTCATCATTCTTGTTACTCCTTTTATTCGGGGCGAAGCCTTGTGGTGGTCCTCTTGTTGTTTTCTATTAATCCCCCCTTTACACTCACACCTGCACCCTTGCCTCCCTGATCAATTGGCCCTGCAAACCACGACAGGTGCAGACCAAGAAATCATACCAAATCTGCATTTATGGTAAACCTTGACTGTTTTAAATTTTCAGGTCTTTATGAGGGGAATGACCTTCACTCAGTTTCTTTGGAACGTGTTTACTTTCATGCTATTCTACAAAGAGTTTTGTGTTTTGCCTGTATCTCCATAAAGGTCGATAAGACTCTTCCTCTGAAAAAACGATGTTTACATCTACTAACTTTATAGCTTTGGACAGTGTGTAGGTAATGCCAACAGATCTGAAGAACGAGAAATGTAAAAACATATCATGATTTGTAGTCTCCCTTACCATAACATAGGCCCTCTGAAAATGATCATCTAAGATTCAAGTCTTTTTTAAAGATAATACAATTCAAATGAAGCAGAGCCGTGTAGTATTATTCAGAAACAATCAATAGTACAGTATGCAAAATCTGGCTGTGACAGAGAAACATGTGTGAAAAGGGATCTAAATGGAAGAGTTGCTCCTCAAACAGTTTAACAAGCAGCTTGGAGAGCAAAGCTGTGTGTGTCCCTTTAGCTTGAAGATAACTATCAAGAACCCTGCTACAGGAACTCAGGAGCAGTCCCTCATAGCCAAGGTACCAGGAAACAGAGGGACAGCCCATCTGATCTTTGCTAATCATTCCAGCCTTCTAAAACACTGTATACAATTCCATATTTAACCCTATACTGATTGAAAGATTTTTTTTTCACATACATAAAAGCATGCATGTACTCTGAGCAAGAACTAATGAACAACATTCCCTGGTGTTGTTAGAGAAATCATTTTGCATGGCTTTTCCATGTGTCTGAGGTTACGCACCCTGGTCGATGTGTATGAGCGTTTTCAGGATCACACGTGGCTTGACACATAAAAATGAATTGAGGGAATCTGATTTTTTTATTGATTCAACAGGCTTACTAGAAATATCCTTTGGCAGTGCTGTTAATGCATGGGGAAAGGAGACTCAGTAGATGAATGTAGGAACTTGTATGATCTCCTTGAGGACTTTTCTGGTTGTGATCCTGATGCAGGGGAACTCCGGCCCCCAGCAACTTCAGGGTCCTGTACAGCAGCAGCTGTGCCAGCTGCTCGACATTTCCATGCCAGGATGGGACTCTGTGCTCCAAAGGAGGATGAGCCCCAGAGAGATCCGCATGCTACACACGGGGGGCTGAGCTGTGCTCTTCTGGCAGATAAAGATGGATGCTGTGATTACCCAACAGCGGGCAGTAAAATAGTGTCTAATTTGCTCCAGATGTTTCGTAAGCTCGTGCCTCTGACAGATGTGCTCTCAGGCGGGGCCGCAATGATGGAGGGACAGGAGCAGTGCTGTAATCCAATTTGAGCCCCTCTCTCTGTCTCGGTGGGTTAAGCCTGAGATGTCCGTCACAGATTACTCTCGTTTGACTCATTTTCTCTACTGACTTCACCACCGACATGCACTTGTGTGGTACAACCTTAAAGACAGTGGGTAACATTCTGCCCAGCAGAGAACATCCCAATGGAGAGGATATGCAAGTTTCCAAAACGCCTGGAAGGTTTGCAGCTTCAAAACAGAATCGACCCTGGCTAAGTGTCAGCTTGCTAATAATTCTACAGTAAATTGCAACCAGCAGCTTTCATTCGAGGGCATTTATTTTGCCATTAATGACAAATTGCTACCTGATTGTTAATGGCATACATATCTGTGAAAAAGTCCCCCCCACCTTCCACTTTGTATCAGACTAATGAGTCGTTTAATAAAATAATATCATCACTCTAGCGTAATGTTTTCCTTCCTAATTCACAGCATCAAAAACTTTCCGTTGAGTTTCGTGACTTTTTAACTGTTCAAATTGCCCATCTGTTCAGAAGAGATAAATTGAGAGGCCCACACTATATGCTGCTTACCGTTTATTAGTTACGTGGCTTTTTGGTGGCTGTACCTGACAGCCTTCTCTTTAATGTTGTGGAGATAAACAGTCCACGCTGCACCTGTCACCGCCATCTACATCTCACTCAAGGCAATGCAGCCTTCAGCCACGCGCTGCCAAGTGGCTGCCGAGTGGTGCTCCCAGGGTACGCCAAGGTGAGAGCGCCCCCCACCCTCCCCTCTGCGGTGCCCCCGTTGACACACGGCAGACAAAGCAGCTGCTGCTCGCATGCACCATTAACCCTTGGCTTCCTGGTCTTAATGTTGCGTAACTAAGACTGATTACTTACTCTTTCACACCTCCCTATAAATAATGGGTCTTTTTCTCTTGCTCCAGCAGTGTCTATGGCCCAGAAAATTAAATACGGACATTTTAGGAATGATTAACTGTCCATTTACCTGAAGTGTTCCATCACTTTTGAGTGGTTTGAAATAAACTATTACCTAAGGTAACTAATTTGCTTAAGATAATAGACTCACGTATTTAAAAAATCTTCCAAATTTGACTACCCGTTTGTTCAATGAGATATTTACCGATGCAGTTTCACCCTTTTCGAGATTTGATCCTGATTCCGTCTGTTTAATAAACCAGCTCCTTACCCCCCCACCAAAAAAGCGTGTCTCCACAACCCTGCTTGAGTCTGTTTGGTATAAGAAACTCATCTCACAAGCATCATTCATTCATTGTGTGATTTCATTGTCATTCATTTTAACAGTTCCTCGTAATTCAGTCCTCACTTTAATGAAAAGACATTCACTTATAAAGGCTGGGAAAAAAAAAATCTTTAATCATGGCTTGAAGACAAAATAAACAAAACAAAAAAATTTCTTTCATATTAGTTAAATTACATTGTGACTATTGTGAATGATAGCATTGCAGCAATCGAACCCTACAGTAAAATTAGCACTTCATTTAATTAAAGGCATAATTATATTATGTGATAATGCAGGACTTAAAAGGTTACCTTCAACTGTGGCTATTCTTTTGTTATAAAGTTTTTAGACTTATTCCATGTCTTGTAGTTTCCCCAGATGTTTTGAATTTTGTCTTTCCATTGAGTGTTGTTTTCATTGCAGTTCTTAAATGTATTATTTGAGTTTTACTGGAGTACAGAACAACCTCTTGGGTTTTAATCTTAAAAAACTTGTCAAGCCACATCAACAGGAGAAAATAAAAAGTCACCCGATCCACTATTAAAAGCAACACTTGTTAAATGAAGGCAAGAGCCACAAGTTTAATTTAGGAGAAACAACTGAATGAAATGCAACACTAACATGTAGTTGAGAGTCTCAACCTAGATAAGACCAGACGTCACAGCATTGTGTTTGTCAGAAGGAAAGACATGCCAATGCATTTTTTTGTTGTTGTATTAACCTATATTTGGGGTGGTGTATGTTGCTGTGGATTAGGAATTGTTGCCTGTGACTGGATGGTTGTTGGTTCATATCCCATGGGCCTCAACCCCAATTGCCCCCATGATGCTGGATGCTCCTGTAGATAGGGAGCACCATGGGATATGTAAAACCTAGCCAATTTCCCCATGTGAATAACTGACGTATGTGTACTCTATTCTTTGAAAAATATCATCAAATGTTGAATTTGTGGAATATCTGGTGTTGAAATGCACCTGCATCTCCATTTTAGGTAATTCAAAGCATGTGGGGATCCCTGACTGTACAGTGTATTTTTTATAGCCAAAGCATATTGCAAAAGCAGCTCATGATTGACTGCTTGCATCATGTGTTACATGTCATTATGTATATGGCTTACAAGTACTCTGAATTTATAATGTCTTATGTATTTCAAATAAGGTTACAACATATATCGTGATACTCTAATAAGTATGGCTATTCTGCTTTAGACCTGTTTCAGTCTCACCTCTCAATATGAATTAGACAGAGTTCTCTCCTCTTCATTAACTGCAGCCCATAAAAATAATACACCATTTAGCCATAGCCATAGCCATAGATCTGTGGTACTGCCACACGGCAAACAGCCTAATTTCAAAAATGCTCGGCTCTGGCTTTGGGAAGCAGACCCATTTCCACAGGTCTGTCCTTTCTGCCACTGGGAGGCAGTGGAGAATGCATAGGTCACAGGGTACTGAAACATTACTGTTAAAGTGCATTAGCTGACATACAGAAATTAAATGGCACCCTGTATATACGAGGCTGTGATTAGCTGCTCACTGTTTGGTGAGATTATAAGGAGAGCATGATGGTATATGCAAAAGGCAGTATAATCACTGGTCAGAGTAGCACTCTGCTCATAGGGAATAAACTAAAATGTCATTTTAAGTCAGCATGCTGTGTTCTAACCGGTATAGATCTCCTCAGACTTTCTGTGATAATAACTATATTTTACTCAGCCAAGCTAAACATTGTTTTGTAAGAGAAGACAGGAAAAACAATAACCTCAGAGACACTTCTGTGGAGGTCCTCCCTCCATGGCAAGCCCACTTGACACCCATCACTTTAATCAACTCAGAAATCCAAGCAGCCCCAGGTACACTATAATTCAAATGAGGTTGGAGGTACAGTCAAATTGCTGCTGTTCAGTCCCCTGCAGATGAGTGCATGTCCTAAAGCGAAAAGTACATCATATTTAGTGGTTATAGGCTTTGTTTTTTATTTTATAAAAGAGTATTAAAAAGCTAATGTTGGCAAGAGCATTTACATTACATTACCAGAATACAGAGTCATAGGATTTTAAATTGAATGGCTGGGTTTTGGAAGCACATCGAGGAATTTGACAAACTGGAAAAGCAATAATCCACTGATTAGAATGTTTTGGGATGTACTGTTTATCTGAACCAAGTTGACTTTCCTTAATGCTGTATTTCTTTGCATTAAAATAGATAAGGTACAATATCCAAAGCAATCCTGCAATAACCTATTCTAAAAATTCATTATTTGGTGTGAATCAAAGAATGATTGTTTAATTCTAGTCTTTAGCACAAATTTTGTTAGCAACTGAATGTTTTAAACAAACTATAAACCATTTCAAATGAATAGATGTGTAATCATTGACCTTACATGGATGCTGATATCTGCGTCTGGACGAAGGCCCACCGAGAGACCTTTAAGATGCATGTTCCCTGTGAAACACGCCTTATTTATGCATTCACATGAAGGTTGCAACTGAAATGACCTTGGTCTCATTAGTTCCATTGTGGCATCAGGCCAAAGGGGCTGCAAACGAGGCCCAGGAACACAGGATCTGCAGGGAGCGTAATTCTCATTGGTATGGTGACGTGCGTTCTGTTCCAGCTCCACTCCCGCGGGTGCGTGCCAGACTCTGGGAATAATCTCCAGCTAGATCTGCAGAGCCTTCCATGCAGTCGGAACATCTGCAGCTGGATACCGTCTGTGTTTCTCATGGGTGAGTGCAGAGACCAGGCATGGAAGAAGGGGTGGTTGGGAAAGGGTAACAATGGCACCTGGCCCATTAACTTGGCCAGGAGGTGAAACTCGATGATTTACAGGGGCCTGCTGTCAGTCATCAAGGTGACAGATCACCAAATCTGAAACCCGTTCAGCTCATCACTATGGACATCCTTCCATCTTCCTGTCTTCTACTCCAACAAGCTGCAACAACCATGAAACTCAACTTCCCAAATGAGGAACATTCGAGGGAAAGAATGCTGACTAGTTCAAGAGGAGGTGAAGGCAATGGTGGAAGAAGTGACCATTTGTACAGTGGTGGGAATGAATCAACAGTGTGACTTGGCATGATAGAGCAATGCTCTGCAGAGAACGTAACCTGGGCCAGGCTATGGAAAGTAGTGCCCCTGAGGATCAAACTCCTTGTCTAGGTGGTGTATGGAGTATTTCCAACTCCACCAAACCTCCACAGAAGGGGCAAAGTGAAGACACCAGCTGTGGTCAGAGTGCAAAGCCCTGGAACATAACCTAAGCTGTCGCACTAAAATACTGACGTTCATTACTCAAGCCATTAACATTGGATTTGAGAGGAGCAGGTATATACTTCTCTCCAAAAAGGCCATCAACTTTAGAAGATCTGAGGAACAGCTAACAACTTCCAGAAACAGATCAGCTAGAATTTTGGTTTCAGCAAGAGACTGGCAGCTGGGGGCAGACCTGGAAAGGCAGTTGAGGTTCTCCCAGTAGGTTACAGCTGCTGCCTTATGACCAGACATATTTCACTAGGCTCAATCCACCAAGCAAATGATCCTGATGGAGCTGACAAACGCTTGGAGAGTCCACTTGGTGATGCCTTTGAGAGGAAGCTCTCCAGGTTTGAAGGGCTGGTCAGCGAATGCAGACAAGGCGGCTGGAGAGTAAGGTGTCTGCTCAACATAGTTGGATGCAAGGGGTTTGGAGCTCGATCTCTGACTAGTGCGTTCAGTTCATTGGGCATCCTGGGTGAGAGGAAAAGAGCAATCAATGAAACTATTGATGTGACAGACAGAATCTCAAGATGGCTGAGGCTCAAGAAAGGGGAGAACCAGGGGTTAGGCATAGCTAATTTGTCATCTGGGCACAAGCTGATGTCACCTGGAGATGGATGTATGATGTTAAAAGACCCCAAACACCTGATGATCCTAGGAACATCTCTGAAAATGCATCCAGAAGCAACAGTACATATATTAACTGACTTGGCTGTACATCAGATTTTGTTTAGCTCTTAATTATGTGAGAAAAATAAGGCACCATAAATCTTTTTGGGCATGTGTCTGGCAATGGACTGGTATGCTATTTCTCTGTGTAGTAACCAACAGACAGACAGACACACCAACCTACCTCCCAAGTCACACAAGAGGCAGGAGAAAACTTTTACTCACTTAGCTGATTAAGGGAAACACACGCAGTTTGACACTCTATATCTCTACAGAGAGCTTTGAACTTACAGGGGGAGAGCAGATTCTTTATACCCTGTCTGTTTACCAGAAACCTCCCTTGGTTCCTTAATTTCTATACAACTTTGAGCTGGTACCTTGCTCCCCAACAGCCGCATTTCATTGTTTTCCAAGTTGTAACTGGGTTTCAGTGTTACGAAGGACCATTACTAGGTTGGGCCCCCTCCTGGCCCCAGGTCTGAGCTCATCTCATTAGTTCGTAACTCTGTGATGTTGATGAAATCCCAGTCTTGTCATCAACAACACTATGACACTTAGTGTTTTTGTGTGACATCCACATTAAACTTGTGCTCCCCGATAGTATCTATGGACACCACCTTCTGTCTGTGCAAAAGGTGTCTGTTCACAATGTAGTAAACTAAAGCTATACCTAAATCAATATATACCTTTTTGAATTTCAGATTAGTGTTCTAGGCTACCAGGTGAGTAGTCCATACAAGCTAACAGTAATGCAGGCACGCAACAATATGGTTAAGGGTCACAAATTCAACTTAACGATCAATCTTCAATTAGTGTGAGGAAATAGGTTAATATTGCACATTTAGAAGAAATACAAGTTTATAGAAGCACATAATTTTGATTATATTATAGTTCTTGCATATTCCACCTCATGAGATGGAATCTGCAAAAACCACCCAATTTCCCCATAAAGTATGATTATTTGTTAAATTTTATATGGCCAGAAATACATGGACATCCCTATTAATGTGGAATTGCCTAATGATGCCACACCATGGCTGGCAGATGTGTATAATATTAAACACACAGCCATGCAATCTCCACCAACACACTGTCATGTTGATGAAGGGAAGCTGGTAGAAAGTAACATAAGGGTTTATTATCCAAAGGCAAAAAGGCTCAAACAATCATAAAACAGGGGACCACCAGTGATCAAACGAAGCAGGCAGGCAGGCAGGCAGGCAGGAGTCACACTGGTGTGACATTAATGACCAGACTAGGGCAAGCAGGACTGGGAAGCACTCTTAAAGACAGCTAATGAAGGGAAAATGCAGAACAGGTGTGTCCCATTAGGGCACACTGGAGAATCACAGAAGGGGCAGGGAGGCAGGGCATGACACACATGTTGGCAGCACAATGGGTCAGACTGAAGAGGTCAGTTACTTTCAGTTTGATACCAAAATCCTACTTTTCCAATGTGTCAGTTTGTCAAATTTCTGTCCTGATTAACCACAAATGAAATGAATGTGAAGTGGAAATGTCAAGAAACATCAAGAATTATGAAGTGGTATGTCACACAAACAAAAAAAGACCTGATTGCTTAACATCAATATCCAACCATCAAAATCTAATTGAAAGCATTTCCAGTAGAATGAAAGCTCTTCAGAAACAGAGGGAGGACCAACTTCCTATTTACATCCTTAGTTTTCAAATAAGTTGCTGCACAGGCAGGTGTCCATGTACATTTGGCCAAAGTGTGATATTCAAACAATTAAATCTTTAATACAGATGCTTTTTTCCAGAAAGTACAGAAACATTTTTAACGATAACACAGACCTATGTAATTAAAGCTGTGAATGACATTGCAAATCGAGCATTTCCTGCTTCAGTTGTAGTTGATACTGTAGACTACAAAATATGGCATTGGGTTACAAAAGGTTAGGTCATAAAGTACAATTTAGTAAATACAACTTAACTTAATAATTTTGAGAAGCTTGTAAGCCTCCACTGGGCTGTGTTCTGTGAAGTTAACGGGTTTTCTGAATATGCATCTACTTGATTATGCCAATCATAGAAATGGTAAGATTTCTCATAGCTAAAGATAGTCAGTTTCCTAAATATGTTAATATCTGAAAATAGCATTGAACAGGGTGTGGCTAGGCCTGTTTTAGGGGGGCTTCTTTAGTCCCCCCAAATAAGTGTATGTTGTACATGTCATGCCCTGCTTCCCTGCCCCTTCTGTCTTTCCCTAGCATGGCCTAAAGAGACACACCTGTTACTCGTTGTCTCCTTGTTAGTCTTGTTTTATAAGTGCTTCCCAGTCCTGTGTTCCCTAGTCCTGTCATTGATGTTGCCCCAGTGCGCCTTCCTGAAATCCCTTGTAACCCTAGTGTTCTGAGTTCTGGGTGTTTCCCTGTCGAAGAATAAACCTTTGTGTCACCTCTCAGCCTGCCTTAGAGTGCTTCCCTGCACACTCGTGACAATACATACATTATCAATTTTTTGAGCTTGTGAGCAGCCCATTAAGGCTTAGCCCCCCAAATATAAATGTCTAGTGATGACCTGGGCTTTGAATTCATCAAAAATCTTTAGGAGAAACAAGTAAATATGCTATTTTATGCATTGTCATTGTTAGATCTATAGTCAGACATTTTAAACATTACCAAAGTGTCCTTTTATAATACTTAATACTAAATATAAAGTTTACTGAATTATATATCCCTTAAACCTAATAGTTCCCAGTTAGTGAGAGGTTAGGGGGCTGTCTTCTATCTCTGTAGCAATCTAGTGACCCATGGTAACACTCTTTATAAATTTCCAGTAATTCTATGCGCAATTTTTGAAATGAGTACTGGTGTGACAAAACAGAGGTTTATTAATTTGAACCTTGCACCTATGTTTTATAATGCAGACCTTCACCAGAATATTCAAAAATGATTATATTGCAGAGTTAAATGATCATTAAATATTTACTTATTCCTTTGTTTTCTCAGCATGCCAGACTGGGGAGGAACAAGCCCTTGCCTGTTAAATTATAGGTCAAAAAGCAATAATATTTGAACCAAAAAATAGTGTAATAGAAATTTATGTGGATCTATTACACATATCCCCCTTCAATGGATCACTGCCTTGTCGTGGCGAAGGGGCTTGCGTAGTTCAGTGAAACTATGAGCTAAGTCGTGTAG
>JAACJT020000075.1:11153709-11176138 GCA_009936485.2 Gymnarchus niloticus | reverse complement strand
CACCTCATCTCCTTGTACTCCTGTCTACTTTCTTCATCTCTCTGACTATCCCACTTCTTCTTTGCCAACCTCTTCCTTTGTATACTCTCCTGTACTTCTTCATTCCACCACCAGGTTTCCTTGTCCTCCTTCCTCTGGCCAGATGTCACACCAAGCACCTTTCTAGCTGTCTCCCTTACCACTTCTCTTGTAGTTGCCCAGCTATCTGGTAGGTCTTCACTGCCACCCAGTGCCTGTCTTAACTCCTCCCTGAACTCCATCCTACAGTCTTCCTTTTTCAACTTCCACTATCTGATCCTTGGCTCTGCCCTTACTCTCCTCCTCTTCTTGTTCTCCAAAGTCATCCTACAGACCACCACCCTATGCTGCCTAACTACACTTTCCCCTGTCACCACTTAACAGTCTCCAGTCTCCTTCAGACTGACCCTCTTGCATAGGAAATAATCCACCTGTGTGCAACTTCCTCTATTCTTGTATGTCACTCAGTGTTCATCCCTTTTCTTAAAATACATATTCACCACAGGCATTTCCAGCTTTTTTGCAAAATCCACTACCATCTGATCTTCTGCATTCCTCTCCTTGAAAACATACCTACCCATCACCTCCTCATCCACTCTGTTCCCTTCACCAACATGCCCATTGAGATCCGCCCCAATCACCAATCTCTCTCCCTTGAGTATGCTATTTACCACTTCATCCAACTCACTCCAGAATTTTTCTTTCTCATCCATCTCACATCCAACTTTCAGGGTATATGCATTAACAACATTCATCATCACACCTTCAATTTCCAGCTTCATACTCATCACTCTGTCCGACACTCTTTTCACCTCCAAAACACTCTTGGCATACTGTTCCTTCAGAATAACCCCTACCCCATTTCTCCTCCCATCCATACCATGGAAGAACAATTTAAACCCGCCTCCGATACACCTGGTCTTACTCCCCTTCTATCTGGTTTCTTACACACACAATATATCAACCTTCCTTCTCTCCATCATATCAGCTAGCTCTCTCCCTTTATCAGTCATACTGCCAACATTCAAAGTTCCTACCCTCACTTCCACTCTCCTAACATTCCTCCTCTCCTCCTGCCTCCGGAAACGCCTTCCCCCTCTCCTTCCTCTTATTCTCTTTCCTCTTCGGCTCCTTCTTCAGCCAACAGTAGCCTACTTTCCACCAGCACCCTGATGGCTGACAACGCTAGTGGCAGTCGTTGATAATCCGGGCCTCGACCAATCCGGTATGGAAATCTGTTTTGTTGTCCGCATATTTGATTTGGCAAAAATTTTACACTGGATGCCATTCCTGACGTAACCCTCCCCATTTATCTGGGCTTGGGACTGGCACGGAGAAACACATAACGCCTTCTCCAGTAGCTGGGTTTCCATCCCCCTGATAGAAGGCATGAAAAATGTAAAAGTTATACACGGTATTATAAAAGTCAGAATTCATATATTTTACACAGGAATTGTGGATAAAACATCAGATATGGAGATAGAAAATTTATGAACACTCCAATGAATTAGTGAAATTGTCTAATTAAGCCACACCCACTGTTGACACAAATGTGTATTTAAGCACACAACCATACCATCTTTAGCCACAAACACTGGTAGTTGAATGGGTCACTCAAAAGAGGTTAGTTAATTTCAACGTAGCATCATCACAGGATACTACCTTTCAGACAAATCAGTCTGTGAAATTCCTGCCCTGGTCATGTGCAAGTGACGTGCCTGTGATGTGTAAAGTGGAAAACATGTAGGATTAACAAATGTTTGTCAGTCAAGTGGTAGACTACACAACCAGACAAGGAGCTTTTTGACTCTGACCTTGCCTAAACTATAGGACCCTGTCAGCTCCCCTTGTAGACCCTGCCTAAATACACAAATCATACTGAATGATTTCACCTTACACCCAAATGAAAAGAAAAAAAAAATAGATAAAAATGACAATAAATAGCACTAAACGTGATAAATAACTTTAATGGCAATTGTAGGCTAATGAAATTACAAACAATTAAGTTACAGAGCCAGCTGAATGTGCTTGCATCAAAACAGATTTTGTTGAATATGTCTTTAATGCATTCTGTTTTTGCACGTTTCTCCTAGACACTGTCCAGATGTGGAAGTGCTGTGGTAATCGTGAAGCACTATTTGGCCAATAGATGTCACTGTAAAAGGCTGTTTCAACGTTTCTGAAGATCCAAACTTTTCTATATTCACTAATCAATTCTTTTTTGTTTTGATCTCTCAAAAACCCTGTTTTTGCCATCACTGCCAGAAAGTTTATCAACAGACAACACAGGAATTGCACATGGAGAATACAAAAGAGTCACAAGAAAATGTAAGTGAACTCTTTGGAATTATCTGGATTTTGGCTTTGATTAGTTATAAAATGTCATCTGATCTTCACGAAAGCCATAATTATAGACAATCTGAATTAAGTAATGACACAAAGTACTGTCCTTTTTCATGTCTTTATTAAGCACCTCAAAAATGTTGGAGGTGAAACCAAATAATATATATTCTAGCAATCAGGGAACTAGGGGAATGGCAAACGGGTGAAACAAAAATTAGACACAGGTGCAATTAGTATTCAGGTGATTGAGATTCCAGGCTAGGGATTGTGAAGACATGGACTGAATGATGGAACTGGATTCAGGTGTTACATATAAGTTTTTTTCTTTTCTGATGTTTAGAAATCACAAACACCATCAATCACTGACTTAATTTATTTATTTAAAGCTTGGTAATATTAAAAATTGTGCTCACAGAATTTTTCTTCAGGAACAATTTTATTAAGGGTACTCATCCATATTTTTTATTTTGGGGTTCTGAGTCACAGCTGAAGTGGAACTGACACTCCACCCTTTATATCCATCCAACCATCTTCAACTGCTTAGCCTGCTTATACAGATTTTCATCTGCTGAAATTGGTGGCTGCAGTGTCTTATAATAAGTGATGGGAATCCAGCTACTTGTGGCACAGAGCATGTTGAACACTCACAGGTTATGAAACTCCAGGCAGCATCAGACATTACATACTGCCAAAGACATACCAACAGAGGACCAAACTGAAAACAAAGCAAACCTCTTAAAAGTCTGGACATAACAAAAACAAACAAATAAATAAATAAAAAATTAAGCACATCCAGGGCAAAATCCCAGAACAAATTCAGTGAATAAGCGCTGATTAAAGACATGTAGGCCGTTAACTCTATCATATAAGTAATTATGTCTTCAGTCTTCACTATCAAACCTTACAAAAAAATCTAGAATGTTATATATGTTGCACTTTCAAAGTCCCGCCTACAACCCAATTACAGAATTCATCCATCCATGTTCCACAAATGCTTATACAGGGCTAAAGTGGCCCTGAACCCTATCCTTGGAATCACAGGACACGAAGGCAGAGGGACTCCGTGGATGAGACGCAAGTCCACCACTTGCAGCAGTCGTGTACAACATATACCGCCACCTGGTGTTGATGAAGTAGAACTGCTGTTAACATTCCGGGTCTTTCACTTAGAATGAAAAATTCAGAGATGTGTTTCTCCTGTTACATAGGGATCAACACTGTAAGGCAAGAAGCCTGCAAAGTCATGTTTTGGCTGGTCCACAACAGAATATATGGCAGTACCCTGCAAATCTGCACAAAGACATGGCTGCAAATTTGAGCCTCTCACTTTCTACAGTCAAGCTTGCAGCTGGCCAGGCATTTGCTGCACACTAAAAGCTATAAAGCCACAGCAGATGGAAATTTTCCTAGATACAAAGACAGTCATTAGCGACAGACAAATTTGTTCAGTCACTGTAACTGCTTCCAGACAGCTGGCAAACGAAAAACGGAACATTTGGTTCACTATTTACTGCACTTAATTGAAAATAAACAGGACATCCGATTGGTCTACTTTAGACACCATGAAGTTTCCTATTTTCCTTAATTAGGGGTAGTTTAAATAACCTATTGTAACTTTCGTGTAAAACTGATAGCTGCCAACTGTTCCCTCTCAAAATTATTTTATCCCATGGCAACAACTGAAGTTGTTCCAGTTTAACACACACTAATGCGCATTTGTGAAATATGTTTCATACCATAATACAAGAGGCATTTATTAAGTGCAAACAAATTAATATTATTAAACTTATTTTTATGGAACTGATGAAAATGTTTGACTAAATTGTGAAAGCGCATGAACAATACATATCCAATTAAACAACACATTTGTTTATACTGTTGCAAATTTTATTTGGCTCCTTTTCTCTGTGCAATTTTATGTTGTTGTGAAGAACAAAAAATTAGTTGCTGGAACAAAGAAATCAATGCCTTCAAGAGAGCAGTACTGAATAACCCTGATGGGTTAATGAACATGTTTCCAGCTGAGTCAATTTTGAAAGCTATTAACACATGTAGGTGAAGGCTAATGAAAATAAGCACAGATGTATACCGGGATTTGACTGCTTATACTGGTTACCAGAAGTATTTATCAGAATCACTAAATTATGCAAAACTAGGTATTGTTTTCATAAGCAACTTTTCCCAGACAGCGGGTGCTAGGGCGGCACTGCTGCCACACACCATCGGGGTTGGGGTTCTGATCTGACACACTCTACATGTGTTGAGTTTACATGTTCTTCCTTTGCTGTCAAGGTTTCCTCCTGGTACTCTCATTTACTCTCAGTCCTAGGGCATGCAGTTAGGTTAACTGGCTACTCTGAATTGCCCATAATGTAAGTGTCCTGTGATTGACTGGCATCCAGCCTGAGGTGTCCCTAACCTTGTGCGCTATGCCACCTGGGATAGGCTCTATGTGCCTCTTTTCACCTGACCAGAAACAGCAATTGAAAGATTGATGGATTTCCAGATACCTATACAGTGCCATAATCCTAACCAAAGAACTAAACATCTCTAGTAACATTCTTATAAAAAAAAATCCAGGTCTTCTTGGTATAATTCCACGCAGTTGAGCATTTGCCTCTGAAAGCAATGCATCATCAGGGTCTCAGTGCGGCCTTCCACACATCTGCATGCTGGATGAGACTTTCTCCAACACACGTCATAAGTGAGGCACACCCCCCCCCGACGGTGCAAAATGGCACCTTCCTGAGACGCCTTCATCACACTGGAGCACAACTCGCTTTAAAGACTGTCAACCTTTTCTGGATGGGAGGGAGAGAAACACCTGGTAAGAAGGTCAGGGAAATTAAAATCAAATGAACTTGCATGTCACCCATGCGAATAATCCATTTGCTGCCTTGACTGAGAATGCAATTCAAAATGGCAGCCGACTGCAATCCCATGCTCCAGTGCATGTACATGTCAGAAATTGCATGTGTACAGACCACACCTTTAGGAACAAACTTCAGCGAGCTGCTGAATATTCAGAAGCGAGACTCCCCTTCTTTCGGACCGTCATTTACGAATTCGTGACCCAGTCCGTTGCCACACTTCCCACAGACCACCTGTAACAGCCAAACGTTATAAAAAAAAAAAAAGTAGTCATAACATTCATAACCTTCTTTACTTCCATCCAAAGTCTAAGTACAACTTTCCTTAAAAAGAGAAGCAGTTTAATAATAGAGTACGCTCAAAAACCACTAGCTTCTGTAAATTCAAACTACTCTCCCTAGATCAGATCAGCTTACACTACAGCCACATGAAGCCGGGCCACCTAAAAGAACTTAATGTCACCCATTTTGCCTGCACCTTGAAGGCTGTCTGTGTCTCCTTGTGCTTGGTGACGCTGTCCACACGGAGGGTCTCTGTGAAAGCAGGCCATGGGGATGAATGCTCGTACTTTGATCTGCTGGAGAACAGGGGGTGGTCACACACAGAGCAGACATAAATGCCTGCAGGAGGGAGAACAGGTCACAGAAAAGTACTTGAAACGACGATCAACATGTACTCCAATGCGTCTAGTTCAGATTTATGTCATTATGTCATATCAGGTTTAAAGATCAGAAAAAAAGACAGTTGACTGCCATAATTGTCATCATTGAAGATTCCCAGAAAAGAATTTTATCCAGCTGTGTTTCTTGCCATTCATGGGCTTTCTTATAAAAAGCTCATTATAATATAACCTATCAAACAATACCCCAATGGCACATCATGTGACACATTAAGAATCACAAACAAAAATTCAATACAATTTTACATTTAGACCTATTACACAACTAAAAAGTGTGCACATCATCCAAGGAAGAAATATATAGGCCTATATATAGTACATATACATATCTCAGAAGCCATCAGTTTAGCCGATGATTTTCATCGCTAGCTGGCAGCTCTACTGGTGCGATTGTCATTATTCAACGGGCCCACTGCATGGAATGAACTACAGATGTAACTGAAATATGGTGACAATATTTTCGTCCTCAAAAAAGAGGACACCGAGGGCAGGATGGTGGCATGGGGCAGATGGACATCCGCACACAGTGAATAGTGACTGTTGAATAAAAAGCCGAATCCCGGACATTATTGGCGATTTAGAAATCCGAGCCGGACGCATTTTTCAGGTCTCAAAAACAGGCCATGTCCGGGAAAAAGAGGACGGATGGTCACCTTGACTGTAGTAACTACGACGGGGAAAACATGCTTAAGACATGCTTAGACAGTGACCGCAGTTTAAACTGCACAGGTCACTTGCACATGAGACGTCAGACCTTTGAACGTACAGTGTCTTTTTTAATTAATCAACTGTGCCTGTAAACTGTAACACTTCAGTTAAGTAAACAATAACCAAAAATAACGGCTAATTTATTGAGATATATCCACAGGGGACGGTATTTTGGTAAATATAACTGGCTGGTTATTTTAACTCAAATGGTTTAAACATTAGTACTACAAAAATAATCATAATAATAAACGTACCGGGCTTGAAATGGTCTTTATAGACCTCTCCTCCAAAAAACGAACAAAATGACATTTTAAATAGAGAAATTAAAACCTAGACTTTACAAACACACATATACAATTAAATAAGATGGGACAATAAAATCGATATTTCCGGTCAGGAGGGCATCAAACGTGACGAAGATGTCACATGGAGTGTCAAAAAAAATAAAAAATTCACGTGACTTGCAAGCCCTGCTTCAGTCTTGCCACACGATGGCGATGTTCTTTTATGTTTGTTCTCTCCAGTTTTTATTTCGTAATAAGGGTTTCAACTTAGTTAATTGGATCACTTTTTTCTTAATCATGATTTAGAATTTGCACTGTTTAACGAGTTAATAATTGTACTGTATTCAAAGTAATTTGCATATTTTGATATGCATTGTTGTTTTATATGTTTTTATTATGCACTTTTTATTATAATGTATTAGATAAGTGGTTATGGAAAATGGATATGTGAATCTTATAACTAAAACTTATTAATTATTTTAAACCTTCTTAAAAGGTTAGAAATAGAAATTTGGAGACAATAAAGCAGTTAATTAAATGTTAATTATATGACTTTTTCATAACTTCTCACACTCTTGATGCATTTATGAGCAAGAAGCTGAACTTCTGATCAGGGGGCAGCAGGATTAAAACCAGAAATGAACAAAAGAAAGAGGAGATCAAACAAAATAAAACAACAGGATTAATTAGGTCCTCTTTGCCTTAATTAGTTCTGCCATTTAACTAGTTCTGATGACTTATAGGCTTGGCACAAAGCCTTTTTTTCTGAATAAAATTCAAAAATGTTCAAATTTATGCGTGTGTGCTATACTCACCTTTGAATTGTAACAAATGGGACCTGCCTTTTGTGGCCTAATACAAAGGAGTAAAATGTGTTTTCCGCTACTAGGTATCTTGAGTGATTTTACTGGTGCAGAGCAGCATAAATGTCTGTCAGGACAGCAAACTCAGTCATGTTACTTTTCTTACCTAAAATTATTCTTCAGTCAGTAAGTGATTAACAAGACCTCTAAGAACTAAAACGTTTTAGCAACATAATTCAGTTGGCCATCTGATTGTGTGGACTGCATGAAAGGCCGGACAGAGACAATGGGCAGCAGGGCTGAAACAAACAAGGAGCTTTATTACGAAACAAAAAGGCATGAATCAGGGATGACACTCAAAGCAAACATAGTCATTACTCCCCCAAAAACCCATGCAGCTACCATATTCCATATACGTCTTTAACAGCGTTCAGCTAGTTTTCATTAGTGGAAGCACTTGTTGATCCAAGACCAGCAACAACATGCTGTGGACAGGCAACTGAGCAGGTGAACCCAGTCATTTCTTATGGATCTGCTTGCTGCCGGTTCACAGCATTATTAGCTTTTATATGCCATTAGAAACTGATTATTTTGTGCAGGCTTGCGAAGAAGATGTCCGCGTCAATTATGTGCTATGGCCTCATTCCTGCTAGACATGGTAATAAAATTTACAGCAGATTACTGTCGCTGCATCGTTGGCTGTCGGAATGTTGCCCAATAAATGATGTGTGTTATTGACGGACTTTTTCGGGAAGGCCTAGACCTTTGAAGAGAATTTACCCTATGTGGCCAGGTGCCGTTCTCGTATCAAAAAGCATAGCTAATATTCTTAATGGAAAATGTTGACTAACCAGAGCAGGCTGCAGACTCAGTTAACTGACTGTCTGTTAGCTGCTTAGAGGTGTCATCTAAGGTTCATAATGTACATACTGTATCTATTTCCTGCACTTTTAATCATAAGCGCTATTCCACAACGAAACATCTGCCTGAGCCAATAAACCTGCCCTTCAACTCGATCACCTGACTGCCTCCTCCAATATGCTGTCGTCTGTCTGACTGTTCTGCTTTATTATTGTTAATTTTGTATCAATGAACTTAATGATCTTGACTTGCTTGGTGCCAGCCATAGGAGGATGGATTTCCCTCTTGAGTCTGGTTCCTCCCATGGTATCTTTCCTCCTGAGTGAGTTTTATCTTGCCACTATTGTCACCTTTGGCTAGCTCTCTGGGGACCTTGGGCCCAGGACTATGTAAAGTATTTTGTGACAATGCTCCTTGTAAAAGGCGTTATATACATAAAATTGAATTGAATTACATTCTGTAGTGCAGTGCTTGTAGGTATTCTGGGTTTAAAGTTTTCTTTGGTTATAATATGCTCTTTTATTACTAAATTAGTTGCTAGTGGTTTTTATTAGTTTTGAAGTGTGCTACAATTTTTGGCTCTGTTACTCTCGTATTAGTTTAAAAGTAACATTTTAGCCAGATGTGGCTGTGCCCTGTACTATCTGGTATAGACTCCAGGCCCACTGCAAGTTTGCACTGGGAAAATTATTTACAAACTGGGATGCATTTATCTAACCATCTTCTAAATGCTTATCCTGGTCAGAGTCAAAGAGGGAAGGGGGGACCTAGCCAGGTAGATATATATTTTAACAAAATATGAGAATGATAAAGAATATCTAATCCTTTACAAAAGTTAAAAATGTATTTGTTGATTAATAATTTCTTCACGTCAGCCTCATATAAGTATCTTTTTCCCTCTTGTAGCATTTTTGCTTGCTGGTATAGTTAAAAATGAAAAGTACAGCATGTCAGATATGCAAGTTATCCTGAACTAATTTTACTGATTACTTTTCCGAAGGTTATTTGGTAATCCTTGATCTAATTATTCTTCCATTCATCTAACTTCTATAACGCCTTATCCAGAGTACAGGGTTGTAGCGAGTCTGGAGCCTCTCCTGGGAAGCACAAGGGGCAAGGCAGAAGTGCCAGTCAGGCATATGACACTCGTACATTATGAAATATAGAAAATATAGAAAAACCTTTAACAAACAGATATTTATTTAATTAGCAGTTTTGCTTCATTACATGCAAAATTTGTTCTTGCCACCATTTTTGAATATATCCTAAATCAGAACGGTAATGATTCAGTCCATATATTCTTTGCATGTGATCTCCAACCCAATATCGATCAGCAGTGGTCACATGTGGGATTCCCTTGTGTCTCTGGAATCATTCATACTTGCAATAATGTTTAAGCAGGGAAGGTAGATCCAGCCAGTCCAGGGCCATTCTGTGAACGATGTGCTTCTGGATTGTCTTTCGACACAGCGTCTGCAGAGAAGAAACTGAGAGAAAAGAGAGTCAAGGGAAAGTTCATCATCCTGACTTTTAAATGAAATTAGTAAAATTTCATGCCATTCTTTCATTTACCTTATTTGATAGGAAAACACAATTAACAGATGATTAACATTTTTGGATTATAAAAGCAAAGCCCTTCCTAGAACTTAAACTAACAATCCTTTGACTACAACTTTAACCGTAATGTCAGCGGTGGCTATTTTGAACAGACGTTTCAGACAACAGTGTGACTTACAGCCATATTCCACCTGGATGATGCGGACACACTTGGTGGCAGCAAACACGTCCACCACAGCATAGAGCGGTTGCTGGGTGGAGATGCCCTTGGCGCTGGCGCCCATGTCTTCGCCGTTGATGACAATGTGCATGTCGGCCACTCCCTGGCCCCTGGGCACGTACACTACTCCGATACGGCTGCGTCGAGCCGTCGGGGGCAGCAAGTTGGTTTTGTACAGCTCATCCAGGATGTGGCTAAAGCGTCCGGGGTGGCTGCGGGGTATCAGCTGGTCCCGGGGGATGTAGACATTTTCAATGCGAAGGTGGGAACTGGTGAAAAATGTTCTAGTGCCTGAGTTCTGTTCCCCTCCTTCTTCAGGCCTCGCGCTGAATACAACTGCTCCTCCATTGGCTGCCTCATCAACCACTTTATTGTGGTTCCGGGTGATAGCAAAGACCCAGCTGTCACCCAGGTCCACAAGGTCAGGCAAGGAATATTCTGGAACAATCTGGAAACTTTGGGGGTCATGGGCCGTGAGTCCGATCCTTAGGTGGCCGCACCAGCCCAGCTCCTTGTCCTCGATCTCGACCAAGAAAATCTCTCCGGGAGACAGAGGGTTCTTGCTGAAGCAGACACCGTTAGCGAAACCCTCCACTCGTGTGGCTCGTGTTCCTGATTGGTCCAGTCTGATATTGATCCCATGAATAGGATGGAATTCCATGTACTGACCAGTGACGGCGGCCATCTGCAAAGATTGGAAACAACAACGTCAAACTCACTCAAGGACCAGTTCAATAGTACACTCAGGAAACAGAGAAGGCATTATAATAATACATTATAATATAATAACCTGTCTGCGTAACCATTGGCCAAAATTGTGTTACCCTCCTTGTGATGATGAGCCAAGTTGTTTTCCGTTACGAAGATGGACAAACTGTTGAATTTATTGCTGCTCTAGCTGACAGTCAAGAAGTTTCTAGGGTGTCTGTGTGGCTATTTTTTGACCCACCACATTTGGCGCTGACTGTTTTGGACAGATAGCAAAGCACACAGGGGTGGGCAGTGACAGTGGCCAGAGGTGGGAGGAGCTCCACACTCCAAAAAAGGTGGGCAGGTCCCAGGACCAAAGTACCGCTTTCAAATACTGCATAACCCAGTACATTCAATAATGTAATGACTGCACATGCTTTACCCTAAAGATCATGGCTGACCGTATTCTGTGACTGAAAACCTTCCCACTTGTCTGTTGCTTTGGACAAAATCATCTGCTAAACAAAAAAAACTTTAATGTATTTTGAACTCTCGGTATGATTCTATGCTTATAGTATTATGTGCATTAAATGAAATATTTTGTGTTTTTAAGGATGGAAATAAAGTAATTTGAGATATAGAAAGCTGGATTATAGTTTTTCCTTGATCGCTTTGATGCAATTCTCACATCAGGGATGTCATTCTCAACAGTCTTAATGGAGTTCTCAAATCAGTTAAGGCATTTCTCATAACAAAGACTCACCTGTGCAAAAGACGTTAAAATAATCAAAACCTTCTTCACATGTGTCAAAACATGCAAAGTCAGTCAATCACTTCAACACTGTGACCAATGAATAAAAACCTTTCACCGCTGTTTAAAGACTTAGACACCAAATGTTTTTATACTTTTATCAAAACCTTACTAAGTTTGAAAAGAGTACTGCAAAAAATGCATGCCTAATGTAGAGTAAAAAGTGTTCGGACACAAAAATGAAATGTGAAGGATTTGAAACTTTACACAATATACACACTGCAGAAACTGAGATAAGCAAAATGACAGACGTGAAACTACGAGTATATGCATCAGAAATCAGAAAGAAGATGTACAAACTTGGGACATAGTACCAACTACTGTATAGTACAGTAAAGTCACACTACATATATGTATATATGCATATAAAAATCAAAAATTACTATAAAGTGCAAAATATGAAATGTCTTAAGGGGCATCCTGCCTCTCATCTCTATTAGGCCACATCATTGTCTCTACATCACACCTGATGTCTTCCCTTCTGAGACACAGAGTGTAAAATCTTTTTGCTTGTCGCACCAAGCCTTGACAAGCCTCAGGTGTGACATCCTCACAGCCAACATCCATTGCTTCCAGGAGGGAAATCTGATTATGAGGCTAGCAATCATATACCTTCCACCTCCAAGCAGAGAAGAATTCCTCATTTGGGTTGAGCAGAGGTGAATGTGGTGGCAGGAACACTATTATGATTTGTTGGTGGGTTTCAAGCCATTGTCTCACACGGTCGGAGTGCTGAAAACTTACATTGTCCTGAATTACCAGATGAAGTGGCATGTTGGCTCTCACCATCACCCTTTCATTTTCAGGAATGAGGGCATTATAGACCCCATCTAAGAACTGAAGACGCCGGTCTGTGTTGCAGGGCCCAGTGGTTGCAGCATGGTGAATTATCCCTGTTCAGCAATAGTAGTATATAATAAGCATCAATAAAATGCAGTAAGACAATTGAAAAGGATCAATACACACTGTCAGTGTCAGTAGTAAATTTCCCTTCAACTGAAAGCAAATAGGAACACACGTTCACAATCTTGTATCACAGGTGCACGTCATGGCACTGCAGTAATTACACACAAGCACATATGATGCTCATGTTTCACCCGGTGAATAGTGCTGAAAATGGAGCAGGAAGAAGGTGTCATGCAGGTACATGAACCAGGCTTTGTGACAGGATGAGGCGTCCGAATGCGTGGTATGGCAAGGGGGAGAGGAGCACACAGAGGACAAGAGTCAGGGGCAGGGGTGGAGGGAGAGGAGTGAATAGGTTCCATAGGGTGTCTAATGAAGTAAGGGCAACGACTGTGGACCCTGTTATCAACCATGGCCTAAGTTTGGCTTAAGCTGGTTGACGGGTGCAGCCTCAAGTGACATGGTCTGCAGTGGCATCCGTAATACGGACATATAGGAATGAGAACAGGTATCTGATCCCACATTTACTGTATTTCTGTATCATATGCAACATCACATTTCTGTAGTTTACTGTAAATAGTAGAATCTGTGATCTCTGTATAACAATTGATAAACTGATGACCTTTGTATGGTCAGAACAGTACCACTGCCTCATTCTGGTGGGAGCGGGCCACTTTTGACACATGAACAGCAGATGGCAATTGTGGACATGCTGGGAGAAATCAATGCCATTAGGTTAAAAGAGATCCAGTGAGCTATAGTGGAGGACAATGGAATTTTTCAGAACATTGCCTCTGTGAGTCTCTCCACCTTAGACAGGGTCCTGATAAGACTGCTGTACAAGGTTCCATTTGAGAGGAATCGTGAGAGAGTAAAAGAGCTTAGACACCTGTATGTACAGATAAGGACAGAGAGATATTTTCTCGTTTTTCTAAGCTACACTATTTCAAATGTTTGTAGTGTGAACACTTTTTGGATTTTATAGAGAATACTTGAGTTGAAGGCCAATGAGATGCCACACAATTTTGTATATGTGGATGAAGCAGGATTTGACCTGAATAAAGTAAGGAGACGTGGCAGGAACATCATAGGTCAGAGGGCCACAGTGGATGTGCCAGGCCAGCGTGGGGGCAACATCACAATGTGTTCTGCTATTGCTGAACACGGGATAATTCACCATGCTGCAACCACTGGGCCCTGCAACACAGACCGGCGTCTTCAGTTCTTAGATGGGGTCTATAATGCCCTCATTCCTGAAAATGAAAGGGTGATGGTGAGAGCCAACATGCCACTTCATCTGGTAATTTGGGTCCAAGAGGAAAGTCAGAAGAGTGCCAACAAGATCCATAAAGTGTTTACTATTTCTTAAAGTTATGATAAATTGATAATGTAACAACATGAAGGCCTGGAGGGGGACGTTTTAACTTGCAGTGGTCATTGCGCAGCATTTGCAGAGAAAGTAGTAAGTGCAGAAGAAGTCAACTCGAGCAGCATTCTGCTGTTACGGATTGTAAATGCATTGTTAAAAAAAGTTTTCTATGTTCAAGTGATGATCTACAGTAGCCCTTCGCTATGCTGTGTGACGTATAAAAATATCAAAAGAAAACGACTTCCTTGTAAAAGTACGCATGCTAAAGACATACCCACTAAAAGATGTTAGGAAAAAATGTAATGCAGGCTTGAAAAAGCAAAATAAGATGATAAAAAGAATTTCAATGCCCGCAAAGTAGTGTTTGTGTTTGAGTATTGTGCGTGTGCGCGCGCGCTTTAGATGGAGTATTTAATCTGCATTACAATGCCACTGATTTAATATCGGAATGGTGAGGTCGAAATCACATCAGTGACAGAATCGACTGGATGAAAGGCAAGGGGAGATGGATCATAAACATATTATTGTTTCAACAGCTTTGTTTTCTGCTACTTGAAGTACGGCATGGGCACGTTGTCAGGTTTATCGCAATTTTATCTTTTAGGCAATTTAATTCCAGGAGGAAATCAATGTGTACTGCGGGGAAAAATAGTGTTTAAAATAATTGCAACTTAAATTCGCTGCTACCTGAAACTGAAGTGATCTGCGCTGGCGTTGCGTGGCTTACACTGTCATACCGCGCAGCATTGAACCACGGTGTGACGAGCCACATCCCGCAACATTCCTGCTTGGGTATTACACTGGTCAGCGAAACGTCCATTAAAATGAATACAGTATGCTATAAACAATACAAACTCCATCAAGAAAACCTGATCGTTGCAAACATCTAAACAGCTTCACGTCTTGAAAAGCGGAATATCATACTTATATAAGGTGAGCTCCGCGTAGTTCTGCTCGAGTCGGTGCAACGCAATTGTTGAAATGTAGCTGCTTTATGTGAACTGGATTACATGTTACAAATAATTATTTTGCACACATGGATTGTGCTGTTGCGGCAGATACAGTACGTTAATGCATGCGGTGATTGTAACTATGTTTTGTAGACTTTTCTTATATAATAAAAATGTGCATTACACATTGGCACCGTATATCTTGGCATTTGTGAAAAGTCTTTTTTGTGTTTCTGTTTAATTACTTATTTTTCGGTAGTGGAAACTGATTTATTTTTCGGGTGCGATCCACAATGAATGCCAGTGCTGCATGGACAGAGCTTATGTTATGATCGACCCTTAAATTTTTTTACAGTAGGATCTTGTGTTTCTAACTTCATGTTCTTCTTGTGAAGTTAATGGCTGAAGTTTTTTAAACGCTGAAACATAATACCGGAGGGATTTTAAAAATGAAGTGAAAAATTTGTACACCAGTTGTTCCAGACAACATTTATCTTTCGTGCACACTCGTACACTATAGTCGGGAACAACGTTCATTTGTTGTGCAACGTGGTTACCACTGAATGGATATAACTGCTCTGACTTTCCGTTGTTCGGTACCATCGGAAATGATGAACGATGAAGATAAGAAAAAAAAAAAATCAGCTTTAAGTGGATTTGCATGTTGAGTTCTCACAGGTATTCTCTGAGTACAATATAAATCCTGGCGTAAATATTCACGTTCTGAGTGGCTCCCAAGTATAATTAACTAGCAAAGCTATACCAATAACTTACAGATAGGAAGGCCAGGACAAGACAATGTGTACTGGCACTGTTTAAAAAAAGGTTTGTGCAACATTTTGCCATATCCATCCATCCATCCATCCATCCATTCATCCTTCCATTCATCCATCCATCCATTCATCTTATCCTGGTCAGGGTCAATGGGTGCCTGTAGCCTTTATCAAGTAACATAGGGCACAAGACTGGGGTACCCCCTGTATGGGATGCAACTGGAAGAAATTTGAGGCCAAATCTTATAAATGAAAATCATAAAAATGAAACATTTTTGCTTTATTTCTTCAATAAAAAATCAATGGAGTGAACATTTCCACTTCCTCTTCCTGTTTCCAAAAATCACATGTACACATTCCGATGACATGAATTCGATTTAATTGGTGTTTCTAAATGGGGTATATGAAGTGTTTCTGTGTGTGTGTGTGTGTGTGTGTGTGTGTGTGTTTCTGTGTGTGTGTTTGCACCCTGTGTTGGACTTGTACTGCTGCCTTGCTTGGGTTAGGCTCCACTCCAAAATGATTTATGGGATAAGAGTTTGGAAGATGGTTGGTTTTATTATATATGTAGTACAGCTCCTCTTATGTGTTTCTCTAAAAAACATTGACTTTATTATTTTTTGGTCTCCCTGTCAGTCTGTACCCAATATCTTGATGAGTATGGGTAAAACTGAAAAAGAGGGATTATACAAAAGCTTGAAAAATCTCTCACTTACCAGGCAGTGATTTACAGTTTTTCTCAGTCGCTTTGGAACATTTCTTACATCATCCTTAACATTTTGTAAAACAGTAAGTGCATTTCTTGAACAATTTGTACAAACAGCGCCACACAATGGAGTACCTGCAAAAGCCCATAATAGGCTCAAAATCTTTAGTCTATCTCTCAAAAGTAAATAGGTCAATGAACATGTCAGTGCCATCAGAATGACTAGTCCTTGTATCATCGTTTATGAACAAGATAGTCAAAAGGCTTAACAGTGTACTCTGCAAGCATTTTCTGATGCAAACCATGGCTAAAGTTTTGATGACAATGATTGAAAACGCACAAGGCTGCACTTTTTCTGCATATCATCTATATACACATGCTCTGTATGGCATATATATGCCCATATGTGTGTATATATACACTGTATATTTGTATACGTGTGTGTGCTTTTGTCTAGTATGTATCTGTATAAAGTGTATTTACTGTAAAATTGAAGTGGAATACTGTAATATGAAGCATTACAGTAAGCATAGAATATGACATTACAGTACACACTGATGGATTATATTCCTCTTGTCTCTACAAAACATTTGAATGATTGAGGACATGGTTGTTTTCCTAACATTCGGCTGCACTCTTGGTTTAGTTGATTAGTGCTTTACTGGCTTCTATGATTATGTCAGTTTCTCAAAGTCAAATAAACAGCAGAATCAATATAAATACAGAACAAGCCACCAATGTGCAAATAACAGAATCTTTCATAATGTTGAATGCTCAAAGCAGAGCAAATTTAAAGTACATTGCATGTTCTACTTAACAAAGGCATCTTTACAAATGAATTGTGTTCATACACCATAAAAAAAGTACAACTCAGGAGGACATGGTGGCTCAGTGGTTAGTACTGTCACCTCATACCTGCAGCGTTGGGGATTTGAATCCCACTTCCAAGTCTGTATGTGTGTTGTATTTGTATGTTTTCCCCATGCTTTGTAGGTGTTCTCTGGTTTCCTCCCACAGTCCAAAAACATGTGGCTAAATTGTGTGTCACTGTGGTCTGTGATCGGTTGGCACCCCATCCAGGGTGTCCCCCACCTTGTGCCCTAAGACTGCCTGGGATAGGCACCAGCCCTCCCCTCCATAACCCTGAATTGGACTGAGCAATTTGGAACATTGATAATGCAATGTTTCTAACCCCATTCAATCAGTAACAACTGTTTGGCCAAATTGACTAGTAGTCTTAGTCTAATAGTAGTCAGTTATAATGCAAGAAGGAGAGTTTCTCAGCATTTGCTCCAGTGAGAGAGCTAATTTTCTCATCACAAATGCTTAAGGAGACATTATCTGTATTTTATTGGGGGTTTTCTGCTAATGCCAATAAATGTATGGAACTTTAGTATCAACCGATGTTACCAGCCAACCAATGTGTTGGTTGAGTGCTTATGTTGAGGTTCAGTCGTATTTTGGTAAAATCTATCTTCATCAGGAATGAGGGTTGCTCCTGTGAGCAATTCTTTGTGAATTTAGAAATGCCAAGTTATTTACGGCAATCACACAGTGCTGTTGTTGAAGACTTACCCAAGCTGCATGCATAATGTTCAGCATTACCATGATAATCTTGTGATTTTTAAGAGACAGATGGTCTCTTAAAAATCAGCACACACAAGAATAAAAATGTGGAATTAATGTGAAATAGACCTGAAATTTTGTCCAGCTGTGTATTGGGTACCTGGAGGATGATTAGCCATGTCGGTCCATATTCATATATAAGAGGAATACAGAAGCCATATCTGTTCATATTCATATTTGTGTGAGATGAATACTGACAGAGCAGTGCCTTCCATTCCTCTGCTCCAGGTTGCAAGGCTTTATTAATTCATTCTGATCCAGTTTTTAGGATATTTAAGAATCCTGATTTGTGGAGAGCATTTCATAAACACTGTGTGGTAGACCCACATACTCACAGCCCGGGTGGCAGCACATCTGCATGCGTCTGTGTCTGCATCTGCAAATTCAGTCCAAACGTGTATTAGTCCGAAGACTATAAACCTATTTGTTGGCTACACGAATGGATTTTTGGGTGAGATTAAACGTTGTGTGCTGCCCTATTTTTCAGATAATACCAGGAGAAAAAAAAACAGCTTTGGACTATTTATATTTATTTCCGAATTATTCACTGATCCCTACATATAGTGTGCGACGAGAGAACTCTAGTGCTGGAAATCAGGGGGAACAATCAACTGATGAGGCAAAAGCTATTTTTCAGTTGGTGACAGTTGGACTAACATCCCATTGAAATTCTGAAGCAGGACTTCTTACAGGAAACATATGTGCCAATGCAGCACATAACAGTCTAGTAGGTCAGAAGCTAACTCTGTTTTCTGTCATTTACTCCTAAGTGCTTGGAGGACACAATGCAGAAATAGGAGATGGAAGAGAGCTTGGGTTGTGGAGCAGTACCTGGGCCAACTTGCAGTTCTTCAGGCCCCTCACTGCAGAGTACCACCTCACTGGAACCCCAGGGTGTAGGGCAGCAGGGCATTTTGATCCAGCTGACTGGAACAGAGGGGGAGTGGGGCAGCCTTGATGACAGCAGCCTTATCTTCCCACTGGAGCACCATGAGGTGGGACCTTTGACACGTGCATCCGGGGAAGTGCCCTGTCCCCATGTTGTACTTCCACAGGACACCCGGGGCCTCCACTGCCCTGCTTTCCATGTCCCCCTGTCCCCCTCGTCCCCCAGCTCCCTGGGGGATTTCTGCCTCCCAGCATCTAGCTTCCTTTCCCCAAGCTCAACCCCGGGCCAAGGCATGGGCTCCCCCATAGCAAAGCCTTTTGTGAACCTTGTCAAGTCACTTTCGACAGAGCTTGAGTCTAAGGAGGCCTCCTCCAAGCCCAAGCCCAAGCCCTTTCTGAGCTTGGTAAAGTCCATCTCCACTGAGATCACACGCAGCGAGCCGGAAGTCTCCCAGTCCAGGTCAGACTCCAAGCTGAACCTGCATCACTGGAGACAGTTCACCCAACCCAAGGCGTGCAACGAGGACTCCAGGACCGCTCCTCCATCCCCCATCAGTCTCTCTCCCTTGGAGCCCAAGGGTAACTTCTTTAAAGTGGAGCTGGAGGATACACGACGCAAGTTCTCAGAAGCAGTGCAGGAACAGCTGAGTATGATCAGCAAGATCATAAGGGATGAGAACTCCAGTAGTCCTAAGTGTCAGAGACGAGCTGGACCATTTGACAGTACCCCCCCTAGGGGGTTTGGTAGGGGCAAGATATATGGGGACCCAATTGCTTCAGAGACTCAGAGTAAGAGCGCAAGGAAAATGGATGGTGAAGGTCTGTCTAAGGATACTGTACCAAAGCTGTCTCTTTCTTCAGAGCATTGTGGGAAAGTGAGTACCCACTGTAGAAAAGCTGAAACATCCACCTATGAAGATGCCATTCAGAGCAACAAGCCACTTGAAGGACTGCTAGGACAGCTGATGTCTACACAGCATTCTCCTCCTGTGCCATATAAATGGCTGTTTGGCCTGGCTGTGCTAGCTTATGGCTACTTTATCCTGCCACTACCATCCTATCTCTCAGGCCTGTCTCTTGGCTTAGCCTGTGGCTTCCTTCTGGGACTTCTCCTAGTTCTCCTGCTGGTGTCCCATCACCCAGTTCAGCCACATAGAAAGATTGGGCCTATGGACAAAAACATTCCACGTGAGATCTTTGTTCCAGGATATACTGACCCATTAGTCTTGAAGGTGAGTCTTCAATGAGTACTCTGAATAGTGAATCCCAAAACAACTGCTTTACTTTTATGATTTCTACTGCCGTTTATTTCTATCTCTCCAATATGTTGTTATCCCACAATAAAGCATGACTACAGAGCATGTCAAGTTTGTCACGATGAAGGTCACAGTACAATGGGTACCTTCTCCAGAATCGTTACCTAAAATTGGTTAACCAAATTTTAACAGCACCATAGAGGAGAGGAGACTGTGGTAGTTTATGGAGAGTAATAGTGTATTTGTGGGGGGCACTATTCCAAATTGGGCTCAACCCGCAATAAGCATTTTAATCTTATTGAATGGAGTGAGTACTCAGGAGTTGTCAGAGTTAGGGTGCTAGTACTTTTTGAAGATATTTAATTATCACCAGCTTGCAAATTTAGTGTGCAAAGAATTAAATGAGTTTGAAGAATCAGAGCTACTTGTCATGTACAAAAAAATATTGACTTTTTTAGTTTCTCTTAACCAGGTTTCATAACACACTGCAGCTTGGTTCTTGTGTTTTTTGTCTACGCATGAATGTAAAAACTGGTTTGTTCTTGTTTTTCACCCCTGGGCCAGGCTTGGGAAGTGTTCCACATGTTGATTAAAGAGGAATCACAAAAAACTACCCTTATTGTACAGAAGGATGCTTAAGAGATCTTTCAAAATCAAAATGTCTGCAAAACCATGCTGTGTTTATTGTGTAAATTTAAATGATTGGACAGTAGAATTTATGTCCTGTGTATCTCAGTTATATACAGTATATTAGTACAAAATGAATGTGTTCTGTCCATGAAACACTGAATATATATTTGGCTCGTTAAAGATTGTTAAAGATTGTGTTCAAATATGATATTATGATAAATTAGCTATGGTGCTTATAAAACCACAGGTTTCGGGGATGACATCAAAAATGAAAGGCCTATTGGACAAGAACGTAAATTTTATTATTAAGCGTTTGATGAGGAGGGTATAGCAACCTAGCCACTGAGGATGCACAGGCCAGTGTATTCCTTTGTGCCATCCCAAGCCCGGATGAATGGGGAGGGTTACGTCAGGAAGGGCATCTGGTGTAAAATTTTTTGCCAAATCAAATATGCATATGGACAACAACACAGATTTCCATACCGAATTGGTCAAGGCCCGGGTTAACAATGACCGCCACCAGTACTGTTAGCCAACAGGGTGCTGGTGGAAATTGGGCTACTGTTGGCCGAAGGAGAAGGAGAGGGGGAAAGCATGTCCAGAGGCAGGAGGAGAGGAGGAAGGTTGGGAGGGTGGAAGTGAGGGTAGGAACTTTGAATGTTGGCAGTAGGACCGGTAAAGGGAGAGAGCTAGCTGATATGATGGAGAGAAGGAAGGTTGATATATTGTGCATGCAAGAAACCAGATGGAAGGGGAATAAGGCCAAGTGTATCGGAGGTGGATTTCAATTGTTCTACCATAGTGTGGATGTGAGGAGAAATGGGGTAGGGGTTATTCTGAAGGAACAGCATGCCAAGAGTGTTATGGAGGTGAAAAGAGTGTCGGACAGAGTGATGAGTATGAAGCTTGAAATTGAAGGTGTGACGATAAATGTTGTTAGTGCATATGCCCTGCAAGTTGGATGTGAGATGGATGAGAAAGAAAAATTCTGGAGTGAGTTGGATGAAGTGGTAGATAGTGTTGGTGAAGGGAACAGAGGGGATGAGGAGGTGATGGGTAGGTGTGGTGTCAAGGAGAGAAATGCAGAAGATCAGATGGTAGTGGATTTTGCAAAAGGGATGGAAATGGCTGTGGTGAATATGTATTTTAAGAAAAGGGATGAACACAGAGTGACATACAAGAGTGGAGGAAGATGCACAGAGGTGGATTATATCCTATGCAGGAGGGTCAGTCTGAAAGAGATTGGAGACTGTAAAGTGGTGACAGGGGAAAGCGTAGTTAGGCAGCATAGGGTGGTGGTCTGTAGGATGATTTTGGAGAACAAGAAGAGGAGGAGAGTGAGGGCAGAGCCAAGGATCAAATGGTGGAAGTTGAAAAAGGAAGACTGTAGGGTGGAGTTCAGAGAGGAGTTAAGACAGGCACTGGGTGGCAGTGAAGACTTACCAGATAGCTGGGCAACTACAGCAGAAGTGGTAAGGGA
>JAACJT020000075.1:11100431-11146323 GCA_009936485.2 Gymnarchus niloticus | reverse complement strand
GGACACAGTGAATCAGTGGTTAGCACTATTGCATGCATGTCTAGGGTTGGGGGTTTGAAACCCACCTCTGGCTCTGCGTGCATGGAGTTTGCATGTTCTCTGTTTTTTGTGGGGTTCCTCCTCCAGTCCAAAGAAATGCATTAGCCTAAAATTGGCATGGTTAAATTCTCCAGTGTGTGCGTATGTGATTGTGTCCTGCGACGACTTTGCACCCCATCCAAGGTGTCCACTGCCATGTGTCACAAATAAATCTATTGCTGCCTTTGATAACATTTAGAGCCACATCAGCAATTTTCAATCTGGGCAAGCACGATTTGGGTTTAGATTAGGATGCTTGGTAACTACTTTGGATAACCCACAGAGCAGCAGGAACGGCTTGGCACACTTTAGCAAGGTCCTTGGGTGTCACCATGACTATGTACTTAGAGATAATATTGTAATAAAGTAAAAAGTGACCATCATCATCTAGTAAGTCTTTAACAAAAATAACTTAATTTCGTTGTACTCGTTACAATGACAATAAAGATATTCTGATTCTGATTCTGAACTCCACCATTGAGCCAGTTGACTTTAAAAAGAGATTTCCTGTTAATCATAATGACCCTGTTGTTCAATGGGGAAGTATTTGTTGTGATTGTTCCTTAAAAATGAACAGCCCTCCCATACAGGACAGGTAGGAAATAGCAACCTATTAAAGGCATAGTTAAAGGGGAGGCGTGTGGCTCAGGAGGTAGAAGCTTGGGAGATGCAGAGCGGAGAAGGTTGGACAGGGAACGCTCTGCATGTATCCAATAGTACTTAAATAAGAATCTTAATTAGGTTATCGCCAATGTTGTCGGTAAAATAAAACTATCAGCCAAAGCAATCACAATTTGAAGAAACCGTGGATCCTACTGAAATGTCATTTGCTTTCACTGCAGTTTTATTCACGCTTCTGCCAATCATTATAGGAAATATGATGTTCAGTAAGACAGCTTCTGAAGACGAAAATGTTGCCGTTGTTAGAAAGCAAAACGAGAAATCTGATCCAAGGGTGGAGGTAAATGAATTTTTAAAGAGAGGATGAAAAGAGTGCTGAAGGGCTGAAGTTCATCGGGGAAAAGACAATGGAAAGAAATGACCATATTATGGTGTAAGGTCCCCAGTCACTGGGACCCAGTGGCCTCGGTGCTTATTAAGATGTCTAGCAAAGCGTAATGTAATAGCTTTGGAAAGACCGTAGTGTTTTTGAGGGTTCAGAATACCTCAATCCCCTCGGTGAAATTCCTGAAACCTTCTGCAATTTGACAAAGAATATTTTTTTGAAGTGTGTTGCAGGCCTGAAATGCAGGAATGGATGTATATTAACAAATTAAGTGAAGCTGACTAGACAAAACATGAAATATCTTGGGTTCATACTGTGTGCAATTAAATAAAAGTCTAAATAAATTTAAGAATGACTGTTTTTTTATTTGCATTTTCCATACTGTCTCAACTTTTTCTGATTTGGGGTTGTATTATTATATACAGTGGTTAGAAAAATTCACTGTCCTCTAAAGATTTTGCATTTTACTGTATTACAATCTGTAAATTTCATGGCCTAATTTTGCTCTGATCCAAAGGATACAAACAGCCTGGATGCAGTGAAACCATTTTCCTTTGGGAGGAATAAAACACTTGTGTAAAATGGCAAAACTGAGATGAGTTCGTTTAAGTATACATCCCCTATGTTAGTAGTTGGTGGAAGCACCTTTTGCAGCATCTACACCTAGGAGTCTTTTTGGGTAGCTTTTTACAAGGCATCCACACCTGGATTTTGGAATCTTCCCACACTTCCCTTTGCAGAACTGTTCCAGCTAGGAGAGGCAAGTTGGTTGTTGCTGATGAACAGCAACCTTCAAAACATTTCAAAGATTTTAAAACAGATTTTGGTCAGAACTTTGGCTTGGTTTAAAGACAAATTAGGAAGGGAGCCTCAGTGCCCCGGCTTGATGATTTGAACAGAAACCATGAGTGAGTTATGATTACAGGGGGAATTAGAGGAGTGACAGGGGTTTCATCTGACACCACTAAGGCAATAAGGATGTGATTAAGCTAGCATTTGGTCAAGTCAATGGTTGAATTAGTATTGGTTGGGTGTTGGTCAAATGCTTTCACAAATACCTTTTATATGTGAAATATTCTACTTCCACTGGTGAGCCGAGGAGTAGTGCATATCTCCTTAAACTGAGCCAGATTTGTACAGAGATTATTTTTACTCAATTCAATTCAAGGTTATTTATATAGCGCCTTTAACAAGAAGCACTGTCACAAAGCACTTTACATAGTCCCAATTCAAGGATCCCCAGAGAGTTGAAATCTTGAAAAGGTTTATCAGGAACTGTAAAAATCTTATGTTGTAGAATATCTAATAGGTTAGAAATATTAATGTACCAGGTACAGAGAAAATTGACAGGAACATGCAGCTTAGCAAATGACTAGACAATTAAGCAAGAGAGGGGCTATTGGAACTCAGGGGAGTATGCCAAGCTTCAGAGTAGAGAAAAGGAACACAATTCCAAACAAGATACATAGGATTGCTAAACAGTATAAACACAGTTACTGAGACAGAAAATAAAGTCACTGTCCTTTCCTGTCTCAGCCTCTCCACACACAGGAGATTACCCTTTCAGCTCCTTTACACAGAACCTCATTGGAGAGGGTCTTACATGATGTAAAGGTGGGTAAAGATCTGTCCTTACTTAGGGTTTGATCTGTCTTTCAATACCATGTATGTCTATGCTGTATCACATATGTTATATTGAGGGTCTGATTTTATCAATCCTGTTGTGGTACTTGTTTGTTTGATTGTTTATCCCTGTTTGTAATTTTCAATTATTTGATTTTTAGTTGTTAACTGAATGTATAGATTCTGGAAGTATTTTGGCAATGTTTGTTGCCTGTATTGCTCCGTTTCAATTGTCACTTGTCTTATTGTATTTTATTGATGTTGAATAAAATGAAAAAAAAAAATTATGCTGTCACGTATTATTTTGCTGTACAATATATCATCATTTTGTTAAAACCATATTGGTAAGAGACTGTACAAATGGATTCCTTACACTTGGTTACTCCAGAATATCTACCTTTGCTAGCCACACCATGATAGCTCTGGTCTTGTGCTTTGGGTCATTGTCCTGTTGAAATGTGAATTTCCCATCCATTTTTAGTGTTTTTGCTGACTTCATTAGGTTGAGCCCAACGTCACTCTGTGGAGCTACAATGAGGCCAAGGAAAGGTGGAAGGGCCTTTTCTGACTATAGTCCCACTTGAGGTTTGTTGATGTCCACCCTCCTGAGAAGGTAAATGCAGCAACATTCGGTTTGGTGTTGTTTTTAATACTGCTCTATAATCTTTGAGTTGCACTTTCAATTTTTTAGCCAAGCTCCTCACAGTACCAGTGCCTGGGTTACGCCCCTTTTAATGGATTTTAAGCCTGGGTAGTGTTTTACGGATGTCGATTTTTACTGTCTGATTGTTAAATTTATTTAAATATTTAAGTACCTAGCACACTGGTAAGTGTACTGGTTTTTATTATTATTTATTTTCGTGTTTTAAGCACGGTGGTATGTTAAATTAATTGAAAGATATTATATTTATTGCTTGATCTTGTTATTTTTTACTGCATTAGTTTACCCTGGTTCATATTGTTGGTTGTATTGAATGTACATATTTGTTTTGCATTTGAAGCCTACTTGATGCAATGTTAAATACCTTTTCTGAGAGACTTTATTTACACAGTATTTTAATTATGGTGTGATTTGATTGGAATATGTATTGTTCTGAGTATGAAATTTGCTTGCTTCAAATTGGTTTATTGTATTTGTTTTAATTGATGTATAATAAAGATATTTAAAAAAATAAATAAATCTCCAGAATCTCCCTGCACTTGACTCCATCCATACTCTCTTCCATCCAGACAAGCTCCCCTGTTTCTGCAGATAAGAAACATCCCCACAACATTACACTGTTACCAGCATGCTTCATAGTTGGGAGGTGTTCTTTTGGTGATGGTTGTGTTGGATTTTATCTACACATAACATTGAGCATTTATGCTAAAAAGTTCTGTTTTGCTCTCATCTGACCATGAAAACATCTGATAGTTTGTTGCAGTTGTATTTCAAGGTTGTCATTGGATTCTTGGTGGCTTCACTAACTTGCTGTCTTTTCTCCCAGTCAATTAGCTTTGATGGACATCCTAGGTATAGATGCTGCAAAAGGTGCTTCCACCAACTACTGACATAGGGGATGTATACTTAAACGAACTCATCTCAGTTTTGCCATTTTACACAAAAATGGTTTTGATGGTGCCATACCTTTTCCCCTTCTTGATGACTGACGTAACAATGCTTTGAGGTCTCTTGAAAGCCTTGGAAATTTTTTTGTTTCCTTCTCCTAATGGGTACCTTTCCATAACTTTGTGACAGACTTGTTTTGTAAGGTCTTTGGAACCCATAGATGCTTTTTTTGTGTGTGTGTGACTACACTTGTCATTTGAAGGACCACAGTAAACAGCCACATTTATTTAAGTTGTCAAGTTAATAGAAGTGATTTCACACAGGTGTGGGACAGTTAAGATGATATTTGATCTTAAAGGCAAACTGTTATTTCTGACATATTAAAGAGGGCGCATATTTATCAAACATAGCTGTTGCAGGTTATTTTTAATTAGCATAAGAGAATTTTAAGGAAAAGAGGAAGGCCAAAAGGTTTATGAATGTGGTGAGAGAGGAAATGCAGGTGGTTGGTGTGACAGAGTAGGATGTGGAGAACAGGAGGAGATGGCAGCAGTTGATCCGCTGTGGCGACCCCTGATGGGAGCAGCTGAAAGAGGATGATGATAAGAAATTTTTTAAAAATGTTTTGCTTGAAATTATGTATTCTATATAGAAGGAAAAATATAGATTTGTTGAATTTTAACTACCAGATTTTTAAAGTGGGTGTATTGTTTTTCTATCAATGGTAGATATATATAGTTGTAGATGTAGATGTAATAGTATGTCCATAATTCTGTCATGGTAGTTTTGTAAAAAAAATAAGAACCGTGGTTCTTGGCATTTTGCAATAATTCATATGATGCTTCTATGATGGAGTCATTATTTTATTTTGCATTGTAGTACATTTTGCTGGCCACAAATGCATGTGGCCCACAAACCTTCTGTTAAGTAGCCTGGGTTTAACCTCTAGACCTGGGTACCTTGTTCTTGTGGATTTAATTCTAGGCAAAATAATGATGAAAGCAGCATTTTTTTTATTCTGATAGTTTAACATCAGCCTTAGGTTAATCCCCTTTCTGGGATCAAGACAAAATTAACAACGTGGGAATCATCCCACTGAGACCGCAGATAACCTACACCTCCTGAGTAACACAAGATTCTGAAATCATCACATATTGAATGAAACATACAAAAGCAACAGACATGAATCAAGACATTTTCAGTTTCATGCTGTATTGTACTAATTCAAACAAAGCATTATTTAAAGTATTGTAGACAGAAGGTTTTTAAACTAAGAAAAAGAATAATAAAGTATAGATGTCTATACGTTTAGTTCTTGCTGCTTAATGCTTTTTACTTAGGAAGCTGAAGAGAGAAGGGTATTTATAAAGTGGACCTAAATGGTGTGACACCACATACGGAAGCAGGAGTGGCATGGATTCCCCATTTTCTACAGTGTGGTCATTTGATGCTGGATTAGCACACAGTTTAACCCTAAACACAATTTAACCCTACCCATGTGATACAATCCACCACACTACACTTCACCACATGCCCTTACCCAGGTGGTTGAGTCCCAGCCCCAGAGTCAGCCAGCTGGAGTAGGTGTCCTTCAGCTCCAGCTCTGACATCACCATGAAGGTCTCCATTGCAAGACCCACGGCAATCAGACAACACATCAGTTCCGTCACTTCCACCACCTGCAGATATGTCATCAAACAGAGCAGCAATTCCACTTTAAGGTAGTCTAAAGAGCCCTCCCAGCTGACTTGAGCCCCGCCCACCAATACTCCTTCAGCACCCACCACCATACAGGGCTTTGCATCAGCCATGACAGGCAACAGAATCGACAGGACGTCCTCGTGGTTGGAGCCAGTACAGACAAAGCCAAGACTGCAGATGAAGTGAACACCTCACATGGAGCTCAGACTCAGACACCCTCCAGCCAAACAGCCCCCATCACTACCACCCCTCCCACCAGCTGATGGCCCCAATCCATATGACTTTATGATTGTGCACACCATAGTCAGGCAGAAGGGCCAGTGCAGGGTCACACTTGTACCTGATGTCTGAGGTCATGATGCTGCAGGCTAGCAGGGTGCCCTCAATTGCGGAGGGGGGACACAGGGGGTAACAGACAGACACAGAAATGGTTTGGAGCACCTGCATGCTATGCAGCTAAGGCTGCGAGCCTCATAGGGAGGACTGGACCATACCTTGGGCTGTACAGGCCCCTCGGGTAAATACTGGAGTGAAGACAAAACAAAGACGGAGCCTGGTAGGGCTCGGGGGGTGGGTGGGCATCCTGACCCCACCCCCACAGCAAAGTCCAAATGTCTACCCCTCAAGTCAGAGCCACACCCATGCATGGCCCCAAAATTGACAGCAAACAAAAACACCTCCCTTCTGAAATGTCCAAAACTCCAGCATGTCCACTTTCAAACTCCTTTAGTTTTTTTTTTTAAACCTTAAAATGGAAGATAGTAACCCACAGAGCTGTGTACATCATACACAGGAAACATGATAGAGATCAAGTTCCATAAACACGAATATATTTTGTGATAGAGCAGCCTTAGTTGATGTGGAATTTAAGGTGATGCTATGAAACCAGGTAAAACCTTAAATGCTATAAGAACTGTATTGCCAGAGTTTATGCTTCCTTTTTATGAATTAATTTTATTTACGTTTAGTAAAAATAGGAAGGGGGGGGGAGATGCTGGCGCACCAGATTAGGAGAACCTCCACTGCCTCTAGATGTTTTTGCTGAAAGGCCAGGCTACTGCCGAAGGAGCCAGTTGTTCTGAAAGAGGTACATGCTCATTTCAGGATGTGAAACAATAGAGAAATGGGTACAAGGGAACACCACATTTTCCAGGTCAGGACATGCAAACACTATAGTCTAACTGCTGCTCTTCTCAGACTGCAAAGTCCTGCTGGATTTTAGTCAGATCAGAGTTCATGTAGATTTGGGTGGGTGTCTGTGTGGCTGTAAACACACAGGATCATGGGTCAGGGGTCAAAGCCTATATATCCTATCAAGTGCCATGCAGAGCAGCAACAAAATCTTACTTCTATGAAAGGTCAGACCATTTTCAAACAAGGACCAACACACTGCAATAGGGCACTAAAATGAAGCACTGGGCAGCTGGCAGAGCACCAGCATGAGGCCAAATCAAAGATTCATCAGAAGTGGCAGAAAAGAAGCAGTTGTGACCAGCAAGGAAGTAAAATTACCAGTCAAAAATCGGATATCTTTAGCTTCTGGTTAGCGCACCAGCACGTGCAGGAACATGGAAGTGATAAGCGTCCATGACATTTTCTTCCTTTGGTCCTGCTGGGACCTGTAAAGGCCACCCACTCTGCAGGGCTGAAAGGTGGTGAGCAGAGAAGGGGTCAGGTGTTAGGCACCACTGAAGTCATATTAACACTAAAACACCTTGTCAGCTACGCTTTAGCTCAAGAGCATGTTAGGAGGTCCATCAGAACTAGGATGAGACTTCACATCACTGAAACTTTATCAATGAAAAGCCCACCAACTCAGCTCCCAACCCACCTTATCCTCCTTGGTGGCAGGTGGGGCAGGCTGTGGCTCTCCTGCATCAGTACAGGTAAAGCTCAGATGAGATAGCTCTAAGTAAGAGGTGCTGGTCAGCTCCTGGAGGGTAGACAGAGGTAACAGACATTAAGGCTTCCTTTCCATTCCAAGGTGCCTATGCTGCTCTATGCCAGTACTTGTACATCTACAGAAGACAGGTAAAACCTTCCTTACCTCTTTAAAGCCATCTATAAATTCCACAACAGGATCACCGTTCTTGGGAACCCTCGGGATCCTCTTTTTCATTTTCTTTGGCACAGTGAGAGCAGCTGGGCATGCAGACAGGGCAGCATTAGCACTGGGTCATAAGCTATGATCGTTTTTACCTCAAAAGATGCTTTACAGGCAGGTAACCAGTGAAGCAACTGGAAGAACTAATGAGACGACTGACAGACGGCACCACCTGAAGGCCACACGGCTTGTCCGTACTCACACTCACTGTGCCTAGTAGTCTCCCCAGCAGGGGCGCTCTGCGGTGGGGGCATGTCCTCCCTTTCGCCAGCTGGTACAGCTGGTCTGCGGCACCAGGGACAACTGCAGCTGGCACCTCTGGACGGAGGGGGCCCTCCGCACTGCCCATGTTAGGCCTGTCCTCAGCAGGGGGCTGCACAGCAGGAAAATGGCCAGCTGTCTCTGGCTCAGAGGTCATGGACAGTAGGTATCCAACCTCAGCAGACGTCGTCTATTCGCCTGCAAGCAGGGAAGCGCGTGAGCCCTCAGTGCTACAGTGCTGTGCAAATGTCTTCGGCAGAAAATGAATATTACGTGTAAAGCATGTTCATGTTGGTGTAAAACTGACCTCATGTTGGTCAAAGTGTGTCAATTTACATCAGGAATGGGGGAGGCAGAAACCCACAGCTGACTAAGGGCTCAGGCCACCCCTAGCACCTTGGACCCGTCTCCCACCACTCTGCACCAACACTCAGCCCTGAGCCCCCGTGGTCTCGATTGGCAAATGATGCCCCAAACAGATCCACTTACCAAAGGTCTCGTATTCAGCCGGGCAGTATCCGGAGTCAACGCCAGGTGTTTGGATGGCACCCGGGAACTGCTCCGTGATGGCCTCACAGGGCATCCCATACTGGGAGAAAGAGAAGAGTGTAAGAGATTAAGAAAGCAAACACCTTTATTCTTTATAGCTGGCCAGGGTATTCCTCCAAGTGGCAAGCTGTATCTTAGTCACATGTGTCTCGTGTGAAAACTGCAGGTCATGACAATTACGGTTTCTGAACACTGCAAGGTGCAGAAGGTTCTAGAGGGGTCAAGCAGTCAACGTGATACATCAAGCCAAGGCCTGACTTGGCACATCACTACACCAAAAGGGGGTACTTTGAGCCACACTGCTAGGCACAGCAGCATGAATGAGCACACTGTGTTTCACCAACAGGAACCAACCGAGTTGACGGTCCCACCCAGGGACTAACCTGGTTGAAGGGGATGGAGCAGGTTGGGGGGGCACTGCCAGCTGGAAAAAGGCAGGGGCTGCTGTGGGTCCATCATCACTATAGAGACTAGCTGGTAGGTCAATGTGAGCAAGCGTTGCTGGATATATCTGTCAAAAAAAGGAAATTTAGACAGTGTGTCCACAGCAAGGACACTCAAACGCACAGCTCCACACTGCCATAGGCTGGGACAAACAGTAAGAATGGGGGAAAGGGGGCTGCCAATCTGAATACACAAACATTAAAGCTGGGCATCCTCACAAAACAGCCTTTCTAAAGACCCCCAAATGAAAATAAACCAAAGTTAGGGAGCCCCTACCGACCAATTTGTCACCCTAGGACATAGGCACCGAAGCAGCACCCAGGGGAAAGGTTGAGTGCCCAAGTAGATTTCTTTCGTCGAGTCCGATACAAAAAAATGTTAATTGACCGCACATTGCTGGTAGAGATCAAGGATAAATCCATCTTCCATTTGAGAATTGCGAAGTCCAGTGAAAGAAGTCTACACTGTCAATAGGGCTCTAAGTCTTAGAATCTTTACGGTAACAGAAATCTGGCATCTACGTTGTGCCTTCGCTAGGCAAAGTAGTTTTACAGAAATAGTCCTCACAATATTTAAACAATGTTTATTATATATATAATAAAGCAATCCTTTCTTATACAAGTTAGAGTTGCCACCTGTCCCGTATATTACAGGTCCCCTATCGATAAATTAAGGGACACAGCATTCTATGAACTCATATGGGACGCGATTTGTCCTGTATTTTCGTATACTTTGCTTCATACATGTTGTAGGTCTTCACGTAGTAGACAGAATAGCCTTACACAAGAGCGTATAAAACCAGAATGTTCACAGACAGCGGGATGGGGCACACAACCAAGTGCATTTTGTTTCATTTTTCCACCCCAGCTTCCCCCCAGAGATGTGCCCCAGCTAAACCTGAAAGACCCCTGTCGAGAACGATTGCTTTACGGCCAGACGATGCTTCCAAGGAGGCTTTTTCGTACAGCCGCACGCAGCTTAGAGCTTTGAAGTCATGACTCGAGACAAAAAATTAACAAGTATTCGCTGTTCCTTTCAGGCATGGAATAATATGTCACTACATTTGCCTTCAAAGTTAGTGAAAACTATTTGGTATGTTTTAGTAACTGCAACAATTGCATGCCAATAAAAACTGCAATTGTGTGGTGTTGTAGGATTTTGTTCAGGCTGGTTATGGTTTTATGTCTGCAGTTACACAACCAACAAGCAGGGCAGTGATCACACAAAATATATTATAAAAATATATTATTAAATATTTTGGAGCAATGTTTGTTGCCTGCCACCCCGATTTGTATACCCAGGGGTTTTTCTTACCATTTAGCTAGATCATCAAAAAGGTGTCTGTCACTCAACCGTTTTCCATAAGAACTATTTTGTGCTTTGTCTAGGTGCTGAATTAATACCCTTTGAAAACATGCGTTTTTTGAAATGGCGTGTTTTCAAACTTAACTGGTGGTTCTTAAAAAATTACAGGGAAAATGGGGGCAGGGTGTTTACAGAAATGCTTTATTCTGGACCTTCTCAGCATTGGATGGCTTTAATATGTATGTTGATGAAATACTTGGGTTCCAATTATAAATATTACAGAAGAATCAATATTTTGCTTTTATTTCACAGATTGAACATTTTTATACAGCTATATTACATATGACATACAAATGGCTTAACAGTTTAGTGTGAGAAGTAGTATGATTAACAAAAGGAAGAAACACTGTATAGTGTAAATGCAAACTGCTCAAAACAGTTTATTCCATAAATGAATAGTTACAGTCAGATGTGTCTCTAGGCACGAGTGAGATGGGCAACTGCCCAGGGTGGCACGGAATTTTCCTGCCACCACTGTTGGATCGACCGATATTTAAATGATGTCAGCAGCAAAGTCTGAATCATGACTGATCAAATTTTAGTCCAAGCCTTTATTATGTGCAAAGGAGTTGAACTTCAAACCTGAGTCACATGTGGTCAAGTTGGAGTCCAAGTCATGTGTGACCATGCTGGCGTCAAAACCAGAGTCACAAGTCTCCTAGTTGGAATCCAAGTCTGTCAGGAGTCTTTGCTCTGGTTTGCTCTTTTTTCTGCCTGTTTTCCCCGACTACACCTTGTGGATTTGCCATTTGGAAAACCTGCTTTTGGACGCACAGCCAAATAAAGTGTGCTTTCTCCACTTGGATCCTGGAGTGTGATTCATTACACATACTGTATGAGTGTGATTTAAATAAACCATTTCCTTCTGAATAACATGGTATCAGTCATAAGTTGATGACTTAATTTCTAAGAACTGGGGAATTTTTATTACCTTTACATGACCCCAGAGGTCATCTTCTAAACCCAGTTAGTTTTCACACTAACTGTACTGGGAAAATTAACTTTACATAGTACATTTGTGTAGTTTTGCGCAACCTGTCTCACACTAAAGTCTCACACTACTGGAATGAGCTTTGTATCGTACTCTTGAAGTTCTGAATATGAAAACGAGTAAATGGTGTCAGGGAGTATAATGTCATAAATGTAAAGAGTATCCTTAGGTGTGTTTCTGGGTGTACCATTATATTGAGCTGGAAACAATACTCACTGTATGTTACAGTTCAGTTTACAGAAGTATATGCGTACATAAATACATACATAATTGCAGGGATCGGAAAAATCTCAATATGAATAAAACTGCATGATAAATAAAAGCAATAACTACATAATTCCAGTTCCAGCGACTGCTTTTCAGGTATTCATTGTTACACAAACATCCAAAAGCAGTTATCTAATGCAGGGTCAGAGGAGATGAGGTTGGCTACACCATGGACTAATTTGGAGTCATTACTGTAGCTAAACTGCATATCTTTGGGTGGCTGGGTTGAAATGCCCAGAAACGCATGGGACAATGTCAACAGCTACAGGGCAAAAAAACGAAACCCCCAAGCATCAGCAGTGTAAAGTCACCACCCATTCTGAGCTACATGGAAAATGGCATTTGAGAAATAATACATACAGCTGTCATAATTTAGCATCGTTTACTTGAAGAATGGAATTCTGCTTGCCCCATCTTAAGCAATCAAATTCTAAATTTTTATGTTGTAATAAACTGCAGGCTGCGGAGCAATTGGAATAACTTTGTACCTTACTATAATAATAATATCGACATACAGAACACAGGGGTTTTTTCAACTTCGACCTTGTTCTGCCCTTGGCACTGCACATTCTCTTGAATAATACAATATAGCATCTCTCTATGATTTTTAACACTGCCTCCTAGTGACCTGAAAACGTATTACTCCCACATCACAACAAGCGTACAGTATGATAAAATCGAAGCTGATCGAAGTTTATGAAGTTTACCTTAGCTGTTCAACTTGAGTCGATCCGAATTGTAATAAATACATTAAATAAATACACAATAAATACAAAGAAAAACATTAATATTCAAAATGACTTATTTAATATTAACATGCATTGTCTGAGTTGATTATTTCCTGGTAGCGTTTTGCCAAGGTAATTCATAATCAATGTTTCTCCCGTTTTTGAAATTGTTTCTCGAATTAAAAAACGATGACGTGATCGTTCTTATAACTACGTACTTAATTTATCAGAACTTTTTTATATAACAAGCCCTATAGTTGCAATTTCAGTTGATTTTTACACTTTTTTAATCAGCTATTGAAAAATCCTGCTTTGAATAACTATATGGTTTTAATGGTGCATTCCATTTTTTTTCTTTTCATAATCTTATAAATCTTGCAAAACATACTGCGAAGCTGAAAGAAAAATATCTACAAGTGGAAATATCAATTTAGATTTCTGTCACTTGAAATTAAGTGGAAGAGACGTCATTTGCAACGTTAATACATTTTGTACTTTTGTTAGAGAAGCATATTTTTTAATTGAATATATATCTAAATGCTTCAAGAATATTTTTCCAAGCTATTCGTGATAAACTTCCGAACGATAGGGAACTTAATCCACGTCAATTCACCAGTCTCTGCACCAGTGACTTTACATACTACTGATTATTTACAATACTAAACCAGGTGAGAAAATATGAAACAGCCATTCAACTCAATACGTAATTTTAATCACCAGGCATATCATCATTTTTTAGCTTTACTTGAATCTGCTGTAGAGTTATATTTAATCATATGCATTCTTTGTTTTATTAGCAATTGTTGCTGTATTATTTACCGCTGTTAAGGCTTGTCAGGAAGTTCAGAAATGCAACTAAGGCAAAAGAATCTGTATTTCTAAATAGTTTATATTATAGACAAGTGTTTTAATAATGTTTCGTATAATTCAGCAATAAAATCTTAAATTTGCTGCTAAGTTTGCTAACTATTTTCTAACATGTATACTATTTGAAAATCTAAAGGAAAAGGCAAGAAATTCAATGTAGATTTTTTTTTATTATACAAGAGAGGAAAATATGTAGGCTGCTTTACTAAAAATATATAGATACAATATTTCTTGTAAGAAAAATTGACCCTGCTGAAAAAAATCATTATAATCATATCATAATTTACAGAAAATTATGGAACTTGATGGCAGCCCTGGAGTATGCAACTATGTTGATGAAGCTGGATTCAATATGTGCAGAAAGGAAGGTGAGGAAGGGAGCCACTTGGAGGAGTGGATACACTAACTGACCTCACATTTAATACTAATCTGCTCTGGGCCACCAGAACAAACTAATGGTTCATGATTTTATTTTTACTATGCCCCAGTGGTGTTCATGCAAGTCTGACAGCAACCTGCCTTGTAATTTCTCTGGAACAACCACCAGCATACCCCACGATAGACAGTTATCATCCAGAGTTAACTCAAACCTTCTCTGAAAATATGGCTTCAGTGACTCCTCCTCTACATGTTTAGGCCAGCCAGTCAAAACCATCTGTTTCACCACCTTGAGTACTGAGCCCTTCTCAGTTTCATCAGCTACATCTTTGGCTGTGAGAGGCAAGTCCTCCAAATAGGATACTTGATATATTGGATTGGACACTACATCCTCATAAAGCTTAACAGGTAAGCATGATAGAGCATCAGCATTGCTATGTTGCTCTGAAAGTATATACTAAATTTCTTAAGTATAAGCAGCTAGGATCAGTGCACACCTTTGCATTCTAGCAGCAGTTAGTGTAGTCACCCCTGATTTAGGACCTAAGAAACTTCCTACCTTACAAGTGTTCATGAAATTTCATTGCTCCAAACACTAAAGCTAGTGAATGCTTCTCTATTTGTGAATAGTTCTGTTCCATTTTCATCAACATTCTTCATGCAAAAGCTATGGACCTTTCCCTACCATCTTTCATTTTATGAGAAATTACAGCTCCCACTACTACTGCTGAAGCATCACATGCCAATATAAAAGGAAGCTTAGGGTCATAATGTACAAGCAGTTGGTTAGACTGTAATGACCTCTTAGCCTCATCAAATGCCCTCCGACATTGCTCTGTCCATTTCCAGGTAGTATCTTAGTGTAACAAAGCAGTCATCGGCTGAATCACGGTAAACAAATTAGAAATTAAGTTCCCATAGTAGTTTAACAAAGCAAGAAAAGACCTAAGTTCGGTTATATTCTTAGGCACTGCAGCACTCTGAATAGCAGCTGCCTTGTCTTTTATAGGGTGAATACCCTCAGCATCAATAACATATCCTAAATAAGACACATGGCTCTGTTGAAATGAACATTTGTCACATTTGACTTTGAGATTATACATCACTTTAAAACCTCTCAGAGGTTCCTGAAGTGGATAGCCATATGCTTACCAGTGACTGGGATATCATCTAGATAACAAATGACTCCTCAATACCCTGGAGAATCTGAGCCATGATTTTTCTGAAATATAGCTGGGGCACTAGCAACACCATAAGGTAGTCGATTATAAATGTATAGACCCTTGGGTCTATTGAGTCAGAAAGCGTTTAGAGCTTTCCTCTAATGGTACCTGCTGATATGTCTGAGGCGAGTCTAGTTTAGAAAACTTCTGACCTCCTGATAACTTAGCAAACAGGTCTTCATTTCTAGGCAAGGGGTACTGCTCCTTTTTCAGCCAGGGATTTATTATGACTTTGTAGTCACCAGATATCCTTACACTGTCATCTTTTTTTGGAATGCACACTATGGAAGCAGCCCATTCACTATAGTTTGTAGGTGAAATTATCCCATCGGCTTAGACAACTTTTCAACTGCCTCTTTTAGGGTGTAAGGTACATTTCTAGGTTTACAAAATTTTGGTACAGCCCCTGATGCTACATGCAATTTGGCTTTGATTCCCTTTAGCCTTCCTTGGAAGTTCCAAATTAACCCTGTGGAATATTTAGCACACACATCATTTACTGTATCGGTAGCCATTCTATATACTCCTGACCAGTTTAGAGTTAACTGGCCGATCCAGTCTCTACCCATTAATGCAGGACCATCCCTCTATCTTCTACCACTTTTCTGAGATTTGGTAGTGGGGGCAGCAGTCTTAGCAGGGATTCCCAGACCTCCCTCTCCCCAGCCACCTCCTCCAGCTCCTCCACGGGGATGCCTAGGCACTCCCAGGCCAGCCTAGAGATATAATCTCTCCATCTGGTCCTGGGTCTGCCCTGAGGTCTTCTTCCCATTGGACCTGCCCAAAACCCCTCTACAGGGAGTCGTCCAGGAGGCATCCTAACCAGATGCCCGAACGACCTCAACTGGCTCCTTTCGATGCAGAGGAGCAGCAGCTCTACTTTGAGATCCTTCTGAATATCTGAGCTTCTAACCTTATCTCTAAAGCTGAGCCCAGCCACCCCGTGAAGGAAACTCATTTCTGCCGCTTGTATCCGTGACCTTGTCCTTTCGGTTACTACCCAGAGTTCGTGACCACAGGTGAGGGTTGGGATGTAGATTGCAAGGTAAATCACTAGCTTTTCCCATCAGCTCAGCTCTCTTTTCACCACAGTTGACCAGTACAGTATCTGCATCACAGCAGATGCTGCCCCGCTCCATCGGTCAATCTCCTGATCCACTCTACCCTCACTCATGAACAAGATCCTGAGATACTTAAACTCCCCCGCTTGAGGCAGTATCTCATTTCCTATCCGAAGGGGACAACCCACCCTTTCCCTGCTGAGGACCATGGCCTCAGACTTGGAGGTGCTGACTCTCATCCTCGCCGTTTCACACCCTGTCACAAATCGCTCCAGTGCCTACTGTAGGTTACTGCTCGATGAAACCAACAGGACCATATCATCTGCAAATAACAAAGAAGCGATCCTAAGGTCACTAAACTGGACCACCTCCACATCTTGGCTGCGCTTAGAAATCCTGTCCATGAAAATTATGAACAGAATCGGAGACAAAGGGCAGCCCTGGCAGAGTCCAGCGTGCACCGGAAACAGATCCAACCTAATGTTGGTAACGCGGACCAAGCTCTTACTCTGGTTATACAAGGACCTAATAGCCCATAATAACGGGCTTGGCACCCCATACTCCCGAAGTACCCCTCATCCATGAGAGACCCGGTCGTACGCCTTTTCCAAATTCACAAAAAACATGTGGACTGGTTGGGCGTACTCCCACGCACCCTCCACTATCTTCCTGAGGGTAAAAACCTGGTCCAGTGTACTCCGGCAAGGACGGAATCCACATTGTTCCTCCTGAATCCAAGATTCGACTAATGCCCGGACCCTCCTTTCCAATACTCTGGCATAGGCCTTCCTCAGGAGGCTGAGAAGTGTGATTCTCCTAAAGTTTGAATACACCCTCTGGTCCCCTTTCTTAAAGATAGGGACCACCACCCCGGTCTGCCAGTCTAAAGGCACTGTTCCTGACCTCCATGCAATGTTGAACAGACGTGTCAGCCAGGACAGCCCAACAACATCCAGTGCCTTCAGGAACTCAGGGTGAATCTCGTCCAGCCCTGGAGCCCTGCCACTAAGGAGTTGTTTGACTACCTCTGTGACCTAAGCCCGAGTGATGGGCAAAACCTGCTCCAAGTCCCCCAGCTCTGCTTCCTCTGCCAAAGGCATGTTGGTGGGATTCAGGAGGTTCTCAAAGTACTCTTTCCACCGCCTGACTATGTCTCCAATTGAGGTCAACAGTTCTCCATCCCTGTTATAAAGTGTGGGTTAAGCACTGCTTCCCCGTTCTGAGTTGCCTGGCGGTTTGCCAGAATCTCTTCAAGGCTGTATGAAAGTCATTTTCCATGGACTCCCCAAATTTCTCCCACACCCGAGTTTTTGCTTCTGCAACTGCCCTAAGTGTACTCCGTTTGGCCCGCGGGTACCTGTCAGCTGCATCTGGAATCCCACAAGCTAAACAAGCTCAAATGATTTCTTTCTTCAGCCTGACTGGTCCCCTTACTTCTGGTGTCCATCAGTGGGTTTGGGGGTTACCCCCACGACAGGCGGCAACAACCTTACGGCCACAGCTCCATTCAGCCACCTCAACAATAGAGGCACGGAACACCACCCATTCCTGTTCAATGTCTCCAGCCTCCCTTGGAATACAGGAGAAACTTTGCCGAAAGTGAGAGCTGAAGATCTCCCGGACAGGGGCCTTTGCCAAACGCTCCCAGCACACCCTCACTATATGCTTGGGTTTCCCAGATCTGTCAGGCATTTTCCCCTTCCATCTGATCCAACTCACCACCAGGTGGTGATCATTTGACAGCTCCGCTCCTCTCTTCACCCGAGTATCCAGAACATATGGTTGCGAATCCGACGATACCACTACATAGTCAATCATTGAACTGCGGCCTAGGGTGCTCTGATACCAGGTGTATTTATGAACACCTTTATGCTCAAACATGGTGTTCATTATGGACAAACTGTGATTAGCACAGAAATCCAGTAACAAAACACCACTCTGGTTCAGATTGGGTGGGCAGTTCCTCCCAATCACTCCCCTCCAGGTTTTGCTGTCATTGCCCATGTGAGCATTAAAGTTCCCCAATAAAACTATGGAGTCCCCTGTAGGGGCACCTTCCAGTACCCCACCTAAGGCCTCCAAAAAGGCTGGGTACTCTGTACTAATGTTTGGTGCATAAGCACAGACAACAGTTAGAGTCTGTCCCCCGACGCAAAGCTGAAGGGAGGCAACCCTCTTGTTTTCCGGGGTAAACTCTAACATGCTAGTGCTGAGTTTGGGGGCTACAAGTACTCCCACACCTGCACTATACCAGAGACCTTTACTCCAGAGTAGAAAAGAGTCCAACCCCTCTCCAGGACTTTGGATCCAGAGCCCATGCTGTGCGTTGAGGTGAGCCCGACTGTATCTAGACGGTATCTCTGCACCTCCCGCATGAGCTCAGGCTCCTTTCCTACCAAAGAGGTAACGTTCCATGTTCCTAAAGCCAGTTTCGGTAGCTGGGGATCAGTATGCCAAGTCCTCTGCCTTCAACTGCCGCCCAATCTGTAATGCACCTGACCCTCATTACTCCTCCTGCAAGTGATGGGCCCACAGGAGGACGGCGCCATGTAGCTCGTTCGGGCTATGTCTGGCTGGGCCCCATGGGAAAGAGCCTGACCACCAGGTGCCCGCTGATGAGCTCCACCCCAGGCCTGGCTCCAGGGTGGGGCCCTAATTTCCCTGTTACAGGCGAGGTATATGGTACCTTGTTTTTCCTTCATAAGGTTCTCAAATCGCTCTTTGTCTGGCCCCTCCCCTAGGACCAGATTGCCATGGGAGACCTTACTAGGGCTCTTTGCCCCAACAACATAGCTCCTAGGATCAATGGGGCATGCAAACCCCTCCACCACGATAAGGTGGCGATTCAGGGGTAATGCAGGACCATTTCCTTTTACTACTAGTAACTCTAGAGTTTTTATCTTCACACTTCACTTGTGCTGTTAATTTCCCCTTTGTGCTTCCTTGCTATCCATTTTCAACACACACATTACTGGGCCGAGTTTGACACATCTGAACCTGCGTTGATACAGAGTGGGTATAGAAAAGAATCACCCCCCTTCAAAATATTCACATTCTGTTGCTTTGCAGCTTGAAATAAAGAACACACACACAAAAAATAAGTTTCCAACTGTATTTACTCAATGTAACTTATAACAACCAAGTTAAAGACATAATAGCAACAGCTCAGAAAAAATAAATAAAAAACCAGAATCACTGAGATGGATAAAGGACCACCCCTCTGTGTGAGTACTTTGTGGAATGACTTTTTGTTTTATTTCCAGCCTTGAGTCTTTTGGGATACTTCTCTACTAACTTTGGACATCCAGACTGTGCAATATTTGCCCACTCTTCTTTACAGAACTGTTCAAGCTCAGTTAAATTGGATGGTGACTGTTGGTGGACTGCAAGTCATTCCACAGATTTTCAATAGGTTTAAGTCTGAGCTTTGACTAGGCCACACAAGGATGTTCACCTTTTTCCTCCTTCAGTCACTGTGTGGTCAGTTTTACTGTGTGTGTCCAGTCATTGTCATATTGGAAGGTCAACCTTCTTCCCATTGACTGTCTGGCAGAGGGCAGCAGGTTTTTCTCAAGAATTTGATGGTATTCTGCCCCATCGATTTTTCTTTCTATCCAGACAAGTGCCCCAGTCCCTGTTTCAGAGAAACACCCACACAACAGGATGCTACCACCTCCATGCTTTATAGTAGGTATGGTGTTCTTTAAATGGTAAGCTGTATTGGCTTTCCGCCAGATATACCGTTTGGTGTTGAGGCCAAATAGTTTAATATTGGTCTCATCTGACCATAACACCTTTTTCCATTTGGCCTCAGAATCTTCAAGGAGCGTTTTGGCAAAGCTCAATCGAGACTTAATGTGGCCTTTCTTGAGGACTGGCTTTTTTCTTGCAACCCTCCCATACAAGCGACATTTGTGGAGCACTTGTGATATTGTTGTCACATGCACACAATGATCACTCTCTGCCATAAATTCTTGTAACTGCTTCAAAGTTGCCATAGGCCTCTTGGTAGCCTCTCCGACCAGTTTCAGTCTCGCTCTTCCATCCAGTTTGGAGGGACAGCCTGATTCGGAAAGGGTCCTAGTAGTACCAAACACTTTCAACTTCTTAATTTTAGACTTTACTGTGCTTCTAGGGATTGATAAAGCCTTTGAAATTTTTTTGCATCTGTCTCCTGACTTGCACCTGTCCACAACTTTGTCCCTGAGATCTTTGACAGTGCCTTGGCACCCATAGTTGATCATTTGCTTTCAGTTACACTACCAAGCACTGGAATGCTCTAGGAATAGTTGTTTTTATGCTGAACTAATCAAAATGATTACACTGATCGCAAGTGGAAGCCAATTAGCTTGGTGTGCAATGGAGAAGGTGACTAGTTACACCTAATTGAGTTTACAAGTATTTTTTAGGAGGGGGCAGTGATCCTTTATCCATCTCAGTGATTCTGCTTATTTTTTTCCTGAACTGGTGCTATCTTTCACTTGGCTGTTTTAAGTTGCACTGAGTAAATATAGCTGGAAAATTATTTTTAATGTGTCTTCATTTCAGGCTGCAATGCAACAAAAATAATATTCTGAAGGGGAGTGATTCTTTTCTATGCCCACTTAGACATAGTATGGTTTGTTAATACCCCCTGTACTGGAGTTTGATGCAAACCATTGACTTCCACCGATGTCCACATGATAAGTGTCCTCGTATGCAGTATTTCCTTTAGCTTGTGTATAAACAGCACTGCACAGTTCCTCTGACTGGGACTGGAGAGCACTCCACTTCTTGTTGCGCTGCTTGGAAATGTCGCTATCGGGAATAACATGCTGCTCCGGAGCATCGCTGTCCGGAACCATGGTGGCTTGCAAATGTCGGGTCCACTTTGCTAGTTTGTCGCAGCTACCCTCTGGGCCCACGCGTGCAGCATGCTTTCACTATGTGTCCCTTAATTTTTATATTCCCTGCACTCCATGTTTTTGAACCGGCTGTCATTTGGTTTGTGTCCTTTGGTACCACATTGATAGAGTCTCACAGATGCATTAACCTTTTTGTTACTTCTTTTGACTTGACTGTATATTTCTTGTCTACATTATTTGATTTAAACATCTTCTGAGAGAACTGTTGTGCACTATTCTTGGTGACTTCGAACGACAGTCCCATTTCTACAGCTAAAGGTAGTGGCAAGCCCTTTGTATGAGCAGCATTTAGCAGCTGGTCTCTGTTTGGAACGTTTGACACTGCAGACAAATGGGTCACGCAATGACTCCTCTAAAAATGTTCCAAACTTGCATGTTGCTGCTAATTTATTCAAACTTGCGATATACTCAATGACGGCAGTAACACTCACATATCACAACTTTTCAGCGCATGACAATGTGTTTCGGAGCAAACGTATGCGCTCATACACCAACATGAATAGTGGCAGGTGCTGCCAGGTGGCACCCCTCCTGGTGATATACTGCAGTAACCTCACTTTGTACAACACGCCATGTACTGGGGCATGGTTTGTGAGTGTTATTCTGTTTTTTTTTAAAAAAAAGACAGCCTTAGTTTTTCTTCTCTATAATTTTTAACTGGAGTGAATTTGCCCTTCACGTTTTGGTAAAAAGTTATGTCTGGTTCAAGGTTTCCATCCTCAGGTAATTACTGATTCTTGGGGCAAAAAGAAATGCAGATTAAAGTAATGAAATACATCCAGATAATTGAATAAAGGGGTTCTTTATACCATCTGAACACACCAGCAAAAGAAATACCAGAAATGTGGTCATGATTTGTATTGTACTAACCATAGCACATGCGAAAATGACTGCATTTCCAAATTACTCAGGCACTTACGTGAATTTTTGTAGGGGTCTATAAAAACAGAGATTCATGATAATTAACAGGTCAATATGAGGTACAGGCAAGTTGTAAATGATGCACATTTGACATGAACAAATGAAACATGTGAGCTAAGACATTCTTTATTAATCTACAATCCAGTCTTAGATTATATTAACGAAGCATTTATTCATTTCACATGAAAATCACAAAGTAATACAATAAAATTAGAAGAATATAACAGGCTAACCATTTCAATTTTGGGATGTGTAGGTCTTTGAGAACATCTTGTAGCAAGCAGAGTACCAAGGTGCAGCATTAAACTTTGGCAGACTCTTCTTGTAGGACTACACTTAACTGCTAGGAGGGGCACCTCTGCCATCAAAAAGCCACAATCACTGATGTGGCATAGAGTACCTGGACAGAAACCAGGTACAAATTAAATCAGGATACAATATCTTTGTATATTTTATGAAACTGTTCATACCATACAAATCAAAACTTAGAGAAAAAAATACATTAAGCATTGCTCAATATTGTTTAGCTTCCAGCCAAAAGGTTAGTATGAATTTTGTATTTGGTTTTCCAAGACCAAAATTAAGACAGAAGTTGTACATGTGATAATCTGGTCCAGTTGCTATCTGATGCTGCTGGAACAGCCCCTCCACAAACCAACAATTATGATGTATTAATGTGCATGTTCTCCATCCCATCACTGGACAACTCATTTTGGTTCATACAGTCCCTTCTAAAGGCTGCACAAAGAAACGAAGCTTCAATAGTACTAGCCGAGGTGTTTGAAGAGCAGCAGCTATACTAAAGGATGGCGGAACAGCCAATTTTGTACAGATACGTCATGAGTTACCCTAACGAGGTCCACAGACGTAGTAGTGTAGTAAACACGGGCTGAGTTTAATGATTGAGAACACTTTTTACCATATAATGAATACGAAAGAAACAACAAATTAAACCTGGGCAGCCACCTCCCCACCAAAGTACCACCTCAATTAACAATTACATTGATTTGATTAGATTTTTCCAAACAAATGTTATGACTAACACAAACTAAGACAATGTTAGTTGTCTGTCAGCCTGTGAAAAATCTTCCTTGTCATTCAATGTCACAACCAATTCCCTCTGTATTAACCAGCAGTAATGAAGACCTTAAGGAAGGAGGTTGTCTTCGGTCTTTCTACCACTTGTGTCTGGTCCACTCTTCAAGAAATTACATAGACATGTGTTCTGGAAGCACATAGGAGATGTCATCCCATGGATGGCGGTATAAACCCTGCTTCAGTCTCTTCTGGTCAAGGTAATGTCCTGTGGGTAGGAGAGAATTAGCAGAAGGGCAAGTCAAACATCTATTACATCACCTTTAATGCTCCCATTATACAATATAATCCTACTGTCAGTAACAAGTTCCTTTGATCATATCCCCCTTGTGATTCGAGTCATTGCACGAATACACCCAGTACTTGCAGGGACTCACCAATGAAGCCCATACTGCGGCCCAGGACAAAGATACCATTCAGTGCCCCAATCTCCACAAACTCGTCTGCCTCATCCCTATAAGACAGTCAATCAGCCACTGCCATGACCAACAAGCAAATGCAGTATCACAGGAGGGAATCAAAGTTAGCGGCATCATCCAGTTCAGTAACTGGCAACACAAAACTGGACAGAAGTGCAGACCAGCTGCACACATTTAGTTTCCTACCTTGTAAAGCCACCACATGTCCTCAGTAGGTCCACAAAAGCTACACCAATGAAACCGTCCACGTTTAGGATGAGGTTGGGTTTCTGCAACACAAGGTCAATACCATTTCTCCCCAGTTTAATTTACAGAAAGACTTGATTTGGGAATGGTACACATATCCCAAAAAGCCATGAAAAGAATGTGAAAAGGATTGTTTAAACCAGAGTTCAGAAGGCACGATGCTACCTTGGAGGTGGTGATCTTCTCTACATCCAAGGCATAGTCCAGCAGCTGTGTGGCTGGGAAATATTGCTTGACAAAGTCTTTGAGGATCTTAACCCGCATATCTGGGTTGTTGATCTGAACAAAGACACATAATGACACACCAGCAACCTCACCAGAGAAACAGGGAAAACAAGCCTCACTCCAACTGAAGCAGGGTCTATACTGCCATCCATGGGATGACATTTCCTACATGCTTCCAGAACACATCAGTGACAATCAGTGATGTTAAAAATACACACACACACACACACACACACACACTTATGAATTTTATGAGGGAAGATGGGTGATTGAAACAGCCAACTTGGTTCTCACCGACTTCACCCTGTGCCCAATGCCCATGATCAGTTTGCCCTCTTTCTTCATCTTGTTGACAAACTCCATGGGGAGCAGGCCGCTGTCGAAGGCCTTGCTGAACTGCTTGGCCGCCGCATCGAGAGCCCCACCGAAGCGGTCTCCCTGAAACGGGACATTTTAGGTCTTCCTCATGCTTGTGAATGCCATGTGTTGACACATTCACAACAAAAACAGAGTCTACGGACTCCTCCTCCTTCTTCTGTTGTTTCATATTTGAAGGCTAATCGTAAAATTGAGAAAATGTGCATGCAAAGTTAGTACATTAAACAGAAAGAAAAAGGATTGTGTGTTCTAACTGTATAAAAGAAGCCTTTATGGAATGAGGAGTCAGGGGAAATCAGCAGGCATCTGAGCCAGTACAATAGGATGTCTGTCAAATGGACATCTTCATTTAAACAACAGGCTCTCCATTTGAAAAGAGGTATCAGCACAAACACACTATGGGGTGGGGTGGGGAGGTGAAGATGAGAACCAGAGGCTGCCAATTACAGGAAGCCATCAGAGAATCTGAGGGCAAATCATGTTTAAAGCAATGTTTAGAGGCTGGTAGTGAGGCTGCTGTAAAAATCACCAGAATATGTGGCAGTTATAGAACCAAGCTCTACAATCTAAACTAGAGATGCAAGATGAGGAGTCTCAATAACCAGGCAGACAACTGTAAAGCAGCCACTTAGCTACTCAAAAAAAGAGCTTCAAAACAAATTCAAATATTACACAAAAAATCAGGACAGCAGGACAAACAATATAATCATGTGGGGGGGGGGGGGGGTGCATACACAAAAATGATATAATTACACATTATAAAATAAGCAATATGTAGCATGTGGACAGTGGGTCACTGTGAGATTAGAGCGAACACATGACTGGGGCATCTTACAATGGTGAGCAAGCCTGACGTGAGGCTGGATATGAGGTCCTTGCCCGCACGGGCACAGACAATGGTGTTGTGGGCACCAGAGACTGCGGGGCCATGGTCTGCAGTCACCATCAGGCACATCTCGATAAACTGACAGGCATACCGTGGCAACCTGGCAAACGGAAGGGGGTTGTTCACACAGGCATATTCATAGGCAGCTGGTGGGAGGAATCATTCAGGAATTGGGTTGCTGCTGTTGCACCCTTCAGCAATGTAGCTAACCTGGTTTCCTTATATATAATCAGCTATTTAAATGGAAGTTCTAAATTCATTTATTTGCATCAAGTGCCTGCCAAGAAGCCAAGCAATCAAATACTGTTTGTACTGCAAATTCCTTGTTTTGCTGCATATAACAATTCAGAAAAGTTAGATTTTAAAAAGAAAACCATTAATATAAAGCCCCACTGAATGAATCATCTATACCATAAAATAATCACTGAAAGTAATGAAGTGTTTCCCTAATGAATGAATGTAGACCATGACTAGGACTGGCATCCTTGGGGTTCACTCACCTCCTCTGGAACCAGAGCAGACCCAGCACCCCTCCCAGGCCCATCTCCTCCTTGAAGACCTCAGTGATGGGCATGCCAGCATAAATGAGCTCCTGACCCCGCTCATCACATATGCTGGTCATGAACGAGGCAGGCTTACGGATTAGACCCAACTCCTAGGATAGCAAATGACATACAGTACAGGCCCCTGCCAAAAATGGCGACAGACAGCAATGCAGGAAGAGACAGATTGAGACTGACAATGCCTGTATGATTACGCCGGCAAGACCTACCCTTGCCCAGGAATAGTCCATTGGAACTGTAGGTGGGGGAACCTCTTGAGCAGGCACAATGACTCCATTTGCAACAAGGTCATCATACACCGTTCTATGGAGCATACAAATAAAAACATTGGTATTTAGACCACTCTGGAGTCATGGGCCAAATGAGGCTTCAAAACCCATGGCGGGTGGGAGTATACCGAAACATTATTCTGGGATACATTTAACCACCACAAGTTTTGAAGCCTCATTTAGCTCCAGCATTGATTGGTCAGATCAGAATACTTCCAGCCACCATGGGTTTTGAAGCCTCATTTACCCTATCACTAGTCAAAATGTATTAAAATAGATGCATCACTGCCTAAAAATGATATTGTCTTGTGAACTCATTTTCATTTTACACGTGCATGCATCAGAACACTCCGGAGAGTCGTGAGCTTACCTGATCACTTCTCCCAGTTCATCAAAACTCTTGGGGACAAAAGCCCCAGCCTCTCTGAGGGCCTGATTCTTGGCCACGGCTGTCTCAGAGGCCTGGTTGGCAGAGGCTCCGGCATGTCCAAACTGCACCTGAGAAAAGCGCCAGCTCAACCGGATCAGCATTACCCCTCCAAGTTGGCTCATCATAAACTGCACAGGAGCTATTCATCTTAAAAATCATACTGTAATTTTGGACTTCAACCTTTAATATACCTGCACATTTTACAGATACAATTCATAAGCACCTCACACTAAAATGACTCCCCACTTACAGTTTTCTCAGTCTATCTTCCTGACTCAGCCACCTCCTACTTGTAACCAACAAACTCCTAACTTCCATTAGTCCTTAAAATTAGAGATGGGACAGATGAGGCTACAACACCGCCAGCACTGACTGGTAGTTCAGGATACTTCCCCCCCCACCCACCATGGGTTCTGAAGCCTCATTTAGCACCAGAATTGATTGGTGGTTCAGGATATTCCCACCCACCACAGATTTTGAAGCTTCATTTGTCCCATCACTACTTAGAAAACACAAATCACAAAATTATTGCAAACCATAAATTACCTGGTTGCTCTGATGAAAAGCTCCAAAAACAATCTCTAATTAAGAAATGAATAACAACCATCCTCAGCCTGTCTAACTCTCTGTGGTACTCAGACATCCCTTGGACCCAGGTGGCCACGTACCTCAGAGGAGAACATGGTAGCACAGGTGCCAATGCACCAGCAAACCATGGGTTTGGTGATTCTGCCCTCCTGGATTCCTTGACAGATCTTGTACTCCTCTGTACCTCCAATCTGCAGCAAAAGACAGACAGTTGAGGTCCAGCAGTGCTGCAGTTGCTGTGATTGGTGTGTATGTGTCAAACACATTATATAAGCTTTAGCTCAGAATTAGCAACCATCAACTGTAACGTTTACTGAAAGGCAGAGAGCTTGCCATGGAAAACTGGACCTGATGACCACATTGGACTAAAAGGAATGGACGGTTGGAAATTGCATATTCCACTTACATCCACTTAAATGGCAGTGGAAATGTAGTGCACACCATGCAGGACTGGTACTCACCTCTCCCAGGACGACAATCATCTTTACCCCAGGGGTGTCCTGATAACGCAACACGTGGTCCATGAACGTAGAGCCAGGGTATCTGTACGTCACACAAAGGAGGTGCAAAGAAACCATTTCCATGTTTATACATGACTTCAATTAAACATGGCCATGAATTGCCACCTTTGTTGCTTATTGTGACCTGTTGCATTAGCCAAGTGACCTGAGGGAATGATCTAAACCAATTAGTCTTGTTCTGTAACAATGTAACTATATTACAGTTTGCTTCATCAATCACTTGATAAACTATCACCCACGTTGGTAATATGGCAGTCTGAAGCCACCATAACCTTGAAGGACCAGAGCAGGACACCACCCAGCCTCACCTGTCTCCCCCGATTGCCACGCCTTCGAAGACTCCATCAGTAGTCCGGGAGATGATGTTGTTGAGTTCGTTGGACATCCCCCCAGAGCGGGAGACATAGGCCACGCTGCCAGGCCGGTACAACTTGGAGGCCAGGATATTGTCTAGCATCCCCCCAGTGTTGCCAATCTTGAAGCAGCCAGGCTTGATACCGCCCACCTGTAGAGTCCAAAAGCACAGAGACCTTCAAGTAACTCAACCAACAACATGTAGCAATAAGTATCTGAAATCGGCTTCCTGTAACAGTGCCAACACATTGGGGGGGAGGTAAGGAAATGTAACCAGTAAGCTGGACTGGAGCATATGGAAGGAAAAGTTGATGAAAATTGAGTAGGTTCAGTGCTAGCAACTGTTTGGTTTACTTTTCTTTTTTTCCCTGCTATGTTCTGCGATTTTGTCCTGTTTACATCACAATAGCATAACACTTAAGGTAACCTACGGGATTAGCAGAGCACACAGAATTGCTCTCTGCAGAATTATGTGGGAGGAGTTGGTTAATTTGCTGACAATCATGTTCTTTAAAAAGCTTATAAAATCTTTTTCATGGTTATACATGTTTAGGGTGATATCAGGGCACTTACACTGATCCAAAATGGGTTACAAGTTCACAAGAAAGTGCAATGTGTGTCTTCAGTTTAACTCAGCTGAAAAGCACCCCCCCACCCATACAGGCTTAAAATTAGGCATGACAAAAAAAAAAAAAAAAAAAAAAAACCACTTTAGCATGGCATTACAATAGAAGAGGGAAATAAGAGTTGACTAACTTTTTTTCCACAGCACAGCACCCATGTGCTGCCCAATTAAGGTCAGAGGTGTCAAATGATTTCTTCACCTCAGCATTTCTTGCTTGGTTCCTCAGGACTAAGTCATTGTCTTAACAGTACCCTTCCATAGACCTTATCTCATCTAAGCAGTGTTGTGACAGAAGGCCACCCGTTTGCAGAGAACTAGTTGCCATTCCTGCAGTGTGAAGCAGTCAAGCCTACCGTAGCTGGACCTATGATGGTGACACCCTTCTCATCAGCCATCTTGATGAGCTTCCTGGTCTGGGCCTCCGGGATGCCCTCAGCAATGATGGCAATGGTACGAATCTGGAGGGAGACAGGCAGCTTTGATATGGATGTTCTTCTCAAAGGAAGTCTACAGAGAGGCACTTAGACTAATGTGATAGTTCTGCTGACCATCTGAGATCACACAGGATGACACCCATCATACCCAGTAGGATGAAACAGGCTGGAGCCACTAACTTGGGAGTACTGCATGGTCTCCACGGTGCTGTCGAATGCAGAGCGCAGCGAGGCAAAGCTGATGAGTACATCAACCTCTGCGTGCTTCCTCATGGCGTCACCCATGTTCTTGTAGACGGGTAGGAGAATCTCTTTGTGTCCCCAATAAAACTTCTGCTTGTGGTCCCCACTGAAGCACACGCATATGAACTCATTAATACATGCTCCAGGTAAAACATTTTTGCGCTATTTTGTTAAGCCAAAATGTTCCACTAGATAGACAAACAACTACATCCATTCACACAGCTGATTACCTTACCCGAGAAGTTCGGGTTAAGTATCGCTAAAAGTTACAACAGCAGAAGCCTCCAAAACGCACACCAGTCCATATCCCTTAACAGGCCATGAGGACAGTAGCCTCAGCTTCTCCACAATGACACTGCCAGGGAAGGCACATTGAGAATGTGTTGCACCTACGTGAAGGGGTAAACCATGGCAGCCACCGAGGGCTCATTCCGAGAGCAGACGTAGTCAAAATCCAGCATGCCCTGAACAGCCCGCGTCTGCATGCCCCACACAATGGCCTTGGTGTACTTGCTGAAGAGCGTTGTGGCTTTTGCTGTGTGAACAGGGAAGACAAAAAGTGAAACATCAGCTCACAAACTTAGACTGACATGTATACGTGCCTCCACTGGGACCTAACCAGAAAGCCAACTGTCTTTGGAGACACTTTAGAGCGCCAACTTACAGGCCAGGCAGGAATCTGTAGTTAAAACGTCACAGTGGGGAAACAGGCATTAAACCCTACAGATCGAGAAACCAAAAGCATCGTGACAGGTTGGAGAAACACCGAAAAATCATTACGCAACCAACAGGGACGTGTGCTTTAGTCAGGAGATCTCATTGGTATAACTGGTATGGAGGGTAAATTGGACATGGTTTATAAAGGGGTTGAAAATACTCCAGCAGCCAAAAGCAGACAAATCTCCATCCGTCTGCCTGTCTACCAGTCAGTTTTAAATATATTGACCCCTAACCTTACGCAGGATGCAGAAGGCACATCATACAGAACATCCTAAAGAGATCTAAGCCCATAACAAATATTTACATTTTAAACTCCATGAAAATACAAAATAAATATGCATGAAAAGTATTTGAAGGTCATTACTTCTGTAAGTCCGCAAATCAATGAGCAAACCCCTTTCCTCAGTCCAAAAGGTTGAACCCTGAAGTACTAAAAAACAGTCTAAGTCACCTTGTCCTGAGCAGGGTCACAGGAGGAGAAATGCATTAAGAAAAAAAAAAAAAAAATTATACATTATGGCATGCCAAACAGGAAATATTGAATGAGCTTTGATATATATTGAATGAATACCGATATATGTATAATGAAACCTGATATATATGGAATGAATGCTTGTGGAATGAACGTTGGTGAATGGAGTGCATTTACCAACATTTACAGTGTTATTTACCAACGTCGATTCCATTAGCATTCAATCCATAGACAGTACATCAGGGTTCATTCTATATATTTGTAATCATTCAATATATGTCAGGTTTCATTCAATATACATCAGATTTCATTCCATATATATCCAGTTTCATTCAATACACGCATCAGGTTTCATTTCCATTCATATATCAATATTCATTCAATATACTATATCAAAGATCATTCAATATTTCCTGTTTGCCGTGCCATTACACACACACACACACACACACACACACACACACACACACACACACACACACAATGCATTAACAACTTAACACATGCAAAAAGCCAAAATATTTTAGTAAATTAGGATGTAAAAGAAAATCTAATATACTTTAAAAATAAATTAAGGTTTTTTTCTGTTTTCCCAATAAAAGTAAGAAGAAAATAAACTTTGGGGCAACACGTGATAAAGGCAATATCTACCAATAAAGCTAAAACGGCCAGACACAAAGTACCTTCTTTTGGACTGAGTTTGCTTTAGCATTAATTAGACAGGGGAGAGGGGTGGTGACAGGATACATAGGAAGGAGGGGGGCAGGGTTGCCTGGAGACTGACATTAGCCGGACAGCACCAAAGCTACACAGAGTCAATTGGCTGGATCTGCTTAGAACGTTCTATGTAGAACTCTGTGGGAAATTTGGTTTGCCTAATGAGAGAAATACGCAAAGCAAATAGTCGAGCTCCTTTGGGACCAGAACAACTTGCCACAGGCCAACAAAGTTGAGTCTGGTTTTAATGTCAGTCACCTTGGAAACCACTCTTGGCACCAGCCAACGCTAAAGAGGCAATGACCAAACAGCTGATGGGGGGGAAGCTGCAGTTGGCCCAGGCCTGTCCTACCTCCAGCTCTGTCTGAGGGACTCTGCTGTTCTGTCATAGCACCAGGTGATAAGACACAACAACAGAACAGTGAAAGTCAAGCAAGTTCAAATAAATTCAGATTAAGCAATCAACTACAACTAGAATAAAACTAAAAAGTCAGGAAATAAATATTTCTGCAATACTTTCTGTAAGCAGTAAATAGTTTTGCAGGGTAATCAACTGTAGCAGACATCATGGTGATGTCTTTATAGATTTCACAGGACTATGACACCATTATGACCAGATTTCTAAACTTACTAAAGAACTTAAAAGCAGCTTTTAAACACTGAAATCTGACTTTTGCAATACACGGTTTTTTTGATGAGGGATATTTTTTGTAGGTTTTTCCTTTATGAAAATACAGAATTTCAATAGATTTGAAGCGGATATAGATGTGATCTTCATTTCAGATTTATATAAAATGATTCATTTTTTATTCCACAAAATATTCAAGTGAAAACAAAAAGTAGAACTGGATTCCAATTTATTGGTATTTAAAGAACCTGGATATCAGAAAAGAAATATAGGACTACTTTCAGAAAACATAAGCACATATGATTTAAGAATTTATTTGGCATCCCCCAAGTAACAGCTAATTTAATGACTAACAGTTTAAGTGATGTAGTTAAAAATGTTGTGTCACAAACTGCAGACAACCATAACTACAATTAAATAGAAACATTTAGTCATTTCACCAAAGTAAGCCTCTTTCACAGTGACCTGTTAACCATTAATGGCATTGGAATACTCAAACAGAAAAGTAAAATCAATCTACTTGAGAAAGCAGGAAACAAAGGCACTTCCAAGAGGGCACCCAGTCCCTGTGACTTAAATCACCATGCTTACCGAAGTGCTCACACAATGCTCACACCCCATGCAAAAACACACCACTAGCAACTAAGCTACACAGTCAAAAACAGACTCCTCATACTACTTTAGTGCAAACATTTCCCTTTTCTGAGGAGCTGAAGAGTGTATCCACAGCAAGTCATTTACAGCACCAGGAACAGGCATTTGGATTGACTCCAGCAATAAAGCGGTCAGCACATGGTGGTGTAAGATGTTCTGCTTTGGATTAATAAAGCAGAGGGAAGGCTTTAGCCTGTGGGGAAGCTTACCTTTGACACTTCCTGTGAAAGCGTCCTTCAGACACCAAGTGTTGCAGTAAGCAGTGGCTTACAAATTTGATCATGAAAAGACAGTCAATATCAGAGAGAAGGGGAGAGAACGCAAGGTGGATAACCATGCCAAACTTGGGCGTGCACTAAGCGCACTGCATGAGTAAAAATGACTTCCACGGGGGCTCTAGAGGTTTCTACCAGAACATGAGCACAACAGTGCATGAAACACATCACCGGGGCTCCAGAAAATGACACCATTTGGCAGTTAAAACAAAAAATTAGGAAGTTTCCCGCATGAGCCAACCCATCTCATTACATACTGAGAGAGACATCACTGTATAATGTTGTTCACCTCCGTACCAAACAGAACAGGACACACGGCACAAAAAGCCCTGCCTGACACAGCAAAGCACAGCACTACAGTATTGACAGCACAGGACATCCTGAGGACCCCATTAACTGCATGTTCAAAGCTTCTTCGCAGTTGTTTCTCCCAGAACATCATAATGCACCTTCAAAACCTGCTAAAAGCATTTACTCTCCAGACAAAAAGACTGCTGTGAAAACAGCTAATGCAGAACTAGAATAAATATTACCACAGGAACATCTTCCATTTACAAAATAAGCAGAATGCCACTTCCCCACTGAGAAATCTTGAACAACCAACAGAAGACTAACAGAAGGGCAGTAGTTACCTGGTGGGATCCCTGGAGCAAATTTTTTTGCTGGTGTGACATCAGTGGGAGAAGCTGATTCAGAGAAAGAGGCTGTACGGCTGGTTGCTGGAGTCTAGTAGGTGGGACAAGTGAAGATGCAAATTAAAAATTCAGACAAAGACGACCACAGCAAGACTAACTGTTCTTCAAGTGGGGACCTTGACACAAAAGACGCCGCAATACAACTAGAAACCCCCCCCCCCCCCCAAAAAAATGAATTTTTTGTTGGACCCCCCCCATCCCCCACCCTTCCCATCACCATCCTGCAACGTGATTCATTTTTGTGTCCCTCCTAAGGGGTCCCTGGTCTGAAAACATTTTAGACAACATGAGAAAAAGATTAAACCAGAATACACTAAATGAATTTATCAGCCATAAAGGGAGGTACTTATCGCAGAGCAACATCAGTTGTTTGAACATACGTAGCGGCAGTTACCGTCAGTGTCAGTGAGAAAGGCTGGCGATTTTTCCGTAAATACGAATTCAGCAGATAGCGAACTAGCTCGACAAGCTGTTGAGCTTTTAAAACGTTTTATAGGCAAACTGTTTCTTGATATATCATACCTAGTTTCCGTAAGACCCGTATGTCCCAAAGATAATGCAGATGCTGTGCATGTTTATTTTGTTGTTGTCAAATAAAGCTCATTAAACAAACTAGCTATCTGTGCTGCAAGTACTACTAGAGGCACCACAGTGACTGTCTAAGGTTTTGTATATGCTGTCCTGAACATCTCAATTTTTAAGAACACAATTGAAGCAACAATGACGACTAAAAAAAGTCAAATACAGGTAATGATGTAGCCAACTAACAACTGTATTACTGAAATGCCCACTAACTGGAACTAACTGGCATAGGAGTACGAGCGTGTTGATATTGCAGTGGCACAGTAAAAGCACAGTACATAAGTAGCCTGCGTATCAGCTTAACATGTAGCTATGTCTATTTCTGTGCAACCTGTAATTGTGCTGCAACACCTGCCACACTGTGCAACAGCTTCACAACTGTCCTGGGCTACCAAACTCACTAAGAATGGCAGGCCTGACTTCCACATCTGAGAAGTAATTCATTCTCCAAAATAACCCTGCCTCTTAAGCCTGTTTCCAAAGTTCTCAGATTCATCGTAATGTTTCGGACAGTGGCCGCTGAGTCAAGGATCACATCAAATTGAGTGACATTAGATTAGTTAAGGACCACAAGCTAACTGCTAACAAGTTGCATTTACTATATTCCTTCCCTTTCGGGCTTAAAAAAAAAAAAAAAAAAACTTTAGTAACTCCCTTTCTGTTTGATAAATTTTTCTTGTCTTTTTGGATTTCTAATTTTGTACAAGTAACAAGTAACAAGTAACTTGCACTTCAGGGCCAAGTAATACACCAAAAGACCATATTACCAAAACTACCCAACCACATCATTGCTTAAATTTTGAAAGCGCAGCAACAGAAAGACAAAGGAGAAGAGATGACTACCGAAACACTGGCACTGGAGTTGAGCAGGAAGTTAGCTGTGTGGGCAGCCACAGGAGGCTGATTGGGGATTGGCCGGTGGCCCAGTGCCATACCAACTATGGCTGTCATATGGGTCTCCGTGCCAAACACATAGATGGGAATACCTGTCGTCTTTCCTGTGGAGAGAAAGAAGTCAAATTGACTAGAGTGAAGTAGACATACCGTATGAAGCCGTTATTCTCTAATTTTCAAAATGTGTTTAAAATATTCAATAAAATTAACCTTGCCTTTTTTGATCAAATGAACTCAAGCCTTTGCACAAACTCAACACTGAAAGAACATTGAGACGGCAGGTCTGACTAATCTTATTTCTGAGAAGGAATAACTCACCCACTTCTCCCATCACCCTCAGCCCTTCCTGGTAGTTGGGGCCACCGCGACGCACAAAGATAGTGACCTCATGCTCCTTCAGTGGGACCTGGTAGTCCTTGATGGCTCTCACAATGCCCTGTGGAGCAGGGTAACAAAGGTAACTGCCAACTGAGAAGGCAGACTGGGATAGAAGAAATCTCCACAATGATAAGGCTTGCACAACACAAGATTGGGGGGGGGGGTCTACCACCCACCTTGAAGGTGGCTGCAACATTGGTGAAGTTGGCAATGCTCCCACCAATAATGAGGATTTTCCCTTTAGGAAGAACAAAAATTGATGCTGAAAGAATAACATGGGGTCCTAAAAAACGTTCCTCCTAACCAAATCTGAGCTGGGCCTGACAAGGTATTAAATTATCTTTAGCAATACTGAAACTGGCAACATCTAAGTTTATTCAGCGCAACTGACAGTGTAATTCTACTGCTAGTGAAATTCCACACGCAAACCATATTAGGCACCATAATGAAAGGTACAACAGTAGTGCTGGTCACATGATCTGAAACAGAGTACAGCCTTAGCAAAGTGGCATACCATCTGGGTGCTTCTCCCGAGTCATCAGGGCCAGGATGGTCTTGGCGTAATCGTAGGTCTGCTGCTCACTGGGGGCCCCTGAATACTCGCCATAATTGGCCAGCTCGTTCACTCCACCAAGGTCACATATAGTGTCACTATAAAAAAAGGATTAACTCAAGCATCCAACCTGACCATAATTAGGCATTTTTTAATATTATTAGAGTTAGTGAAAAGGATGTAATTGGAAAATTCAATGTTGCAACCAAACTCACAATTCAGGAAGAAGTGTTTACTCCCCCCCCAAACCCAAGATTCCCACCCAGCTGCCAGCAATCAGATGCAAATGAGACATCACTGTTTTTCTGCAGCCTCTTCCTTAGTGCTGTGACACTGCTATTTCATGTACAGAAAAACAAGGCCCTTTGTAACAGTTTGCTTTAATGTTATACCATGAAACCTTGGGCACTAAATTTCATTCAGAAGAGTTAAACTTGAGTTGACCAGCTTTTGCCACCTAAACTTCGAAGAAAAACCCACTTATTCATGACATCTTGTCTCAGTTTAGACTTTGACTCAATTAGATTTCTTCCAGCAGGAAATGGCTTTTAAAGCTAAAAAAGCTGATGGTGTGCAACAATCCACACATTCCTTCATGGTAGGACTGCTTCAGAAAGAACCAATTATCTGTGATTGACATGAACCTGGCTGCTTTTGATGTGAGGGTTAAACTGAACAGAGAAAATAAAGGTGATCCTGATGATATCATCTGATTTCTGTCTATTAGTGCCTGATTTGTTTTAATTAATGTACAGTTCAATGTCCTCTGAGCAATAAATCCAATTGATTTCATCTTGGCCCATAACGTGGCAACAGAATGTAAGACGAACAGCTCAAGCTTTTAAGCTTCCAGCTATTGGAAAATTCACTCCACCAATGACTCCACACACCACCACCTGGATCACAAACGGAGTTCGATTCATAAAACCCTAACAACTCACTTTATTAACTGAAGTGTGAAGACAACAAGTGAACTTTGCTCACTGTACATCACTGTCCATGTAGACTCTCATTGTTCAAGAGATGACGGAGAAAGGAGGTCCCAGAAGGAAAAAGCGAGCAGACAACTGACTGTGACCTACCTATAAACTACAGATGCCCCACCCCCAGCCACCATAGTCCAGATCCTCCCGTACGGATTGAGCACTGTGAGCTTGAGGCTGGCGCCACTCTTGGCATCCAAGTCAGCAATGTAGGCCTCCTGTAAAACACAAATACAGATGTTTCACCTTGCAACACCCACTATGGATGTTGGTTGCTTATTTTTTGCATTCTCCTTGCTGATGCACAGCCAGTAATACCCATGGCCAGCCAATAATTGGGCAGCTATTCCAGGCCAGCCCACTTGGTGACTCATGTAATGTGCAAACTTTGGAAGTTTATTAATAGATTATGACTTTATGACGCTACTCTGTATTGTAATGAGGTGGCATGTGAATATGATGGAAACAGACAATCAACTGTCTGGAAGTAATGATGTTTCATTAACCACAAACAATTATCTCAGCAAGGGTGGGGTGAAGACCATGATGCAATATATACACTCAGTAGCCACTTTATGTACACCAGCTGATTAATGCAAACAATCAAATGGTAGCAAGTGAATATACACAGCAGACAGAAAGGGTCAAGCAGTTCAGTTACCAAGCATTATGACTGTTGAAAAGCATGACCCAAGCAATTTTAAGCATAGTATGACTGTAGGTGCCAGACATGGTGGTTCCAGCATGTGCAAAGCAGCTACCCTCCTGGGATTTTCATGCACCACAGTATCTAGGGTTTACAGAAGATGGTGCAACAAAGAAAAACATCCAATTCTGTGACTGAAAACACCTTAATAATGACAGAGGTCACAGGAGAATGGCCAGACTCATTAAAGCAAAGAGGAAAGCCACAAGTTCAAAAAGACATTGCCAATGTACAACACATCAATCCTTCAAGTGGTACTTGAACCAAAAGAGGCCCTACCAGCTACTTCAGAGGGTAATACTTGAAGCTGACGTTGAGTAAACATAGATGACTGGATGAAATGCTACCAGGTCAGAAAAGCACTGCTTACTGCTGATTACCCTTAATCTCTCCAGATAGACAGCGACAGCCAATGTCCAAAAAGATGTCTCACTTGCAGGTTTCTAATTTCAGCAATGTGATCTCTGGTTTGACCCAAAACGACTCACCTCTGGGTAGGCCTCTCTCCCGAATGGCGGTGGGAACTCCACGTCACCCCACTTAGCCTTGCAGATGTAGTCAGCCGTTGCATCAATCTTGGCTGCCATGTCCAACACGTACACTCCATCTTTGGTAACCACTGATGGGAAAAAGATACGTAGGCACTCAGAAAATCCTCAGTAGTAACGGCAGTTTGAGAAGTGTGATTGCATTACTTCTACTGTTCAGGTGCACAGCATCTCTTACATCCTGCCAACTCAAAATACTGATCTACAATATTTTTCATAGAAAAAGTATATGCCATAAGATCTAAGAAATTATAACAATTTAGACGTCAAGCTAACTAGTTTTCAGAAAGAAAAGCAGTAGGGATGGAACACTAACAAGGGATCTTTGGGTAAACATACAGGACTTCAGAAAGCTTTCTGTAAGAAGGGATTGAGGAAGAGAGAGACCACAGCAAACATTCCCTCAGGATGCTCCCTCTCTAATCTCTCAGCAACTAACAGCCCAGTGAACCTTCTGTGTAATTTGCTCTCCCATGGCCAGGACAGTCACAGGAGACTAGGATATACAGGGCAGTGAGGAGCCATTTTTCCCTTTAAGTTACAGAAGCTATGGCATGATTCGGCCCCTCAGCTCTGACCACAGCATACCTTTCCATCTCAAAACCATTTGAGAAGTATATTCCAGTGAGGAACCTGAGGTTCTTTTACTATCAATGTCTGCATCCGAAGATACTTTGGACTCCATTAGACCTGGGTGAGGTAGGGGTGACCGTCTTTGGAGAAGTCCAGTGACTGGGTCTGTTTGTCTATTTTCTCATCGCTAATAAATGGATTCCAACAGCCATCTAGCCACCTGTGTCCTGTTGTTTCACATCTCTGATGTCCTGCCTAATGTTAATTTTTATCTTCTTGCTTTTTACTTTCATTTGTTTGAATGCTGTTTCCTCAAGCTAAACCTCATGAAATAACATGCAACATGAAGGAGTGAGAAAACATTTGGACACGACATTAGCTCGTGCTGAAAGGCCTCATGGAAAAAAAATCAATAATCCTACAACTACGGGAAAAAGCAGCAATTAATTCATACAGCCATAAGCCATACAGAGCACAAAGAAATAAATAAGCAAATGGAAATGTGATGCAGGAGGAGCAGAGGCAAAAGGAACTTACCCAAAGGGTTAATTTCCAGGTAGGTAAAGTACAGGTCTTCATAGAGGTTGAAGAGGCCCACCAGGAAGCTGGCCAAGACACTGAAGGATGACATCACAAGCAGGCTCCTGTTAGCGTCTTACCCTCCGGTAACTTGCACCTTCATAACTACAGACACTAAATACTGGTTGGGCGCACTTCATTATTACTGCATGGTCACCAATGCACACGTCTTCATGTTCCCATCAGAAGAAGAAACTGACGAAATGGGAGAATGATGTTGTGAGATCAAGGACTTCCTCTCCCATTAATAAACAAGAACATTACATTAAAAAACAAATAGACAAACCTACAAACACCACATGCATCATTTTAATCCTCCCCTAGGTCTCAATTTCACAGAAAAACGTGAGTCAGTCTCTCCTTCACTCTTGCATTTCAAAACTGCCTACACAGAAAGCTAGATGGGCATGTCCATCTCCATCAGTAAAGACATGACATTGTTCACAATTTCTTAAAATCTATCTTTTTTCAGTCCTCTTACAGCAAGCAGATGATAAATATGAGCATCTTACATGGGCACTGTCCCAGGTGCAATAGAAAACAAACACGCAATTGGGGTGAAAGCTGTTTTGAAATAAACTACTTGATTTGGCAGGATGAAATTCATGGGTTAACTCCAGCCCAGCACTCAGTGACGTACAACTCACTCTTTCTTATCATCTGTCACGTTTGACAGCAGGTGGCTCTTAACAACGTCTGGGTCCAGCTTCTCATCCACTCGCACCAGAAGCCTTTGGGCCTTGGAGTCCACATCTCCCACATCCACGCCGCCCTCGTGGTGAAAGAGTATGTGGTCACCCTCACGAGTGGCATAGATGCACATGTAGAACTCCTCCTCCTGAAGCCGGCAGGGGGAACAAGAAGCATGGGATGAAATAGCAGCAAGATGAATATGAATATAATAGGCGACAGCTAGAGAGAGAGACAGCGGACAACTGGAGAGACAACTGGGACAGGAGGGGTTAGCTTCCCAAACTGCACCTCCCGTGAGGGAGCACCCATAGACAAGCTACGGAAAGCTTTAGGGAAATACACCCCCAGAGGTGCACAAGAGGGGGAGAGAATGAGCACCTCAACAGGATGGCTATATGACTGTGAGTGCAGTCTGTACTTGCGGCAAAGTCTGCAAAAACCTGCACGGCCTGAAGATCCACCAGGCCAGAATGAAATGCTTGACCAGAAGGCATGTGGTACAATGCACAGGTCCAGTACCTGGTGAGACACAGTAGGAACCTGGGCCAGAGTCATCCCACAGCACCCAGTCCCTCCACACACCACACGGCTTTCCCCAAGTCAGGCATTCAGAAAATCGGTTGGTAAGTGGCCTGCTGCTAACAAGGAGTAGGTTTGGCGCCAGTTTAATGAGAATGTGGACCAGATCCTGGAAGCCATAACCAGAAGGATTGCTGACCGGAGGTTGCAGGTAATGTGCTCCATGATCGTCAGTATTGCTGCTGCGAGATTTGGCGTGAAGGAGCAGCGTGCGTCCAATGGTCAAGGGGGGCCAAACTGTCGGGAGATGAAGATCAGCCAGCTGCAGCAGGAGCTCCGTGTGCTTAGACGGCAGTTCAAGCAAGCAAGGGAGGAGGATAAGGCCAGTCTGGTAGAGCTCCGTAATATCGTAAGGAGAAAGCTTACAACCCTCCACTGAGCTGTGTGGCACAGAAGGAGGGGCAAGGAGAGAGCCCAGAAACGTGCAGCCTTCATTGCGAATACCTTCAGATTTACCAAGGGAATTCTTGGGCAGAACCGCAGCGGCCGACTTGCCTGCACTCAGGAAGAGGTTGATAAGTACCTTGGTGCCCGCTATAGTGACACTGCAAGAGAGCAGGACCTTGAAACATGCAGCACATAGATAACCCCACCAGAACCCACCGTGGCATTCAACCTCAAGGAGCCAACAGGGAGGCTCTGGAAGGCAACAGCAACCTGGCATCTCTGTGGCTCAACTTTGCCAATGCCAATGGATCAATCCCAAACAAGCTGGTGGAAACCACACTCATACAACACCATGTTCCAAATAAAATCAGAAACTTCATCCTGGACTATTACAGCTGTTTCAGTTTGAGAGTCATCTCTGGAACAGTAACATCTGCATTCCATCGGCTGGAGAAGAGCATAATCACTGGGTGTACCGTCTCAGAGATCTTGTTTGCCTTATGCTCGTTAAGTCAGCAGAAGTCGAGCGCAGAGGTCCACTCACTACAGTAGGTCAGGTGTGCGGCAGCCCCTCCATCAGAGCGTTCATGGACGATCTGACGGTGACCACATCATTGGTACATGGTTGCAGATGGATCCTCCAAGACCTCAAACACCTCATTAACTGGGTCCGGATGGACTTTAAACCAAACAAGTCCTAAACCCTAGTCGTGAGGAAGGGGAAGGTAATGGACAAGTGCCGTTACTCCCTAGAAGGAGTCCAAATTCCATCACTGAAAAACCAGTTAAAAGCCCGGGAAAGGCCTTTAACAGCACACTGACACAACCACACTCCAAGAAACCGGGGAGAGTTGGGAAGCTGGCTTATAGCGGTGGACAAGTCATGGCTGACAGGAAAGTTTAAAGCCTGGATTTACCAGCATCCTGCCATGGCTCCTCTGGCCGCTGCTGGTTTATGATGTCTCACTGACCATTGTCGAGGGCTTTGAGAGGAAGATTAACAACTTCTTGCGTAGGTGGTTGAGTCTTCCTCGTAGCCTCAGCAGCATCGCCTTATATGGGAGTAAGAACAAGCTACGACTTTAATTCAGTAGCTTGTCAGAAGAATTTACGGTTATCCAGGCAAAAGAGGTACTCCTGTACAGAAATTCTAGTGACACCAAAGTCTCCGCGGCCAGCATAGAGGTGAGGACGGGTAGGAAGTGTAGGGCTCAGGAGGCAGTTGACCAGGTTGAAACACGGCTGTGGCACAGTGTGCTGGTGGGAACAGTTGCATTAGGTCGGGCAGGACTTGGCAGTATCCCAAGACCTCAGTATGACAAGGTCCGGGGAAAGGAAAGACGCTGCCTGGGCCAGGAAAAAAAATCTGTGCAGGGATGGAGGACATCCGCATATGCAGGATGGTTGGGATGTGACAGCAAGGGGTGTGGACTCAATGGGAGCAGGTAAGAGACTGGAAGATCTCATGACAGAATTGTGGAAAGCTGAGCCACACCAGATTCAATTCCTTATCCAGTCAGTCTATGATGTCCTCCCCAGCCCAACCAATCTCTTCTACTGGGACCTGACAGAAATCCCTGCATGCCCCGTGTGCCAGGAAAGAGGATCTCTGGAACACATTTTAAGTTGTTGTCCAAAAGCCCTGGGAGAGGGGTGTTATCTGTGATGCCACGACCAGATGCTGAGGGTTATCGCAGAGGCCATCAGTGCAGAGATCTCTTAGTAGGCAGCAACAACCAGCTAAGTGCTCTATTGCTTTTGTCAAGGCCAGAGAGAAGCTGCAACAGCGCACGTATCAAATGGGGGATTCTGGCAACAACCCGAGACTGGCAACTGAAGGTCGAACTGAAGAGACAGCTGAAATTCCCCAGATATCATTGCTGTGACCACGTTTAGGCCTGACATGGTTCTTGTGTCACAATTATCAACGCAGGTGGTCCTGCTGGAATTGACTGTGTCCTGGGAAGACCAGATGGGAGAGGCATTTGAGAGGAAGAGGGCCAAGTATGAGGGGCTCATAGGTGAAAGCTGAAGCAGGGAATGGAAGACCCGGTGCTACCTTATCAAGGTTGGCTGCCGAGGATTTGCCAGCCAGTCACTCTGCAGGGCCCTTAAGGAGCTGGGGATCAGGAGACTGCACAGTAAGAGAGCCATCAGGAACATCACTGATACCATGCGAAAGCATCAAGATGGCTGTGGATCAAAAGGGGCGACTCGTGGACCATACAAGCTACCTAGACACAAGTCGGGGATTAATCACCCCTGGCTGGGTTGCCTGGGTGAGGGTGTATGTTGAAAGACGCAAAACACCCGATGACCCCAGGTTACATCACTGATGATGTGTCTAGGTTGCACTGCAAGGTGTATGTTAAAATCAGTATAAAACCAAAAACACAGTCAAAGACAAGAAATGTGTGTAAATAGACAACGCAATAGGAAACGGGATTAACCAAGTGTACAGCGCACTGGGACATCATAGAGATACAGGCATCTCTGCTAACCATGTTCTGCTGAATGGTTGGGGACAGCAGCAAAAGCACTGAAGATTGAAGATCTTACAGAACACTAATAAGATAATGAGCCTACCTGTTGGTGAGGTACAAATGGTTCAATAAGGAAGTTTTTCAGGACCCCCTTGGCCTTTCCCACCTATGGAGCATAAAATAAGATTGAACTATGACAGTTAAAACAAACAACCTCCCGTTTATACCTCGGCAATACTTCAATTCTTCCTCCTTGTATGTTTTTTTTTTTTTAGCCCTCTGTCATGTTATTCAGCCCAACAATTTAGATATTAATCTGATAAGCAGTAACGTCTGATTTAAATAATAATAAAATACAACCAAACGCAAACGGTTATGACTGGGTTCAAGCACACATACCAACAGGGACACCATGCACCATCGACTAAGGCAAAAAGCAAAAGCAGTTTTGACCGCTGAACAACTGCCAATGCCAGCACTGCCTACATGGCTTGCCGTAGTGCTGGTATAAGCAGTGAAGCATCCATAGGCAATTGAGGGCATAGGTGCTTGGGGCATAGCCTGCAGACATGCAAACTGTCACACAGGATTTTTGGGATACCTTTTGACAAGCTACGCCTCCGGCAAGTAGTGTTGATTAGGAGGCTGACGTAAGCAGTGCTGGATTGGTCAGAATGGGCTGAAGCATGCAATACTGCTATAGACAAGTGGGGGGGGTGGGGGTTAGCACTTTGAGCGTGGTCTGTGGTCACGCCAAATGGCACACATGAGATTTTCGGGATAATTATTGACCAGCTGTGCCTGCTGATTACAACGATAATTGTACAGACTGGATGAAAATCCTAGAACTAGTATGCAAGGCAAATTGGGCAAATTTGCCAAAAAACTGCCAGGAACTACTGAATTCTGACTGGCTGGCCGTGGAATTATGCAAATCAGTCAAGATTTTAAGCCTTTTGATTTGTTCAGAACTCAATGTTACTCAGTAGAGCCTATGATGTCACGGTAGCAATAGAAGGGACAAATATATAATCGGGGGCTGTGGAGCCCCCTTTGGAGGCAACAGGCCAATTTTGACACCCAAGTAGTGGGTGACTATAGGCACCTTGTAGCCAAATTTGGTGTTGCTCGGACTTAGGGGCTGGGCGTTGCATTTCAGGGAAGAAAAACCCCCAAAACAATAGGGTTCCGCACACAACATGCTTGAACCCTAAAAATCCATCCATCAACCACTTATCCTGATCCTGGTTTAGGGGGACCTAGAGCCTATCCCAGGCAGCACTGGGCACAGCGCCAGGGTACACCCCGAACACAAGCCAGTCCAGCACAATGCACAACTGTTCATACACAATCACAACGAGCAATTTAGAGATGTCAATTAGCCTAACTACAGGAGAAAACCCGGAGGAAACTGCGCAACCCAAGGAGAACACAAACACTTCACAGACAGAGCAGATGCCAGGAGGCACATTCTACACAATCCCAACGTGTTTTGTGAAGACAAAATCAGTCTAGGACTACAACGAAGGCCTCAGCTCTGGAACCCCAAAGCCTAGGTCAGTGCTACTTTAGCTAGGCCATGCACTGACTTACCGTACGGCGTTCAAAACACTTTTCCTCACTTCAGTCTCATACCCCATGCAGCTTGGGCTTAAAATCATTTTCCTCATGACTCACCGTGGTCTCCTTCATGCGGTGAAGCTTCAGCCATTTCTGCACACCATTCAGGTCCAGGTTAATGCCCACCAAACCCAGCTTCCCTCGCCTCTTGATCAGCTGGTCTGGCTTCACCACTAGTGCCTGTATGATGAGACATCAGAAAAGCAATCAGCCATGTTGCACAGCAAGACACAGCAGTGACAAACAATACATCTGAACAAAAGCTTCATTAAAGCGTACATGTCAATCATTCACGCAAGTCACCACCAATCTGGGCAGCTTAGTCAGTCCATCACAGGACACACATACACTTTGGAACACTAGGGGAAACCAGAGTGCTCAGAGAAAATGCATGCAAATTTCATTCACACACACATGCACAGGACAGGGGAATTCTAAACCTCCCAACCCAAAGGTGTGAGGCAACAGTGATACCCAGAGAGGCAGTTTGCCAGCTAGTAAAAATATAATTAAATAAAAGTTTATAAAGAGAGCAAGCTGATCAGAGCATGCCCCGCTGCATTATGACATGCGGCACTCAGAACATGCTTCTATTCAGGTAACAGTAGAGTCAATAACCCTTCAGCAACTTCAGAGTCATTCTAGCATTTGGAGAAGGCCCATGACAGCTAAGCTTGGGAAAAGAAACCAATGTCCAGCGGTACTTAGTTTCAGTTTTTACAGCCCTCAGCCTCTGACTAGAGGAGTGTGACTTGGGGGGGGGGGGGGGGGGCAGTAAAGAAATTTCCCGCGAGCTTGGGCCGGGGTTGGGGGGCAGACGGTTCCCACCCCCCGCAGGAAAGCACCACTCGGGAGAGGCCGGGCGGGTAAAGGGCAA
>JAACJT020000075.1:11074333-11094839 GCA_009936485.2 Gymnarchus niloticus | reverse complement strand
TTTATATGAAAAAAAGAAAAAAAAAAAAAAAAACAAAATAAAAAAACGAAAAGGAAAGAGGGGGGGGGGGGGGGGGGGGGGGGGGGGGGGGGGGGGGGGGGGGTATCAAAATCATTGCCATCACACGAAAACAAGGTTCACTTAATATATTATACCACTGTATAAGTATGTGTTTAAAGAGGTCTTTGCAGCCATCGTTCTCCTGATTTCACGTTACTGATGTCCATTCTAGGAAACTCCGCTAGATCTCAGATGCTATGAACTGCCATTTGTGAGAAGTCCTTTCTCCAACTAAATAACTACCCCAAACAATCGGTGGGTTGCTGGGGACAGGAGCTGCAATCCAGATATTTTATCCGGCCAAAGGGGCTATCCGTTTTGTCCAAAATATGTATCATGGCAGGACTCACGCTAAATACCATGGGTGCGCTATCAACTCTCAGCACAATCTGCACGACAAGAAAAACAGCACCAACAATGGTAATAATAACAAAAAAAAAAAACTGCGTTTTTAAGGCTGGCCCTTCTTGTTATCCTAGAAATCTTACAGAGTAATGACAGAAACAGCAGCAGCGACCCGGGAAATGCGCAGTTTCAGCGGCCAGCCACGCGTTCACTCCGCTTTAGCTTGTAGCTAACGCAGAGAGAGGGCGAAGAAGCCAGCGAAATAATATATGACGTATATTCAAACTTCAGAAAGTTACCCGCTATAAGTGTGCGAGCTAGCTATAGCTAAGCAGAAACATGGTCAAGACTGATCTGCCGGGTGCATCGCTTCCATAGGGTTCCCCCCCGCATGCTTCACAATGACAATATCCGGGTCGCCTTTAAATTTTACCTTTGCGTCGATGGGCAATCGCACAAGATCCCTCCAAATATGAACGTTGCTGTGTGTTTTGGCGTTCAGACTTCTCAGTAAAGACAGCTGCTGCCAGCCTCTCACCGTCTTTCCTTCCTTTCCCCTGCCTTTGAGTCGGGGCTTTCTTCTGTCTCCTCATCAACTGTACTGCCTCAGCCTGGGTTCTCCATTGGTGGAAGCGCTGCCATGTGTAAGTCGTGTCATGACGTTCTCGTCAGCCATCGGATGGCGTGGCTTAGATGCGCGCGGGGGGAGGTGGTTTTTCTGGCGACCTGGAAGACGGAAAGCTTGTTCAACAATTTGTCCTGAGCAGTTTGGTTAGTACAAACTGTAACACGTTTACTAAGTACGACACTGCAATAAAACTGAACTTAAACTGAATTATACACACAAGTCTATGTCTCCACTCATGTCTAAAAAATGTTTTAGACTATATAGGTGTTCCAAAACAGTTTTTCATGGCATCCAGCCATCGAGTCAAGAACTTTCTTTCCAAAGCAACAGATTCCAGTTCTTTATGAGGGTTATCCAGGTGTTGCAAGACAAGTCAGAAATGGAGTTCCTTCTGAAATGTCTTGGGCCTGGTGTCTCTGCTCAGTTGGACATTCCCAGTCAAGGGCATCCTTATAAAATACCTGAACCAGAGTGGTCAGACAAACAGCAGCTCAAAATGACTATCATCAAATTATTATACCCTCTATGAATCAGAAATCAGGACCCACCACTGGGACCAGGCATGGGTATTGAATTCAACAGCAAATATCTTATAGGCAGAATCAGCCTGAATTGCTTCTGCAGAACCCACTGTCCTAAATTTTCTGTAAATTTCCATCAAAATTATGTACCCACAACATGGTACCTAAGGTCCTTATTTTATTCATTTAAAAGTAAAAAGTATCCTTGCTTAACACGATCAACGAACAATGTTTAAGACCAGCTATTTGCTTGGTTTTGTTATGCCACTGATGTAGTTTTGTAAGGTATAATTACCCATATTGAATATTGTCTATTAAAATGCATTACATTTCTTCCACCATACTGCCACTGCTGTCAAACACAGTTGAGTTGCATTGTTTTCATGTTCAATCAGCAAACAACGCAGTGTGTGTATATATATATATCTCAGAGGCGACTGCTCTAACACTACAAGGGAAGCTCTGCCTCTTCTAAAATGTCTCAATTTGTCATGTACTGTTGTATTTACATTGCTATTACAAAGAGCATGCTAGAACGTGTTCAACTGCATGCTAGTTTATTCAGAATCAGCAATTTCTTGCTGGTCATCTAACGTGATTTTTCCTCATACATTGCTGTAGCAGCACAATTCATTAAAATCCATTGAAGTTCAGCTTCACTGGATTTCAGTGGCACTTTAGATTATGCTTTGTTTTTCAGTGCAGCCATTTATTGGACAAATGCTCCAAAATGTCATTTCCAGGGAAGCTCAGCTCCAGTATTTTACTATACTTTAATTAGGTTTAATTGCACCCCCCATAAACAGACCTTTCCATTTAAATAATTGTCCCTTCCAATATTTCCATAACATGTTTATTTCCCCATTAAAATGGGCATGTGAAAGTTGGGATACTCGAATACATCTAGGAGTGGTCTTGCACAGACTCGTATAGATTTGTATTCGGGCGTGCACTCAAACTTAATTTTGGGACCCTCTGAGTCCATGGCACATATCCAAATCATAGAAATGAAAGAAAATGTCTGCATGCAGCTGTAAACGCCACGTTGTCATGTGAGCACCCCAGAAATAAACTTGCTAGCACCCGTCATTTTCCCCTCACTGCACAAATACCAAATCCATGCTCCACAAACTCTCTCACCATATTCCCATAAGACAGAAGCAATAGTTTATGCTGCTGAGTGCAAACCACATTTATAGGGCAGTAGAAAAATTATAGATATTGCACACTCAGTTACAAAAGATATCACAATTTACATGGGCTCCATTCCCAGCAAAGCTATTTACCTTAAACTAGTCATTTTCATAATTAGATGTATAATCTTAAAGTTTCAAATGATTAGACTTTTTTCATTATTTCAAACTTGTATCGTTTGTTTAACTGTCTCACTCTTACTCTGTACCGGAATGGTCCAATACCAAGACAAACTGCAGTTAGCACTTAGGATTGGGAGTTTATCCCACATAGAATTGATTCCTCGATTCCTGGTAACTGGAAGCCTTAGAGTCAACGCCATGCAGTAAAATAATTTGGCTCAAGTGTGCCTGTCCTACCTCCACCTCGCCCCCAGCACACCTGTGTCTTGAGAACAGAAAGTCAGGGTCGATTCAGCCGTTGCATCATAATGCGCATATGATGGTACTTTTCATTAGAAAAGTGAAATATACCATGTGCAGCAAATCCCTGGCATGTAATAAAACCATGTCGTCAATGCTGAAATATCTGAAGGCTGTCCATCCTAAGGAGTTGAGAGAAGTTAGGTACAGGCTTAGTTCCCATAAACCAGATAATTTAGTTAGTTGATCAAGTTACGAATATCCCTTTCATTTATTGTCCCTTTATTAAACTATGATATGAACTATACAGTCATTTTCTTCCAGCTGCTCCAACAGTCTCCATCTCCTCTGGTCCTCCGCATCCCACTCTGTCACACCAACCACCTGCAAGTCCTCTCTCACCACAGCCATAAACCTCCTCTTTGGTCTTCCTCTTTTCCTCTTGCTTGGCAGCTCCATCCTCAGCATCCTTCTCCTAATATACCCAGCATCTCTACTCTGCACATGTCCAAACCAATGTAATTTCGCCTCTCTGGCTTTGTCTCCAAACCATCCACCCTGAGCTGACCCTCTAATATACTCATTCCTAATCTTGTCCATCGTCGTCACACCCAATGCAAATCTTAACATTTTTAACTCTGCCCCCTCCAGCTCTGCTCCTGTCTTTTTGTCAGTGCCACCATCTCTGCCCCATATAACATAACTGGTCTCACTACCATCTTGTAGACTTTCTCTTTCACTCTTACTGGTACCTGTCTGTCACAAATCACTCCTGACACTCTTCACCTCTTTTCCACACTCCCCATTACTCTGAACTGTTCACCCCAAGTATTTAAACTCATCCACCTTCAACTCTACTCCCTGCAACCTCACCCTTCCACTGTCCTCCTCCTCCTCATTCATACATGTATTGTCTTTGTCCTACTGATTTTCATTCCTCTCCTCTCTAGAGCATACCTCCACCTCTCCAGGGTTTCGTCAACCTGTTCCCTGCTCTCACTACAGATCACAATGTCATCCACAAACATCATAGTCCGTGGGGGCTCCTGTCCGATCTTGTCTGTCAACCTGTCTATCACCATTGCAAATAACGGCTCAGAGCTGATCCTTATTGTAATCCCACCTCTACCTTGAATGCATCCATCACTCCTACTGTAGTCCTCACCACTGTCACACTGCCCTCGTACATATCCTTTACTGCTCTTACATACTTCCCTGCCACTCCCAACTTCCTCATACAATAGCACAGTTCCTCTCTAGGCACCCTGTCATACGCTTTCTCTAAGTCCACAAAGATGCAATGCAACTTCTTCTGACCTTCGGTATACTTCATCAACACCCTCTGAGCAAACATCACATCTGTAGTGCTCTTTCTCGGCATGAAACCATACTGCTGCTCACTAATCATCACCTCCCTTCTTAATATAGCTTCCACTACTCTTTCCCATAGCATCATGCTGTGGATAGTCAATTTTATCCCTCTGTAGTTACTACAGTGCATATCACCCTTATTCTTAAAAATCAGTACCAGTACGCTGCTTCTCCACTCCTCAGGCATCCTCTCGCTTTCAAAGATTACGTTAAACAATCTGGTTAGAAACTCCACTGCCATCTCTCCTAAACACCTCCAAAGGTATGTCATCCAGATCAACAGCCTTTCCATTCTTCATCCTCTTCATAGCTGTCCTTACTTCCTCCTTGCTAATCCATTGCACTTCCCGATTCACTATCACCACATCATCCAACCTTTTCTCTCTCTCATTCTCTTTATTCATCAGCCCTTCAAAGTACTCTTTCCATCTGCTCAACACTCTCTCGTACAACTCGCCATACACCTTATCTTTAGCCTTCGCCACCTCTCTCTTCACCTTATGCCTCATCTCCTTGTACTCCTGTCTACTTTATTCATCTCTCTGACTATTCCACTTCTTTGCAAACCTCTTCCTCTGTATACTCTCCTGTACTTCCTCATTCCACCACCAGGTTTCCTTGTCCTCCTTCCTCTGACCAGATGTCACATCAAGCACCTTTCTAACAACTTACCACTTCTGCTGTAATTGCCCAGCTATCTGGCAAGTCTTCACTGCCACCCAGTGACTGTCTTAACTCCTCCCTGAACTCCAACTTAGTCATTTTTCAACTTGCACCGTTTGATCCTTGGCTCTGCCCTCACTCTCCTCCTCTTCTTGCTCTCCAAAGTCATCCTACAGACCACCATCCTATGCTGTCTAACTACGCTTTCCCCTGCCACCACTTTACAGTCTCCAATCTCCTTCAGACTGACCCTCCTACATAGGATATCAACCACTTGTGTGCATTTTCCTCCCTCTTCTTAAAATACGTATTCACCACAGCCATGTCCACCCTTTTTGCAAAATCCACTACCATCTGACCTACATTCCTCCATACCTACCCATCACCTCCTCATCCCTTCACCAACATGTTCCTTGAGATCTACTCCAATCACCACTCTCTCTCTCCCTTGGGTACACTCTCCACCACTTCATCCAATTCACTCCAGAATTATTCTCATCCATCTCACACCCAACTTGTGGGGCATATACACCAACATTCATCATCACACCTTCAATTTCCAGTTTCATACTCATTACTCTGTTCGACACTTCACCGCCAAAACACTCTTGGCATACTGTTCCTTCAGGATACCTCCTACCTATTTCTCCTCCCATCCACACCATGGTAGAACAATTTGAACCCACCTCCAATACACCTGGCCTTACTCCCCTTCCATCTGGTGTGTGCAAGAAACAATATATCAACCTTCCTTTTCTCCATCATATCAGCTAGCTCTCTCCCTTTACCAGTCATACTGCCAACATTCAAAGTTCCTATACCCTCACTTCCTCCTCTCCTCCTGCCTCCAGACATGCTTTACCCCCCCTCCTTCTTTGGCCAGCAGTAGCCCAATTTCCACCAGCAGCCTGGTGGCTAACAGTGCTGGTTGTTAACCTGGGCCTTGACCGATCCGGTATGAAAATCTGTGTTGTCCGCATATTAGATTTGGCAAAAAAATTTCACACCTGATAACCCTCCCTATTTATCCGAGCTTGGGACCAACATGAAGGAATACACTGGCTTGTGCATCCCCAGTGGCTAGGTTAGTAATACCTCATAACCTTATCAAAAGTATAGATGGAAATTTCTTGACTGGTCAGGCAGTTCATTTAAATGTTATTTTCCATGCTTTTCATTGATTACTTTCCACATTTCCTGTGAGCTGCAAGCTGTCATGGGAGCAAATGGAGAAAAGGTTTGTGAATTTCCAGGCAGCAGAACAAACAGTTTTGTTACCATTATAATACAATGTAGATGTTTACTTACCTGCGTGAAAGCTGTATGGGGCTGCATTGTGTTCTGTTTGTGGATCAAACTTCATAAACATGACATCGGGTGACTACAGTGTGGGAGCAGACAGCGATAACTCAGCCTGTCAGCAAAGTGCTAATTATATATGGGAGGAAAGAGAAATCAAGGTGCCAATGAGTGGTAAGATCTTTAGAGCAGTTACCCAATTCTTTTTTTGGGACCAATTAGCTTCATCTCCTGGCAGGAACCAGGCTATAAAATAAAAACTTTAATAACACCGGCAGAAGAAATCTCCTTTTAATGACATGTAGAGGATCCGAGGGCGGAGAAACTCAACTCAGGGTGACAGAATACAGGACTTAATTACTCAGGATGAGAGCAGCACAGGCAAACAATGACTGATCGCCCTAACTGTGGTCAGTCCACTCTAAATAGTTTCTAAATCTGGGAGATTCTGGATAAGGAGCTCGGGAGACCCCTGGTGGCAGGAGCAGAAACCATGACACCTTTGTCAAACAATTACCAGGAAGACACACACACAGTATTGAATCAGTCCGAAAAAAGAAATGAAAACCGATATTACAAAAACATGTACAAGTACTTGAAGGAAACAGACTTTCTAAAGATCGATCAGATTAAAGTCCTAATCTTAAACCAGCATGCTGAAGAATGTCGACGGGCAAATTACTGATGGAACAAAGATCAGGCAGACATGAAAGGAATATACAGGCCTCTATAGCAAAGGCAACAACCAAGATGTGTTTAATGAGGTCAGATACATGGAAGAACCTTCAGAAATTCAAGGTCAGAATAGCACAGATCACTGCTAAAGCAAAAGGCCATGGGGAAAGATTGCATTCCACAAATAAACTGAAGAATAAGTCAGTGTTAAATACCAACAAACTTGGAAAAGAACTCAATGGCTTACCAATTGGAAGAGGTTGGTTTATATACCATTGCCAAAGAAAGCAGGCCTAGACTGTGCAAATGACAATGTCTCATGGCACCTGCCAGTAAGATTATCCTAAGGATGATTTTACATATATAATAGTGCTACCTAGAAAAAAAAAAAAAAAAGGCCAGATGTACAAGATGCATTCATGAAGAGCTGAGGAACAAAATTTCCTATGCATGCTGGATAAAGAAAAGGACGACTTACCCAACCAACTCCTTGTGCCACTGATGAATCGCTACACTGGACAAGGAGCTACAGTCAGGACATGGAGAAATGTGTTTCCATATTGACAACAGAACAGCAAGCATATTGTCATGTTTTCACCAGCTCTCCAGGTCCTTATAGCAATACATTTTAAACCAGTGTAGTCCCACTAGGCAATGCTTTTGAAACTGCTTTAAATCAGCCAGCATACATGCTGCATTTTACAGCGTTATTCTTGTTTGGCCAAGCAAGAGTTAATGACAATTTTCTACAAATGACATCCTAGAGAAAAGGATCCATTCTCGAAACTTGGCTTAAAAAAAAAATCACATCCAAAGATTTATCATTGATCCATATTCTAATTGCTTTTCCTACAGGCAAAAAGATGCTCATTACTTCAAAACAGAACTTGTCCCAGGCTATAGTATCAGACCCTACTGTTCAAAAAAAAAAAAAAAGTTTACACTGAGTGACAGGTGTGGCTTTTAACCAAGACTGTCCTGTAGCTTGCAGAGTAACAGCAAACTTTCCTCACCAACTCCTGGTGGAGTACAGCATCACCACAGACCAGCTGTCATACCCAACTTCCTTTGAAATCGGTGCTTCACAAGGGGCACTGAGCCAAAATGATACTTGTGTTCTGTGCTGTTAATGTTTTTGTGAGTCAACTTACATCAAGGCACATTTGAATAGTTTTTCCCTGTACATTTAGGGCCAGCTGTTTAACCATTAAACCAGACTTGCCTTTATAGAAATTGTGCCATTAGCTTTTCGAAAGGTTTAACAAGGGGTGACATAAATAAGTAGAAACCCTGCATAATTTGGAGGTCCCAGGGAAGAAAAAAAAAAAGTCACCAACCCGGGGGGGGGGGGAGAAAGAGACCCAGGACACCTAGCCTCCTCTGGCTAACAAATATCAAATCTTACCCACCATTCCAGTTTAAACTGCAAGGATCTGTGAGAAACCCAGGCTGAGATACCAAATCACATGATAGGGGCACACAACATACATTACACTCCCAGGGATATCAGAGGTATGTTGTAAGCAGGCCTGTGGGGAAACAGTTCAGAACTGTCTTCAAGCATATTGGGAAGAATCAACCACTACACCCTCAGAGCCAGTCAGAGATTTTATTGAGTACAAAAGATTCAGTGATGTACAAGTACCTTACAAGAAGCATCACAAGTGCCACACTATTCAATTCACTCCAGCATGTCACAAACCACAGCAAGGGGAACACCATCATGCAAAGTGAAGGACCTCTTGGAATAGATGAGCTCACTGAAAACCCCCCACAAATGCCATCCTTAAACTCATATCCATGACCCAGAACTATGTCCAGAGTTCATTTGTTCCAACAGCTTTGTTGTTGGACTACCCAACATCAGGAGCGGGACTTCCACATGTGGGAACGCCAATCAACCAAGCACATAGTTCTGTCACCATGAAAGAACAAAGCAGGACTATGGTGAGTGGTGAAAAAACCATGTATGCCAAAGAGAAAGCACCCCATGTAGACTTCAGTAGAGGGTACATTTTGGTTTCTTTTTCCTCTTCTCAGCCTCCTTTTCATTCTCCCTATAGCCATAGTAGCTGGAGAAACAAGCAGCAGCCCGGATAGGCTCATGCAGGCTCAGTACCCACATGCCTACACCATAGTAGGTGAGTGCGCCAAGCTTCTGGTCCTGCACAAGCTCACCAGTTTGGCCATCCTGCTGGAGATTATCCAAGTCCAGCAGGTCTAAGCCTGTCTGCCTGGGCTCCACACCCTCAGCACAGCCCAAGGTGATGTGTGCATGACTGCCACAGGGCATGCCTGGCACAGACCTGACTTCATCACTGGGCCACAGACACAGCTGCTCCTCTGAGAGAGACACCCTGGCACCGACTGTACGAGAAGTAACAAACAGGCTGCTCAGTACCAGTTCCGATACACGGCTGTAGGACTCCTTCACACACTGCAAAAAGAAAATGACTTTACATAACTGATAGCCAAACCCCTCAGTTCAGTAGCATGCGGCTCTTTTGAAGAGCTAAAATGCAAGTAATAGTTAAATCCTAGGTGGAAAACTAAGCTCCTACCTGCATTTCTGCATATTCTTTGGCTCCTTCAGCTTTCCCATAGTCACAGAACTTTGTAGTACAGTGAAACAACCCTTTATGGTTAAAGTATTCCTCCAGGTTAGTCTCCGTCACAGCTTCCCCAGTAACTAAAGCCCAGACAATATAGTACAGGGGCATCAGTTATTTGAGCATTTCAGAGCACAGGACATCCATCGCAGCCTACCAGATTTTACATTTGAGAAATATTTCCCCCCCCCCCCCCAACCCTGATATTTACAAATACTTACAGTCACTAATGTGCTTCTTGAAGGTCTCCAAGGCAGCCAGTGTCTTAACCAAGTCAGCTACCATGGTTTTCAAGCATTCCTGTACTTTCCATTCCAGGAACCAGGCAAAGAAGAGGGGTATAGAAGTTTCCTCAAGCTTGACTGTCAGAGCCTGCATCTGGTCCTTGTTCAGCCCCCACTTACTCTTCTGAACCAGTCTCTCAGGGTCTTTGCTCCACTCAGTGAGAGGTTCCAGGAAGAGAGTACAGTACAGGTGCAGCTCTGCAAGCTCACCCAGCCTAGCAATCCTTTCATGTGTATGATTGGTGTCATCAACAACCACCACTGCAGTGCCAGTGGAACACTGCAAATGTATTGCTTCATCCAGGGCCTTGTGCCCATCTGCTGAGGAATAGTTCTCAAGTCTCACATTGTGGTCATCAGCACTGACAACAGAAGAGACACCATCATAAGCCTTCTTGATTGCATTGGCCAGAAAGGTCTTACCACTGCCAGGAAGGCCTCGAAGAATGACAAGGGTGCGTGACTCACGCAGAACAGCCTTTGTCTGTGCCTCCTGCAGAAAAGGAAAAGCGAGCCAGCCACCAGCAACAGGAGGAAATTCTTCAGGCTTTGCGTCTGGGGTCAGAGTTTCCACCTTTGCTTGATCCTCTGATCCCAGATCATTTAGAGCTTCAGGTGCCTCCAGTTCTTTAAGTGCCTCCAGTTCTTTAAGTGCAGGTTCCACAGTTCCCAACTTTTGTTCATTATCCAGTGTCTCTCTGACACAAGCTTCCTGCTGCTTTTTCAGATCTTCTCCTGCTGGTACCTGCTCCTCTAACTCCACGTTTTGTTGCACTCCCACATCATCTACTTCTGCCAGTTTTTGGATCGTTTCTCGACAGTCCTGCTTTTCTTGCATACCACAGTCTGGATGTGCATGGTCAGACTGCTGCTCCATTTTTAAAATTCCCTCAGCACTTCTGTACCATACAACTAGGTGCAGAAGCGTGCTTCCGAATAGGTTTAGCTGCAAAGAGGATCAATGTAGAAGTTAGTCTTAAGGGCCAATGATGCAAGTAAAGCTAATGACCCATAACATTATAGAAGCACCCGTGCGTGTAAACTACACCAATTCAAAGAGTAGGAAATCTGCAACTACGCAGCATTAACTGTACTTTCACCGTATTATGTTTACAGTATACGCAGCCGGAAGGCAGCGCTACAGTAATATATTAAGGTGGGGGGAGTGCAGATTGATCAGATCACACAATTGGAGTAATTTTGTCAAACACAAGCTACTGCCAAAATGAAAAATTCACAGATTTTCGTGACTGACAGCTTAACAAAACACATTCAGGGAGAGGTACCACCAAAAGTAACAAAAAAAAGTGAAATATTGGCAGAATACCGGAAAATTCTCAACCGCAGGTACAAAAAGAAAAAAAATGAATATTAATATTGACCCAAAAACAGGTTTTCCTGCTGCACCAGATTTTTCAGTCCTCCAGAATTAAGCGGGGAGGAAAGCACTAAAAACGAGCGCGTTTGGAGAAAGATAGTAGCCTACCTGCTAGACCAGCAGATACCACTTCCCCAGACGTAGCCCACTACCGCCTTGGTCACCCTTAAGTGTATATTGCACCGGGGCTACAGGAACCAAAACCCTACCCTTCACACTCTATGCCAGCCTGTCTTACTGCTCATTAGACACAGGCACGTCTGATTTTAATTTCCACTTGGCCGCTTCAATAAGTAATTTAGTTAATTACTTAATAGACACACGTGGATAACTAACTATATACATGTCGAACTCTTCATTTAGAGCGCAATGAAGTTAGGTCATAGTTGAAGACTTAAGTTCTAAAACACTAAGTATCGATAAAAAAAACTTGAAAAAACGTACGAAGCATTATAATTAATTGCAGATGCAATAAGAACTGTTGCGATATTTATATGTAAAATATAGGAACCTTTTCAGCATTCAGTCTTTTTTGTTAGTGTAACCATTGTGAAATATTTTTTGTATTTTTAGTTAATATTTCATTGTTGATACTTCACCACATCCTTTAAAATTTTTTTATTTTTTATTTTTTTTTTATACTGGATGGTTGTGTGTATTGCTTTAAGAAAGTACCTATTGCTGATATCTTTTGGCGGTCTCTCGGTACGCTCTGTGTGGACTTTAATAGAACTGGGGGAAAGACCAAATCACCAGTCATCTTTCAGAGGATTAGGAATGTTGCATTATCAAGAAAAACCATTAATCCAGTTTCATTTGTATTATTTCCATAAATAACCTCTAGTTTAAGTGTTAAGTGTATTGCTCTATGTTTCAAATTTTAATGCACTGTGGGACACACTTCCTTTTAAACCAGGGGTAGTTCACAAAGGGCCAGTGTGGGTGCAGGTTTTCATTCCAACCAAACAGGAGCCACACCTGATTCCACCTGTTAAATCAGTTGAGCTTGGTTTTCAATGAACTCAGATGTGGCTTCTGCTTGGTTGGAATGAAAACCTGCACCCACACTAGCCCTTTGCTGATAAGCTTGGACACCCATGTTTTAAGCCATTCTTTCTCATTAAGGTAACAGGTACAAATACACAGGCAGCTGAAGTAATGCTGGGGGTTGTAATGGTTCACTGTGGGCCATGGAATGTAACTGTTTCAAGCAGGTATCCTTTGGGCTTGGCTCTCACTTTGGCAATGTTTGGCTTTCATTTATTCTGTTAAAAGAGTGAAAAATTCTTTGCAGCAATAGTAGTCTTATTGTAAATGGCAGTGTTTGGTTTGGCCCAGTGCAAGTATAATGAACAATATTTAATTTTTCTACCACAACGCACTTCATTTGCTTTAGAGTACTACATTTTGAGAAGGAAAAATGAAAAAACCTTAAATGAAGAAATGAATTTTTATTTTCTATTACCAAAACAGCGAAAGGGTTTTCTTAGGAGCTCCCAGTATATTACTATGATGGTATATTAATTATAGACATGGGTCATAAGTACATCAGTGAATAACAATGGAGAATTCTCTGCACATCATAACACTATGAGCGCTGACAGAGAAATTACACGGGGTTCAAAAGGTGCAAGATTTTCTCAAGACTTCTGTGCGTGAATATCACAGGCAGGTCTCATCAAAACCCCTAAATAACCTGATTTCTAAAATGGGAGACCAGTCACAGTAAATCACAGGTGTGGCATCTCTTACAAAACACCAGCACGTACAACAAACTGACAAAATCATGCACAATGCAGTGGTTCATACTCATCGGGATCCGGAGTGTGTGGAATTTAATTCTTCAGGCACACAGTTTTAATTTGCACAAACTGGACCATCTTTCCTGCTGTTTATGTGACAGAAAGAAAGGAGGCAACATTTCCTGGGACTTCAGTCTGTGATGACCGCCCCCAAACAGTCACAAGAGAATGCAGAGTGAAATTAAGAAAAGGGAAAAGCAGAACAGGCATCAGTTTACATTTCAAATAAAATTAAATTAAAAAACTAAGACTGATATTGTACTAGAAATTCTTTAAAAACCATATGGACCAGAAGAGCTTCCACAATGAAAAGCTTTGTGTGAAGATCGGTTTGAATTTACAAAAAAAAAAAATATACTTTTATATTTACAAATCCAAACTGAAAAAAGCATAACCACAGACATTACATACACATCAAAGTTTACATTCCAGTAAATGCAGAGATAAAACGAAAATGACAACAGGACATATAAACCTGCGGATTGAACAAGTACTGAGGTAAGAGCAGGACGGGGACAGGCGTCCGTCTCCTCCATAGGATGCTTGTGCAGCACTTTCATGACAAGATCCTATACCTGGCCTATGTACAAAGAAGAAATGAAACAGCCCCCTTGCATTAGTAAAGCATTAATCCATTTGGATGACTTCCTGCTTCTTTTTTGGTACTTATTCTTCATAAACCCGAAGACATCACTCTTGTAAGCGTCTGCTATGATCTTCTGTGCCGGCTTGCAGACGTACTTTGAAAATACCACAGGAAACAAAAGGTTGTAAACAGGATTCAAGTTTTCTGCCTGTCTCCCATTGCATGTTGCCTGTGCCACTCAATTGTATAGACAAGTATTTTTTCTGAGCACCACTGAATTGATATTTACGGGCTGTTGCAAGGTTCGCTTCTGTTGTTTCAGTAAGTCAGTCAGGAAATGCAAAAGTTCCGTTTACAGTTTAGATCGAACCACAGCCTGTAAACCAGGATATTCATAGGTATGCATCAAACCATGACAAGTCTATCTCAATATCTTAGGAATTATTCTAAACAAAATAAATAGTAGTAGTAGTAGTAATAATAATTTAAAAATCATAAATGTTAATTTTGCTGTTGAATTTCAAATTAAATTTTAATGACTCAAACACCTGCTATCTTTGTAGGCAAATTTCAATAGTCTTGAGAAAATTAAAAACAGTATTTTCACACCCTTATTCTCACACAGTCGTTCCTCATTCACATGAAGGCATTGATTTGACATTCGACTGAGAAACTGATTTATTAGGACTATTATAAAAAGGGGAAGTTGGAGGGGGTTTGTGATCTGAATGATGTCCATAATGAGGCTTTTCCCCTTCATCCAAACTGGAAAAAGAAATTTCCTGGTCCAGATGCTGGGGGGTACAAAAGGGAAAATATTCATCAGTATTTTTCCCCCCAATGTGTTGGGGAAAAAACAAAAAAATTCAAACAAAAGACTGCAATAATACATACATGAATTGCCTTCAAAACTGAAGCCTCCAGGGCCTCCGAAGAATGCCTTAAAGATGTTGTTGGCATCAAAATCTGAAAGAGAATGAAGTGAATTTTATAGTAGTATTAGGGTTTCTTTAAAGTAAATACAATGGAAATTCCCTGCAGGAAAACTATCACCAAAAAAGGGAGACTAACAGAAATAAAGACTGAAATGACAACCAGGTTTCATATTCTACTATTAGCAATGCTATCATTCAAGTCAGAACTGGATCCAAATCAAATCATTTTAGCTACTTATTTTGTGCCCATCGAGTGATGGTTCTTTACATGGCAGATGAAATCAAATCCAACAGTGAAGGAAGTCTTTCAATATAAGATAGGGGGCAGTCATATGCTACTAGTTAGGCTATCATCAACATGACTTTAACTGAAATATAGGAACTTGAACCGTGAGGAAAAATTGGCAACATGATGCTAAAAAGTCCATTTCTGCCTCTAGTAATGAGAGGTCCATTTTGACCACCACAGCCCATATTAGTCAAACCATGAAAGATAGGGGCAGGACATGCTGACCTCCCATGTTCATGCCATCATCTTCCAGGTCGTGACCACTGTCGTATCTGGACTTCTTCTTGGGGTCCGAGAGCACGGTGAAGGCCTCTCCCACCTCTTTGAACTTCTTCTCCTCCTCCTTTTGGACCTCAGGAGTGGCAGCACTGTGGCGGTCTACAGGAGATGGGAAGAAAGAGGCAAATTGGTTAATTTTCAAGTCAGTATTCCTTTAGCTAATCGTTCTTACCTCCTCTGTGGACTAAAGCATGTCCATGACAAGATTCCCAGAAGAAAGGGTAGCAACATTTTTGATGTGAAGAGGACAAAAGAACGCGACTATACCAGCCCCATGTGCTAACTGCACGATGAGATCTTCGGACAAATGCTATGGCCTTGAACTGATGTAGTTACCCAGAGAGAACTGGCACACTAAGTAGAAGGATGGGCAGTTGTTGGTGTACCTGGATGGTGCATAAGGGCCCGCTTGCGATAAGCTTTCTTGATTTCGTCCTCCGTGGCATTTTTGCCCACCCCAAGCACCTTGTAGTAATCCTTCCTCTTGCTCTTCTTCAGTTCTAGCTGGGCATTCTTTAGGAGGTTTTTGTGTTCTGGGGGGTAGAATTCACAAATATGGATCTCTGTGAGAAAAGGCTACTTCTATCCCTCCATGACCACCCTGGACCTGACAGAGACTTGTTGTAAAATCATAATCATAATCATGTAAGAAGTAGAAGGATGACAAACAGGATGTTTTGACACTTGGCACATAATGGTCTAACATGAGCCTGAACAAGCTCATAAAAAAAAATAAATAAAATAACAGGGAAACTGTTTTCTAGTTCAAGTACCCATACCAATACTAGCAGTCAAAGATGAATGTGTCAGGTTAGAACTGTATAACAATAATAAAACACATCAGCAATATGACAAATCACATCAGAAATGACGGAAACAGAACAATGATTTCCAACGAAATAAGGTGAGGCAAAGTATTTGGGTCAAGAACTAAAACTTTTAGCCTTCTTGGACTAGATCAGGCAGCTAAATGACAAAAAAATTAAGTGAATGATTCAATGACTCTTCAGTGTTTTTAAGGACGGACAGCCTAACAGAAAGCCTGGTATGTGTGCAGCCAAGGCCTGGTGTCACCACTTCCACAGACACCAGTAAACACAGAAGTGAGCAGAGGCAACAAATATGGGAGCTGTTGGAGCACCCAGCTCATTACTGACAATAACCTACCAAATCTGTTGCATTAACTATAGTTAAACGCCATCTGTAGCTCAGAAGTCCATACAGAAGAGACATTCAGCATGCTTTACCTTTAGTTTTCTCCGTCTGATAGACCTTCTCATAGTCACGGACCGCTTCCTCGTACATTTCTGAGTCCATGTAACTAAACACAAATGGCGCTCAATGTTAGACACCAGAGCTTCAGCTTTTTAAACCAGTTCAAATACAAATGGCACCATGTCTTTAAATGCATCTAAAACGCCCATTTAATCTCATCTGTTCAACACCATGTTCATATTTAGTCAAAAGAGCTGTTTAAAGCATTAAGACTTTCCACAATACGTCACATTTGGGTCCATGACTTGGAGTGACATCCATAGAGGCAAATCAGTCAATGTTTTAGAAATCAAGAATTAAGTTCCTAACCACTGTGCCCTCCGCAGGTAGGCCTTGATGTACGTCTCATCCAGCTTAATGGCTCTCGTGCAATCTTCAATAGCTTGTTCAATTTTGTTTAACTGTGGAAAGAATGGAGAAACAACACGGGTTGGAACAGGTTCCCAACAAACCCTCGGCTGAACACTGATGGTATAGAACAGCCAGCCTTATTCGGAGACCCCAGAAGCTCCATGGACGCAGGACATGTACACAGGACGTAACATGAGAGTTTTACCTGGCAATGACAGAGAGGCAGATGTAAGACCTCTGGTTCAGATCATCGGGCCTCACCTTGGATCCAACAGTGGCCCTGTTGCAGTAGAGCTTGGCGTTGGTCTTGATGTTGTTGGGGTCTATCACTAGTGCCTCAGAGTACAGCTCATAGGCCGCCTCATAGCTCCCATCCTTAAAGGCTTTGTTGCCTTCCTCCTTCTTAGCCTTCAGGGCTTTGGCATTCTGAATGGACCAAAGGAGAGAAAAGGTCAATGGACAATGGACATCTAGAGATGAATAACTGTGATGTAAAAAGCTACCTTGCTAAAAGCGTTACTAACTAGCTAGAAGTTTTACTTTGCTTTAAAAAAAAAAGTAAAATATGCAAGACAACTAAATTACCCACATAGAAGTATTATGCAAACAACAATATATTAAAAGTGATGGTGTCATTTTATAAAATGTCGTTAAGTGTGATGTTGAACTGCAACAGCAAACTTTATCTGATGTTAGAAACCAGTGCACAAAGGGTGAAGATGCAGCAGCCGGGAACACAAATATGGGGAAAGTTGTCAAGCTTACTGCTCACCCTGCAGGCGAGGCGGGCTTTCTCGTGGTCGGGGGCCATGCGCAGGGCCTGCATGAAGAACTGCACCGCCTTGTCGATGCAGTCTTCATAGTAAAGGCACAGGCCGCGCACGTACAGTGCATCGCCGTTCGTGGAGTCCATCCGGAGGATGTCACTGTTGAAAAGAGAGCCGCGAAAACCAGCCCAGTCAAAGAGGATGCTGGGAATCCTGCTGAAATATTTTAAATCTGTAAACGTTGACTTTGTCACAACAAGTTTGGTTTTAACACAGCGCCATAGTACAATTTCCTCATGACATTCAGACAGAAAGCAATAATCCACAAAAGAATGAGAAAATACTTCATATAATAATTCTACTATAATTTTAGACTTCTGTCAATCTGGTGTATTTTAAGCAGAGAACATGCTTGACCTGAGTGGTTCTAAATGGTTTTTTGAATATCCCTCTAGTAAGACAAAAAAATTTGTCAGACAAAATTACCTAATGTACTATGACAATCTGGGGGTGCCACACCCCCTAATCGCCTAATCCTCAGTGTCTGAGCCCATGGCTCCCCTTAAATTAGGGCCTGGATTCCACTCCACCTGCCCTGTATGTACTGCTGTGCCCTAGTGTGACAGTCAATAAATGCAACTCTTTTTGGGAGTTGCGCACACACAACTTTGGTGTCCGTGTCTGTCCCCTGACAATATGCTTTCCCATGTGTAACAACTTACTGGGAGGGCACTGCATCTCTAGAATTACTGAACTAATGGTGGGTCCAAACCTGTCCTGCTCCCAGAAAACCTTGCCCTCCATACCTGGCCACAGACTGAGCTTCAGGGTAGCGCCCCAACAGGGCCAGACACTCAGCCTTCATGATCTTAAAGCGCTGGCAGGCAGAGGCAAACTCCAAAGCACGGTCCATGCAGAAGACTACCTGCAAAATGTCAGGAAGGTCAACTGTGGTGATAACGGCCAGATTGGGGAGGGGAAAAAAAGAGAATCCCATACCTTCCTGAAATCCCGCTTTTCAAAATCACACTCTGCCATCTTCTCGTACTCCAGGACCGCTTTTGCATTCTTATGCTGTTAAAAAAAAATGGCAGAACTCACAAATGAACAACTGCCACAGGACAACACCATGATCCAGAAATGAAATTTCTAAAAGAAAACATTTATTTCCTAAAAAGCTAATCTCAACAACACCCTCTTTATCCATCCAGAAAAGCTCACGATGTAAATGAGCAGAGGGCCTCTATCCAACATGTCCACTGTGACCCAAACCAAACCACTGAGTTTGACCCACCTCCTGCTGGGCTTGCCCATTGTCAGGCTCCAGCTCTAGAACTTTCTGGAAGCAGCGACTTGCAGCCATGGCGTTACCCAGGGACAGGTGGCATTTACCCTCTCGTAGATGGCCCTGAAGTCGAATCAGATATTTAGCCAGATACTTATGCCAAACATTATCCAACAAACACAGCAGGGAGACTAGAAACTTAAGCATACTAGATCAAAGCAGTTTAAAAAGACGCTATAAAATAATCAAGAAACTAACAATACTTAACGTAAGAAATAAAAAACGGCTGAATACATGATATTGATGGATACATTTCCAATGATGCATTTATACTGTTGGTCCAATTCACGTTGCTCATTTGACACCAAACTCCTAGTGATTTCAACACCTGTTCCCTTAATGTAGCCAAAAATGCCATCCTGGCTCTGTCCTGACCTTCATAAAGCAGTCATCCAGCCTCACAGCCTGCTGGGAATCCTCCAGGGCTTCCCTGTATCGGCTCAGCATCATCAGGGTGGCAGCTCTGTTTCCATAGTAACTGGCATTCTTGGGGCAGGTGTCTAAAAGGGTGCAAACATGCACAGGTTATTGGGTGATCTTAAACATTTGAGACCGAACCAAAACTGAGGCTCTGCCAATCAAAATTTGCTGGTTTCCAGAACTACTTTTTAAAGGGATGGCAAACTAGGCAGAATGCAACCTTAAGCTAGATTTCACAAACAAAAGCAGAATTTAACTTGGCAGATTCTGCATATACTGGGGCATAGTAATAGATACTAATTTTGGGGAATGAAAAATAAAATGTAAGGGCAGACATAAAGCACCACAGCTAAAAATTTTTTTACTTACTTAGCTTAATAAAATTGTCAAATGTGTTAAAGTTACAGATATGACTGGAATGTGGATTTAATTTTATTTAAGTTAAAATGATTCATGTCCATCCATCTGCTTACTCTGGTCAGGGTCATGAGTGCAAATTATCTATTCAACAACAAACAAATCAAACAATCAGTAAGTATTTGAAGGGAGTACATCTCAGCATGACTAGCAAGACAAGGCCTGGCTTAAGCCAGCGCTGGTCTTTTAAACAGCCTTGCTGAACAGAAGGGACGTGACAAACCTATTCAAACTACAAATAAGGTTGAAAGTAATTATTTTGCTCCATTTTCATCAGCTACCACCAAAATCATCCAGACCAAGAATAGATAAGATAAGGAAAGGAGGGGAATCCAGAGTCAATGATAATATTGCATGATAACGAACAATAACAGAAAAAACTGAGGAAAGTTACGCAAGAAACCTGGACTTTCGTCCTCTTGAGGACACGCAATCCTTCGACATACAATCCCTCACTGTTCAGGTGTAAAATGTGGATGCACAATCTTGTTGGTACCTATACAAGTAGTATTAGACTGTCAGATTTAATTCATATATATACACGAGTATAACAATCATGTATAACAATTACTCTCCCCCCCATTTGCTTCGCTCTCAGGGGGCAGGTTACTTATTAGTTCCAAGAGTAAACAAAGCTACACTGGGCTGCAG
>JAACJT020000075.1:11048942-11061680 GCA_009936485.2 Gymnarchus niloticus | reverse complement strand
GTGTGGTTGTAATGAACAAAAAGTATTTAAAAAAGGTAGGCAGTGTTTGTCCTGTTGAGGTCACAGTTTTGTCACTGTGTGCAAAATATATGTTAGTGCTTGGGAAAAACGGCATGGGAGATTATGATGAAGTTTGTGTGCAGGACCTGAGAAATGTGTAAAGTGTTTTTGGAAAAGTGTTTAAAGAGTTTGTAATGAAAGTTAATTGCAGTAAATGTGTGTAATGGTTAGAGACTGTATCTCAGGCAAAAGACTACTGTGCCTGGGATTTTGACAATTGTGTGCCAGAGTGGAATAATATTGTGTAATCAATTGAGAAAAACTGTAAATCAAAACGGGACACGGGAGAAGTGGAAGCACTGATTTATTTTGCCATCCACTCCAACTTTGTCTCAGTTTCTCGCTCTCCACCACGCAGCAATAACAGAATAAGCAATGAATGATCTCTTACCAAAATACATTTACTTCTCTTTGTGCCTTGTTGATACTTCAAACATCAGAAAAAACAGAACTTGTACAGTGAACATTACAAGGAGTACACAGTAAATTACTGGCCAAGTCCCTAGATTATTACTTGTTTTCTTGCAAGTTCTATAATTTACATTTTTCTTCAGGCTGAGCACGAGTGATAACAAACATGTTCAAAAAGTTGATAAATGTTGGGACCGACAAAGAATAATTAGTGTCTAGTATAGTCTGTCACAGTGATTTGAAAGGAAGGAGGAGATTCTCTGGATTGGACTGGACAGGCCAGTGGAGGTATGAGAAAGTCACACCAGATATCCCTGTGTAGGACCACAGCAATGTCTTAAATTCCTTTTATGGTGAGCTTTGGACACGTATTAATATAGTATCACCTATGCCATTGTAGCCCAAAAGACATTAGCTATCAACATTGTGTCAATATTCTAACCCTGACAGATAGTTTGTAACAATCTTCCAATATAGGTATATTGTGTAACTTTACTCCATTATTATGGGTTATGTGTCGAGTGATGTAACATAGGCCAACAAAGTGAGAGAGAAATCCTTCCCTCTCTCAGGATGCAATGAGAGCATTTAAGGACAAATCTTGCTCTAATTGGCCTGTTCCAGCATGCTCCATGATTGTCACCATGTCTTCGGATGGTCACACACACACCTATATATAGTAAGTCTGATTGTGCTTTTAGAATTTTAATGCTCAAACGCATTACCTTAACCTCACTCCCCTTTGTGTATGTAGAGGTAATATGGAGAGATTAAAAAAAAAAAATCAACAAACTGAACCCCAAATATATTTATATTTACAAATACAGGGTGAGTCAAAAGTCTGGAACTGCCCAGATATCTTTAAGTTGCCTGCTGCAACTTCCTAGCAAATATATCCATTTGTGGGCAGAATGATATCAGTCCCAACCTCATCTGACAGTGACGTCTGTGTCACCTCAGCAAATGTCAAAAACAATGTCGTTAAACCAATCCATATAAAGCATCTTTGATAGGTCAATCTTAACAACCAATAATGATATCAAAAACATATCTCGGTGAAGGACTTTTAAAACATTCAATTTGTTAATGTGGTCACATAACCCCCCTTTCCATTTGGAATTACTGAGTTGAATTCAAGATGGTTGCCTTCAAGGTGGCAAAATGATATTGGTTACATCAATTCAACATTAGGCATCTTAAAATTTCTGGGTAGTTCCAGACTTTTGACTCACCCTATTTATATATAAATATATCTGCATGTATGTATGTTAAGTAGGAAAGTTTACAAACTAGAATGATCACAGTAACATTTATTGCCAGGACTCTATTATTAATACTAATGAAGTTTTGGCACATGATACACAGTGGTCTGCAAGTATTTACATAGAAAGCAAATAAGAAAGCAGGTTTCTCAGGAGGAACATCTTAGGGGAAAATAAAGATGAAAGATAAAAAAAAAAAACATTAAAAATTATAGTCAGGGTAATATTCAACACCAAATGTTACTCATCTACAACTGTGGAAGTATATTTATGTTAAACTGGAAGACCAAATTTTCCCTTCTCTCTTCTCAGATCACATCAAAACATCCAACAAGATTGGTTACAATGACAAAAACATCAATGGGCAATAACTGATTAGACATCCATATTCCTTCTGCTTGGCAATGAGACACCTTCAGTTGGTCTATATACTGTGAACCACTACCGCCAGGGACTACAGAGGGGTTTATGTTATTTAATCACATAATTTAATTATACAAGACAGGCCTTTATTTATTGTAACTCACATGCAATATCAAAGTGACTGTTTATATTGCTAAACACTTTATTAAAGTAATTTAGATCAAATAGTAAGCTCGTTATTTGGGAAAATTTTGCTAAAGTTAATATGGAGACAGATAGCAAATACTAAGCAGAAAAAGCACATAATTTGGTTAAGTGGCACTTCAGAAAAGACAATCACACCGAGTTGTCCTGATTTTGTCAGATATCAACCCTCTGCTAAAATATTTTGATATTTATGCATTTGTTTACTTTCATCTAGTTAAGTTATTTTTCTCCATAGCAACTTACAGAGTTGTGATGTTGTGACGTTTACCATATGAGCTGGATTTTTTTAAAAAAACTAAGCAGGTGAGGTAGTTCCTTGTGCAGTGATACCTCGAATTTACAAGCAGAAAGCGTGGTCACTAACTCGTTTCTTAAACAATTTTCCCTGGTGTCTAATAATCCTACTTTGCGAATGCAAATCACAACCTGCTTTGTATTTTTTTTTTTGGAGGGAAACAAAATGTCTTACAAAAAAGAAACTGGGATATATATATATGTAATATGAGATACAGATGGAATAGTAATTCCTGAAAGTGGAGCGGAACAATGGGATCTACAGTCTATTTTAAATCACAGGTACCTCCATGTTCCTCCAGGTGATTAACCACCAGGCTAAAATGCTTTTCTGGTTACTGTTTTATCTCACACATCAACAAAATGACTTAGCCTGGCAGGGTTATGGCATGCTTACATTTGCAATTAAATGTGCACATTCACTGATAAAGGGAATTAAGAGAAAGAGAGAGAGAGAGAGGAAGGGAGGGAAAGAGGGGAAGTGAAAGTCAGAGGATTTTTAATTGGAAAATACTGGAGCACTTCCATACTTTATTTCCCTATGGCTTAAAGAAGGCAGTTTTTGAGCATTGTGGGTCTGTAATCCGAATTTTAATATATCCATTAACCCCAATGAAACCTGAGTCACATCATCATTTAAATCCTGTTATTGCTAAAATATCTGCTTTACAGCACAGTAGCTTCCACTGCTTCCTTCACTGTCTATAACAATCCAAACTGTTGTACCGGTACTTCTTTTGAGGTTTTCTACAAAACAGTGAAAAACAGGGTTACAGTGTAAGTCTGTATAAAAAAAAAGTACAGTGAAATGAGACCATAATAAAAGCAAAATACGAGAACCCAGGACATGACTTCCATAGCCTTCTCCAATGGGAGGACAAAAATGTGCTGCTGTAAAATCCTGGTGTTGTTGCAAGATATCAATATTCTTTAGCAAATTCAACACATTCTGAACACAACTGCAACAAAACACATGCTAACAGACTAAGAATAAGGTATAAATATAGATCACCTGTGACAGCAGACGTGAAGATCCAGAATGGGAATATGGCTTTAAGTGGAAAGTGAGGTTGACTGGAATCCAGAGCCCTTTGAAGGCCAAATCTGGAACCATGAACTGAAAAATCTGCAGCTGACAACTGCATCTGGAGTCCTTGTTACTTATTTCAGTTTAGCTATGATTTTGCTTGTCAGATGACTGACAAAAATTATCACTCAGCATCCAGAAATAGAAAACAAACACATAAGCACCTGCTTCAAGCATTAGTAACTATAGTTGGTTTACAAAGAATTGTTGTCATGGAAAAAAAAAAGATTCACTTTCTTCTTTAAGCACATTTTTTTACAGTAAATAGATCAGTTTTCTTCTATAGGCTTCTCAGATAAATTTGCATTTAAAGACCATAAAAATAAGTAAAATCTATATATATATATATATATGCTATGTGTATATCTATCAGTCTATCTATCCGTCTATACACCTATCTATATTTTTATTTTTCACAATATTTCATAGTAATCTCCAGATCTGGAGATTTCTTTAACAAACAAAACATTGATTAAACTAAACAACAGGCTGGTTCAGTAATAGGAAACTTAATTTCTATGGCATGACAGTTGGCTTCATATTCCCAAAGGCCCATTGCTGGCAAAATGCACATTAAGACAGTGGGAAAGCTTCATTTGAATCATTATGAATCAATGTAACCTGCAGGTGATGCTGTTGCATTCATGGAGAGGGGCAGAATGAGGGACATATTTACAGGAATTTGTCACAGCCAGCATGGTACCAGCCACTGGTGTTCTGAGGTCTGTCAGTCACTCTAAGCCTATTTTGTGGAACTTTCTAAGAGCTGTAATACTAGGGAGAGTAATTGGGCAAAACTCTACCAGTGGATCTACAAAAAACAACAGCATGTAAGTAAAGACAACATCTGGGTGACAGTAACACTGGATGACAGTTGCAGCTGTTGCTAAGAAAAGAAATAACCCTGCTCCCGACTGTACGTCCAATGCAGTGCACTGTGATTGGCGTCTTCTCTGTGGCAGGTCCGCACGCATTTAAAAACCCTGCTTTTGCTTTTCAGCCACAATCTTCACAGGGCACAAAGTAGCAATGAGCGACGAGGTGCATAGTTCTTGTTTCCTCTCTATTCCACTTGCTTCCTTAACACTTGTAATGGAAGCAGCACATCTGTGGTTTCTCTGAGGCGTAAAGAGCACCGGAGCCACATAGAACATGGAATTGTGTTTTTTTCTTCCATTCTTCCGACCCATTGTCTGGACCACAAAGCCCCAGCCGTCAAAGATTAATCGACCTGAAAATAGAACTCCGACAATAGGTCCTCTGATAAAAAACAATAAAGCCTCGACACCTTACAAACGCTGGTGAGAAATGGCCCACCCATATGCATGTCACATGACATTCATTTGTATGTGCTTATTATTTGCCACGGTTTCCCTGCCTATCATATTTCAAACAGGCTCATGACCACATGATCCCCTCCCCATGCAGAACTTGCTGTGCTAATTAAGCCTGGTTTACACTTTGCTTGGATGAAAACCTGCATCTGCACAAGTGACTAACTGTACAACAATTACCAAGAGTCTAGGGATCAACATGCAGGGAATTCTCTGTCCGGACCTGCACTTTGTGCTTTCTCTGCCTTTAACAAGACAGTAGAAGAGAACAGAGGTGAGGATGTTAACATGTCACTTCACTGACATAATTATAAGATGTTCAGCAGATTTCAAACTGATGGAGGTAAATATATCCAGAGTACACAGAAACAGCCACAAAAGCCAAGTGCAGGTATCAGGGGATGTTGTACAGTGAGTACGGTAGAGTATGGTAAGAATCAGGGGATGTCGTATTGAGAATATGGTGAGCATCTGGTAATGTTGTACTGGGAGTATGGTGAGTATCAGGTGATGTATTGGGAGTATGGTGAGTATCAGGTGATGTATTGGGAGTATGGTGAGTATCAGGTGATGTGTTGAGAGTATGATGAACATTGGGAGATGTCGTATTGACAGTATGGTGAGCATCGGTAGAACCTGGTGTTCAGTGAATGACTGTATTAGCTCAACAGTGTCAGACAGAGGTCTGAAGCACATGGGATATTCATATGCTGTAAAAATGAGATGTAACTGGTTTTCTGCCTGCTGGTGAAAAAACAGGTGATATTTCAACTCGAGAGCCATACCTTGCCATCTGTATCATTCTTTTTGCCACTGAATATGAACTCCAGCAACATGCTCTCTAATGATCACTGTCTCATTATGTCAGAAGTATTACACTAGGCTATGGTGCAGGCCATCGAGGTCATCTCGTTATGGAAACAGAAAAATTACTTTACTTGTTCTGTAATAATAGGCCCAACAATCTGAGGGTTCTTTACTGTTACAGAATAACCCATGTGCCTGAGAGTAGTGATGAGACACATGAGGCTTCAAAATCTGTGATGGGTGAAAGTATCCCGAACTAACCAATCAATGCTGGCGATAGCCAACACTGATTGACAATTTGGGATACTCCTATCCAGCTCGGGATTTGAAGCCTCAGTTGTCCAATCACTCCTGGATACGTTCTGTCAGCAGACATGTTGGATCCATGTCATTGGATGAATGATTCCTCAGCTCCCATAATGCCCACATATTTATCAGAAGGAGGCAGATTGTCAAAGGCTGGAAGCATCCAGATCTGTTTACACAAATGCAGAAATCCAACTCTTCTGTTGTAACATCTGGTCCCCCTACCCAGTAGAGGTTGCGAGTGACACATGGCCCCGTGTAGATTCCTATGGACAGAACCTTTCTCCATGGTGTTTGGCAAGTGCCATGACATCCAACACGTACAATCTGACTACCAATTCACCTCATTGATGAGAAGCTAGTGATCAGAACTGCATGGGAACCTCGAAGCACATAATCCCAACTCTTCCTTATAAGAGATCTTTAAGAATTGTCAAGTAAAGGGATCTTGTTGGCATTAGGAAAACAAACAGAGGCCTAACTTTAGTGCTGACTGATAAATAACATACTGAATAAACTTGACCTATGGCCTTAATGCAGATTTGCTCCACCTGCTCTTTAAAGGATTATTAGGTTGTCCGACAGTTTTCGGGAAGCAAATCAAAGCCATCTTGTAGTTCAGCCTCTGTAGCCTACTGTGAAGTGTCTGTAACAGGGTATGTGTATCCGAAGCTCGTGGGACGGATATCAACTTTTAACTTTGTTTTTCTGGCTGCATAGTTCTCTGTAGCTCTGTGTTGGGGCTTCCAGGTTCTAATATGGAGAAAAGATGATGGGAGTGTGTGTGGCCCTCAGGGGTCCTGGGGCAGGCCGAAAGAGTGCAGGGCTCAGTAAGGGGGTCTGGATGAGGGTGGCAGTTCCTGCTGGGTGGCGCAAGGCCAGCGGGTTTGGGGCCATGGTGCAAAGAGCAGCTGGGTTCAGCGGGCTGGGCAGGAAGCTGGTGGTCAGTCCTTTGGTCAGCTGCTTCTGCAGGGCCAGTTTGGTCTATAAGACAGGCAGGACCAATAGATATTAGATTAGTTTTACATGTTTTATATGTTTATGAGGTTTTCATTGACTCATGTCAATATGTATAGTAGGAAAGGCTAATGACTGATTGTTTGGCTGATCATTATATTTTTTCTTCCTCATTAAAAAAAAATTGTAATAGAAGAAACATAACTGCATAACCTTTAAAAATTGATTAATAAGAAAAATATTTGAAAAAGGAAAAATCAAACTTTTTATCTTTTATATGAATTGGAAATAAAAAAATGGTTACTTTTTTTTATATACTGAGGATATACTGAAGATTGTCAAAAGGTTGCAGCATAGACTGGTACCTGTACAACTCACATGGATGTATAAGAATTTCATAAACTAGGCAATTAATTATGAAAATAATTAAATTATTAAACAAAAATAAATAAATAACACATCAATAAATAATAAATCAACACATTTAAAAATACCCAAATATTGTAAATAGTAAATAAACATTGTAAAATACTGCTAGCCATCTTAAAGTGTGCACCAACTACATTGATAAGATGGCAGATTACAAAAAGCTGTGGTAAGAGTTTCTTAAACATTTGATGAAATGCAGAACAATGTTAGAAGTGTTGGAAACAAAACAGTTGCAAAGTTCTTTTCACACTGATGCGTGAAAACTTTGACTAACTTTTATTAATCGGCCACATGGGCACGCTTATCAGCCGATGCTAAATCCTAAATCCTCAATAATCACCCGATTAATGGATCAATCATTACTAACCATCAATTTTTAATATAAGTTACTCCCATTAATGAAATATGCTGCACTATACACTGCATACCATTTCTGTTCCAGTAAATACTGGTGGGCATTACAGTTCACTAACTGGAATGCTAATTACATCATCGCTAAGTAAGGGCCCATAAGCCTCCTCCCCCACCAAAGTTTCCAGACTTTCAAATGTCTGCTTTCCAAAAGTGGAACATCCTTTTCTGTGTAGTTAAATCCAAGACCTGCGCATGTAGCTGAGCCAAATTGAAAACATCCACTCACATGCTTGCAAAAATGTCTTCTCTGGAGTGCCAGCTGATGCAGTGGGAAGGGCAGTATTTATCTAGAACAGGACTCCTCCGAACCTGTCTAAAATGATCCTCCACTTGGTCACCAGTACTGAGCCGTTTTGCCCATGTAATCTTTCAGCCCCTGCATGATCATTCTGTGGTGTCTCAAAGGGTTAGGTGCACTATGTATCCTCCCTGTAGCTCTCAGTGTGCGGACAAGGTCACAAAGGGTTAATATAAGGGCCCATAAACCATTAAACCAGGGCTCATGGACCATAAATCAACAAAGAGAGTTTGCAGACCCCAGTGTCCCTTCAAAAATCCTAGACAAGAATGCTCATTGTCTTGGGACCTAATATTTCCCGAGCAGCTGCAGAAATAGCAGGCCTGTGAGGACAGGAGTGAACGGGTACTGTTGCTAGGACCTGCATATGCACATCTGTTCTTAGTTCAGTTTTCCCTGTTATAACAGAGTCCTACAGCAGGGGTGCCCGTTCTATTTTGGCTTGCAATCTATGTTTAAAATGACCAGCTCAACATGATAGACCGATCCCAGAAAAAGTCCCAAAATTTTTTGGGAGGGGTGGGTGTTGTGGAAATGATTCTGGAGATGGCCAGTGGTGCATTTCAGATTTTGTAGTGGTCTATTGATCAAGCAGAGTTGACCGTTTGGGCGCCCCTGTCTGTGGCCACTGACTTGCATGCCCACCTGTATGAGCTGACTGCAGAGAATCAGGCTGTGTTCCATCTATGAGCTTCATAGCACAGACCTGTTTCAGGCACCCAGCAATGTTGCCGTATGTCAAGGCAGACAGACACGTGGTGTTTCTGTTAAGCTCTCATATGGCACGGTTCCTGTCTGCAGTCGCCTGAGCGGGTCTAAGGGGACCTCACCTGCGGGGACAGTGAGGTGAGGCTGCAGTGGTCAAACACTTTCTTCATGGCAGACACCACCCCACCGGCGTAGCCGCTCCATCGGGCATTCTGCAATGGGGGTGGGGGAGTGAGAATTGTATGTATATATATGCGGGGATGGGGGATGAGCCACCATGGTACTCACCGCTAACACGGAGCTTTGTTGGTTCTTGTTGTGGGGGCTGAACTTGGGCCTGGGGGGCTTCCCTGCCAGCCGATCTTTGTGCCTTCTGCTGTTGGTGTGCTGGAAAGGATCGTCTTCAGTTAGCATGTGAAATCTCTCACTGCCTCTCTCTTCACAGCATTCACTGTCCCCTCCCCCCACAGCCAGCCTATAACCACACCCCCTTCCATTAAAGGTCCGGCTGCACCACATTGCAAACCTGTGCTTATTTCCAGATTACATCTGATCCATCTTTGCATCTGATTCCATCTCTTCAGTGAAACTCGTCAACAGGAATGATATTAATGCAAATACATTTTGTAAGATGCTTTAACAGAGTCAGCAATGACCAAGTGGCTTTAACAGAGTCTTGCCGGCACGTGGCTTCATCTTTATCCTTTCTTCATACATGTGACTCCTTACTGTAACCTTACAGGCCACGAAGCGCTATCTAAAGAATTGAAGTGCAGGCTGTTTATACACAGCATGACATTTGGTTTAACTTCAGTGACTCTGCAATCCTAACTGACACTTCATCTCTTTTTCATTCTCTCTTTTCGTTTGATCTGACTTACAAGCCTTCCTGTGCTTTTAATCCTTTGCATCCCTAGCATGGTTCCCAGAAATGATTTTTCTAAATCTGTCTTAAAAATATGTAAATGCATAACTCAGGTACTGTCATCAGCAAGCATTTCTGTACCAAATTGTGCAGCACCATTATGGATAAGAGGAATATAATGAATATCATAAATGGTGAATAGAGAACAAGAAATACAGGGGAGTGTTTGTGTAGTTGTTTTTTTATTCCACACTTGTTCCATGGTACTGATGTTTCCATTATGGCCATTTTTAATCTAGTCCTTTCCATTCAATTTCAAAAGCGAAAATATGTCCCGCAACCGAAAAGCTATCAAATACGCATTAAAGGTTCAAAACACTGGGATTCATTCAAGCATTGAAAGTGAATCGAGTCAGCTAATCACATCAACTCAAATGAGGTATGTCGCTAGCTGAAGACCGCATCGCTAGCGGAGCAGGGCAGGACTCTGCTGTCCCTGGTTTTAGGCCAAGCTTTTGTGATTGTTGGACTGGAGCCATCGTAATGAAGGCCTTTGGAAAATTTTACTGCCACCCGTAACCCTTTGAGAATGTCACACTGCACATTCTAAAATGGCTCCAAAGCCCAGTGAGCCATCTCAGCTTGATAGCGTCAGAGAATGGGGGGGGGGCATGCTTGTGAATTTGACTTTCCGGTAATCTAGCTGTCAGTTTTTCTGGATACCCAGAGCAGCGAAGGTGAACTCTTTACCACTATGAGTCGCTTTAAGTCACATGTAATTTCTCCCAATTGCACTTACGCCAATGACTGCCCCCCCGTTGATTTACAGAGCGGTGCTAAGACTGATAGTACAGGCTGAATGAGAGGGGGCTGTTACAGGGGGATAATAAATCAGAATAATGACAACTTAAAAGCACATCCTCTGTGGAACGCATCCGCGTAAAATTTACAATGATGCTGAAAGAATATTTATGTGTACCACATAACCTGTTGGCTGCTTAAATAAACCCTACAGGAAGCCTTACATTACGTTGCATCATTTGTTTTCTTAGCATGTCTTTAATTGCATAAAATATTGCTAAAGTGCTTCCCTTCTAGCGCTGACTCCTCCTCCTCGGAACCTGTGCCATTAATGTCTCAGGTCATGCCCACCTGCTTGAGCTGTGTCTCAGAGTTGACGTAGATCTCGCACAATTCACAGTGGAAGGATTTGTTGCTGACACCGACGCTGCCCTTGGTGCCCAGTCGCTTGGTCTTGCTGGCCAGGCGGGAGGACACCGGTTTGCTACGACGCCTTGCTACGATGCCCTGACCCTCCAGCATTAACTTATGCTTGGATCCTGGAACAGACGTGGATCAACTAGGTTAAGTGCTTTGAGACAATGCTCATTGTTAAAAGCGCTATGTAAATAAAATTGAAGTGAAAGTGAATATGTGCAATATGAGGTTTTATGTACACTACTTGGAAAAAAAACATCCATAAACATATCCATTAGTGGGTCATAGAAAGCTGGACACCCATCCGAGGGCACACAAAGTGGGCAGAATACCAGTCAATAGCAGGGGATACAAACTCACGGATTATATGCAATTTATAGACAGCAATTTGGGTAACTTCAGTTTTGAACTGTGAGATGAAGGCCTTGGAACATGAGGAGAGCAAGTGGAGTGTACTCACTCAGAAAAGGGACCAGATTCAAACCCCCAACGCTGGAGGTGTTAGGTGATAGCAGTACCTACCATGCCATCCACCCCATTGAGGACACAATTGCATCAGGTAATATTATAATACAACCCTTGTGAAATTACTGCACTGTAGAGATACAGAGGTGACTGCTGTGTTTCAGTTTTCAGTTGCCCACAATGCACTGGGGTGGCGTACCGCTGTTGTGGGCCTCCAGTTGAGACAGGGAGTTGACGGTGACTTTGCACATGGGGCAGTGGAGATGTTGTCTGTCCTTTTTAGGGTCTCGGTCCCCCTGTGGCCGGGGCTCTGCCTCACTTCTGGGTGACTCCTGGGGCTCGTGCTCAAAGGTGGGAGCCTCAGGGACACCAGTGTCTGATGCAGACTCTGACAGCTGGGATACGGGAGACCCCTGGGAGGAGCCCAGAGCTGGGAGCTCCGAAGACAAGGCCTCTGACGAGGGCGTGAGCATGAGCGAGCTTCCAGGGGACACGTCCACCTTCACAGCTTCCAGGTTTGAGTCATGGGCTGTGGGGAGAATTCAGAGAGTGCTCCATCTCACATTCCTTAACACAAATTGCACTCACCGACTTGATAAACCCATGCAAGCATGCTCAATATACTAGGGTCAGAACTGTTAGAGGTTCATTGGTCAACTGAAAGAATGAAACTTCTTATTTTATATATATTTATTATATGAATCATCTTCCATAACTACTAATCAAGTACAGGGTCTTTGTGAGTCTAGAGTGTATCCCTGGAAACACAGGGTACAATGCAGGGAACACCCAGGATGCCATGCCAGTGCATCAGAGGGCACACACAGATAAACACGCGCACACACAGACGCACACATGTCATGCTTTGGGCAATTTAGAGACAACAATTCACTGAGCGCGTCTTTGCCCCCAGCCAACAGTGCTACCCATAGAGGACATGCAGTAAAAACCAGTCATTTCCAAAATGAGGTACTCCTTACATTTGCATGTTCATGCTTTGTGTATTACAGAGTAGCCCATCGTCATATTAAATTTGAAGTGTAGCTTCTTTTCAGTGTGAACAGTGCAGACAGAGACAAAAGGCCATTGAAGCTCAGTTATTAAGACTCAGCCTACAGACTGCAACACACGAGATAAGCTTTGGCAGGCTCATTACACCCCACCACCTCACCCCCCCCCCCCACCACCCCCCCCAACCCCCACACACCCAATCACCCACTATACCACCCACCCCCCCACCCTCCCCCCACTAA
>JAACJT020000075.1:11022177-11048932 GCA_009936485.2 Gymnarchus niloticus | reverse complement strand
GCTCCACCGCCCAAAAGACCTCTCCCGTCGTCATCTCCCCCAGCCCCCACCCCCCCACCCCCCAAACCACAGACACCCAACGCGGCTTATCTCCCCCCCCCCCCCCCCCCCCCCAAAAAAAAAAAAGACCATGCAGACCTCAACTTCAGCAAACTCCCACTCCATTTCATTTGGAGCAGATGATCTCACTGGTCCCCTATAACTGCCACCGTCAACTGATTTTTTTTTGGAAATCCATTAGGAAAAAAGATAAAGATCTGACTATCTGTGTGTGAAATGAATGAGTAAAAAACAAAATGGAGAGGAGAGTCTCTTGATGGTGGTGTAGTGGACATAGTGATCCGGGCGTCCCTCTGCTCGGGGTCGAGCCCAGGCTCTGCTCAGATAAATGAACAGTTCATGAGGCCACAAGTGAGACCAGGGAGAACTGAGGAACCAGGGATCGGAGCATTCAGAAGACCAGCTGCCAAATGGGAAGCGAAAATCACAACTCCACATCTGACTAGATGCTTATTTTTGTAATCAGCCTCCATGATTGAAATAACATATACATCAAGATTAAAATAGTCATGCGCACATCAAACCTAAAACAGCCACAGAGAGGACTTCAATTTTCCAAGCAATAAATGATTGTTTTATCAGTTAACTTTTCTTGTTTGAAACAGGCACGGGCCTGAGTCGGATAAACAATTGTAATATGGATGGATGGATGGATGGATGGATGGATAGTTGTTTGAAACACCTGCTGAGCCAGCAGCACCAAGTGATTTTAAGAAGTTTGGATTTGGCTAAAAGACTATGCAAACATCTGTGTTGGGACCACCATAGTTAGAAATGGCCTAGTGAAATGATTTTACTGCATGTCGAGTACCAAATACCTCTCTTTTGCTGAATTTATGAATATACTACATGGTCAAAACTTTGTGGACACCTGCCTGTGTATTATCTCATTCAAAAACCAAGGGTATGAATTGCTGGTCCTTCCTTTGCTGCCATAATAGCCTCTACTCTTGTAGAAAGGCTATTTTATTAGATGTTAGAATATTGTTGGTCGCTTTTGCTTCCATTCAGCCATAGCAGCATTAGGGTGGTTTGGGATTGATGTTGGCTGATCAGGTCCCTTTCTTTTAGTGAGGCCTACCACTTCACAACTGAACTCTTGCTTCTAAACATTTCCATTTTACTGTCAACTCCGCTTGCAGCTAACCAGGACAGAAATGTGACAAACTGACTGGCTGGAAAGGTGGCATCCTATAATGGTGTCACTTTAAAAGTCAGTAACCTCTTCAGAATGACCAAATTTGTCACCAGTGTTTGTTGCTGGAGATTGCCTGACTGTGTGTTTAATTATATATCTGTACCAGCAATGAGAATGGATTAATTAGCCAAGTTAGCACAAGAAAAAAATCAATTCAGTTAAAGAGTGTCTTAAAGATATGTGTGTGTCTCCTGTACTGAAAGGTGCCGCACCAGCCCAATGTGCTGCACTTTCAAATGTGGGAATGATCCTGCTCAGCTTGTGTCTGGGGTTAGCGAGGTGAAGGTGCAGGTGGAAAGAACTGTTGAAAGAGCTAGGGGCACAAAGCTGCTGTGTGTGTGTTGGAATGATGTTGGCAAGTCAGCATAATTAGAGGCACCCAAATAGGGTTTCAGTACTCATTCCTTCACTGGTCTTCATTAATATTGGGTAATCATAACCCAGGTTCAAACAAATGAACAACTCATCCTCATTGCCTTCAAACATGCTATTTAACCCTCGTCTAAAGTCATATTTTTGACCTTCATTCCGTTCCTAAAGACTGGCATCACATCCATGTGCATCCTGAGGAAGGTGGTGTGGACTTCAGTGGGTTAGGCATCTGTGCCGACGTCTGCAAGTTAGCAGGTTCAAATCTGGGTTCCGGCAGGATAAGCCCATCGCTGATACGCTGCTCTCTGAGCCTGGCTGTTCTCAGTTCTATTCTGCTTTGTATAAAAGCATTTTCTATACAAGTTTAAAGGGGGCTCTTTGTAACCTTGTACTGCATGGAAGATGGATGGATAGATGAATGGATGCCATTCCAATGGCAGGCCAGAGTGGACATCCCGGCACTGTCATGTCTATTCTCCTCGGATGACAGAGAGATTGTGACGGATGAGTGAGATCGATAACTGAGTCGAAGCAATGCCCCGATGGGCTTTTCAAAAGAGTTGTGTTCCTCTCCACGAAGGCGCTTGCTCTAACATCAATCGGCCCTCGCCCCACATGTGCAAACACCAACGGCGTCCCCTCAGTGGGGCACTAGGGCGGACCAGGACTGTTTCACATTGCTCAGGGCCCCACAGTAAATCCCTCGTCGTCAATCTTGACGTTGTTGCTGTCAGGCAATGAGCAGCAGGAGTCAGAAAGAAGGCTTGGAAGGCCAGAGGAATAAAAACCAGGGAGAAGACAGAGATGGTGCAGCATGGAATGAGGAAGGAGACGAGAAAGAGAATGCAAGAACCAAGATGGTGGGAAAACATAACATGAAGAGAAAGAAGAATGACTGGAGGAAGGCCTGATAAAGGATGGACTCACAGCAGGAGATAAACAGGGGATGGTGGAAAGAGAAAAGATACTAAAGACGTAATCGTGAATGAGACTGTGCTGTGGGTATGGCTTGTTTGGGTCACTCACCCATTCCCTCAGGTGCCCCCGCCTTCTCCCTGCTGTCTCTCCCTAGCGTTGGCCCTGGGCTCTGTTGCCTGTTCTTTTGGGCCTCCAGGGCCTTGAGCTTGCGGGCATGCTTGTGGCCCTTGTAGTGAGCCTCTGCTTGGTTCTGCAAGGGACACGGAGAGAGAGAGAGCAACAGGGTTTGTATTACTCTCTCTCACCCACACAAGTACGCATGCATGTCTCCAGTCTACCCCGCGACTAGCTGGTCTGCACCATACAAATACGGAACAGCCTAGAACATGTCTGAAGAAATGATCTCATTTACCTCATGAAAATGAACAAGACCTTTGTCAATGCCACTCAAATAGACATTGGAAACACAAAAAGGACCCAGCGGCCATTCATAAACAGCAAGGAAGAAGCCAAACAAAAGAATGTGCAGTAGTCTCATATTCGTCTTTGCAGAGTTACTAATGTTTTCACAGTGTTTCAGTGCTAGGTTAAACGGGCCCTGGGGAAAGCATGCAAGGTACTCCTTCCTCCAAGGAAGGTCTTTGGTGCATCTGATAACAGAGAGTGGACTATGAAGGGGACTCAGCGCCTTCAGGAATGCGAACGCTGCTGTCCAGAACCAGCTGTGCCGGCATAGTCCAAAGGGTTTAGATTGGAGCAGCCCAAACTGGGACCTGAAAGAGCCCAAACTGAGAGCCTTTCTTCAAATCACCCCGAGCCTCTGTGGGTGGGGCACTGCACAGGGTCTGCCTTAGTTATCAGTTTTCAGGTACAAATACGCCATGGAGATCTCCAGGGATGAGTTTGGGGCACCGATGGGTCACACCATGTTTGAGCATCACCAGCAGTTCAATTCATGCAGACAGACGTCAGCCCGCGGTATGCGACGTAAGGGAGCGTGAGTTCCCATCATCCAATCAGTTTGCTGCTGTAGGATAGAGGTGACAGATGTCATCCCACACAGTGAGCTGGGTCAGCAGTGGAGGGAGGGGCGGTATGAGGGTAATCATGACCAAAAGCAAACTGCTCTACACAACCACTGACACTCCCGTCACAGCGTTTCACCTGCTCATCGAACCCCCCCCCCCCCCAGCTTCTGGGCAACACCAACAGTCAGCTGGCCCTCAAGGGGCCACAGCAAAGCTGGAGACGGGGTGAGACATGACTTTTTTTGATAGTGAACCAAAAAAGAAATCACGCCCTCGCATTTGAGCAATAGATGCAGTAAGACTTCTCTGACTGTGACAGCTGGTTATAATATGAAGTACAGAAGTGAAAATGAAGAAAGGTACACTCTTTTTTTTTTTTAGAGAAGATGTTTGACATACTAAAGCCAGTGTTGAAAATTCTACTCTCTGAAGATGGTGCAGGAATGAAGTTGAAATCGATGCAAGAAATTGACCCGGAATAACAAAAGTTGTGGGCAAACATAATACCACATTTACTACATTAAATAGGCTAAAAATCTGCAGATACACAGGCAAACACAAAACAACAGGGGACGTCTGGCCTGCCAGGGACCTGCTCGTGCTTGAAGATGATACGCGTGCAAAACACAGGCAGAATACCTAGCAAGAATCAGACTTTTCCACAAATTGAGAGCACTGCTTATCTGAGCTTCAAAGAGGCTCCATATGTTTCCACCGGGCTTAAAACCAGACAAACACAAACAACGCTGACCTTTATTTTAACAGTAAAGGCATACAGTCCCCCCAGTACACTCCTACACATCAAATTAACCAGGGCACAGACTAAATATAGGGCAAGTCTTAGTAGTAAATAAATAAAATATAACCAATAACCAGACTGTACAAGCAGGTAAGACCTCCTTGAGTGGTTAGTGTGTGGCATGCAGACGTTATTTAGATCCATAAATATCAGGTCCTGCTGAACCAACATTGAATTTCTGATCTCTCTGGCGACAGTTTGCCACAGTGGGCCATTGCAGATATAAGCCTCATTAACAGAAACAAAGGCATCCCTCCCGGCCCAAGGAGGGAGTCGAGGATAGGCAGAGTCCTGCGCTTGATGCTGCCTCCTCCAGAGACAGCGGGAGTGAGGGATGGGAATCTTGGTTGCATCTATTCGCTCAGTGTTGACCCAGCCTCTGAGCTGTGAGGCCAATTGGAGGAGGAAGGATGACACATAACGAGGATGAGGCGTGATTAGGGAAGACATGTACATGAACTGAAAATGGCAGACGATTCACACATGACCCAGACCGTGGGGCGTGTCAGACGCCGTGAGCACGCTGCCCGCCATTTCAGTTCACCGCCATACGGTCACTTACACCCCACTTTCACGCCTGGTCTTTGAAACACAACCGTGCTCATCCAGGAGGGATGACCTGAGGGAGGGGGGTGAAAGTTCTCTCGAGCACCCACCTCGCCTGAGCCCTGGTGGGCACCCCACTGCCCTGTCCAGGCTCAGACTTAGAACCATGCTGTCTGGAGGCGGTGGAGTGTCAGCACTGAATAACAGCAAGCAATAACCATTTAGCACTCTGACTGCTAACCCCACCCCCAACCCATGGAGCACCGGGGGTCGCAGGAACTCCCAGCCATCTCCACGCTCAGCCAACCCACCCCCCCATGGGTCTAACCTTACAGACGGCTGAGCACAGCCCTGCACCCGCCTGTCCTCTCCCCCGGTTGGGGCTGCTGGCCTCGCTGTGGGTACATGGAGAGGGAAGAGAGCACGTTAAGGACCTCCAAAGGAAAACGGAACCGGACAGGCATTAACACACAGCCCTTCAACCTCGGCGGGACACAGATCACACAGCTGAAAGACAAAAGCGGGGGAAAAAAAATGAAAGGAAAAACAAACAAATCGTGGAGAAATTGAAGCTGTGATGGCACTCTGCATTAAGAAGGTAAGGTTGATGTCTAAATCCAAGGCTACCTGTGTATGGTGAAGAATGCTGGAGATTGCATAATTGGTTTGGTGGCATGGGGCAGAATGTTATCTAGCAAATTGCTTTGCAACCACGTGCTCATTCTGCCGAGATGCTAACGGTCCCCTGTGTCATTAAGGTACATGCTCATTTAATTCCAGACAATGAATAAATCTCCTGTGTATGTGATTTCTGTGTTATTTTTCAACCCCTTGGTTCTCTAGATGTCATGTGGTTCTGGTAATGTGACCACAGGGGAGCGCGAGAGACTGCGGATTCGCCCGTGAACTCGTCATTTGTGAGCAAGGCAAGGAAACATGGTCGATATTGAAATATGACAGTAATAAAGAAGCAGCATTTCTGCTTACAAAACCAAGTGATGTTTTAATAATAAAAAATATCCATTATGGACAAACATAAAAATTCCTGTCAGTTTGAATAACTGTAATAATAAAAGTATAAAATAAGATGACGTGAATTACAACCAAAGCAGGAAGCGTGAAGTGGCGAATATTCATCACATCACATGACATCCTCAGAATGCCTAGGCTGGTGGCTCCGGCTGGGTCTCTGCGATGGACGCCTGGGATTAATCCATCTCATTAATGCTGCCTAACATGGTTTGATTAGCAGGGAATCTGCAGTAAACAGCACCTAAAATCAGCTCCAGGGAACCAGCCAAATCAAATAGAGGGGGGAACCACAGGGGTTACTTGGCAAAAGTCCTCCAAATGTGAAGTAATTCAGGTTTGGGGGGGACGAGGGGCTTAATTAAACCTGAGTTTAGGTGCTAACACACGTGGGTGGAGCTGAGGGTCCACATAGCCCCGGTGGAGCTGCATGTCGTTGCACAGCTCATGCATATGTTCATGCATATTCCACAAGAGGCTGACAGGAGCAGGATGTGTATGACTGAGGCATTTAAACATTCATGGAGGCAGACTGATTGTAATTTGAATGGTCAGAGATGTGGAGAGAGAGAGAGAGAGAGAGAGAGCCTCTCAGCTTACTACTGATAAATGTGCCTGGCCTCCTTCAAAGGCATGCCTTATTAGAATTCTGTAAATTTTGTTCCCTGCCATATAAATGCAAATAAGTAATAAAATAACTTGCGGTACAAATCAAACCAAAATGAATTAAATTTGTGAGGATCAAATAAAAAAAGAGAAGAGCAACTGCAATAAGACTTTGCTCTGAATGGCAGACTAAAATTTCAAAAGGGCCGAAAACAAAGGTCGCAACTTGCTTGGCATTAATTGCTAATTAGTTTTTAGGTAACCTGGGGGGCCGTGTTGTGGAAGACAGGTAAGTCAACCGTTATGAGGCTGCAGGCCCCTGGAAATCAGGCCATTTCATATACAGCTAAAGCTCAAGTCAGGTCAAGCCAAAAGGGTTTTTCAGTCAGACCATCCATACGGAAATATACAGTGGTACAGAATAACGATCACTCAGGAGCACAGGGTTACAGATAGCAAACTACAAAAGAACAAAAGGACGAGCTGACTAGCAATTAAAAGTGCAAAAACATAAGCAAGATGGGGGGGGTTACACTTAAGACTATACTTAACGCATATGAGACAATGAATGATAGACAGTAGGGTAGCATTAGATCATCTCTATGACCCATCTCCACCACATAACTGTTTCAATCAGAAAAGTAATTTGACCTTGATATTGTAGAACTGAGGGTAGCAGCTGTAATTTTCATGGGGGTGGGGGGGCAAAGAGCCATATACGTATAATTCTGATAAGATGCTGCTTCCCATGTAGAAAACAAACATACAAATAGAACGATTACAGCTCAAATAAGCAGAATCTGAGGCACAAGACGAGTTGGTGTGACATATCTGCTTTATGCTATATTTGGCTAGAGACAGCAGGAGTAAGATCGAGAGGCACAGGAAGAGGAGGAGAAGGACCAGGAAAAGGTAAAAAACCTTCCCAACAATTTCAAAAATGTGTTCGTGAACTTTCTTGGAAACCATAGATTAGCATAGCATAAATCTACTTTGTAGAAGATCTGTTAATGTAGTAGGTCAGTTTTCCATCATCATGATGAGTCTTTAACCATTTAAGATTTCTACAATCTGTGTGCGTGTGTGTGTGTGTGTGTGTGTGTGTGTGTGTGTGTGTGTGTGTGTGTGTGTGTGTGTGCGTCAGAATCATGAGCTCCTTTAGCACAAAGTTACGCTATGTCAGCCACGGTCAAGCTGACAAAGATTAGCTTTTCTTTTTTATCCAAAGCATATGAGACACGAGGGGCACTATAAACGTGAAAACATCCACATAGACTGGGATGGCTTGAAAATGTGCAGCCAGTCACAGGTGTACTTTTTTACAGATTGTTCCATCCAATAATAAAAGGAAACAAAAGATGAGAATGGAAAAGAATGGAGATGTGAAATAAAAACAGGTTGGCTTGGGGGATAAAAGAACAAATCTATCGGGTTTTTACTGAGCATCGAAAGTCTTCTCGCAGATCTGCCCCAAATGATCACGTCCGGCTCCCCCCTCTCAGTGGAATGTCAGGAAGATGAGAAATGAGATCTGTCGCCCTCCCCAAATTGGGGGCGCTTCAGGAACATGCTGACACATTCATCTTTTTACACTTCTGAACACCTTTGCAGAGTGCACGTGTGTGGTGTTTGTGTATGTTTGTGTGTGCGTACGCACGCACACGCATAAGCAAGTGTGTGTCTGTCAAAAATCAAAACTGAAATGCAGAAAATAAACACCTTTCTGTGATGACAATTACCTCCGCTGCCTGCTGATAAGTGGTCACTCTCTCCCTCCCCTCTTAATCCCCAGCATCAGCAACAACAACAACAACAACAACAACAACAACAACACTGTAGTGTTAATATGCCCACAGATACAGGCCAGCCCTATTCACATGTAAATGCACATGAAAAGTGTAGCCCGCACAGCTGCACGCAAACACGCACCCACACGCAAAAACACCATAGCCCTACCAGCATCTCTATCTGCCTGTAAGCAGGCCTCAATCTCCCGGAATGTCCCAAAAAAAAATTCAACCGCTAAGACAGGGGTAGGAAGCCCTTATTTTCTTCCAGCCAACCATGCATTAGCAAGCCATTGACTGAAAATATCTTTTCAATACTCGACATGGCATTTATTCAGAATGAAACTAGCAAAGGGAAATTGCTTAGGATCTCCTGAACACCAATGTCACTTTTAATATCTAATGTCATACATATTCAGAAACGTTCATTTGCTGTCTGAAAGGAAATAGGATTGTGTCACGAGAGTGTGCAAAATCAAGAGAATTCAAGTCAACCATCTAAGTCACTCTAATATGATATGAAAGTAGTGGGAAAGCACGAGGTGCAGGAGGACAGTCTGGGAACACTACAACAAACAGCAGGGAGCCAGGCAGTCACACTGACCGTAGAATTGAAGCGCAGGTGGCAAATGTTGCAAGAGATGATCTGCTTCTTTTTTAGGGGCTGGGGGACACCGAAGGTGTGGTTGATCACGGCCTTTTGCACAGGATCCATCTGTTGGAGACAGAGAGACGGTTGCTGATCTTTTGCTTTCTTTCACGTGTGCTTTTTGGTCTGAAATGTGCCTTTAGTTGTTTTTTCACCAAACAAAACATAAATCGACAAGTTATCTATCCAATGAACTGAGTGCCCAATGCTTTCAGAGCCCCGTTGTGGATTGTTTTTGTCAGTAACGGTACTGACCAACAGTGGATTCCATTGTTGCTACAGGCATTCAAATCAAGGACCTCGTAATTCTTACGGTGGTCTGTACAGTAAGCAGTGACATGGGATAGCAGTATTTATCCTGGGAGCATGTGACAGAACTCCACACACAATATACCTAAGCTTAAAGTATAGAACAGCAGAGGAGGTAAACAGCTTGGATCTGCTGTCTGCTGGTAGTGAAAAACCATTATATTCAAAACCTGTCCTGGCATTTTCTCTGTCTGTACTGAACAACCACTTAACCGCAAGAAAGGACAATCTTGGTCTTCAGCGGTCACAGTCCTGCAATGTTAACAGTGGCTCTTCTCTACCTTTTTAGCAAAGTGAACTGTGGCCTGTAGTGAGTCATTCCAGCCATACTACAAGCACTCTGCATTCAAAGGGTCCGTTTTTTTCAAAACATTTTTTGTAATGTAGAGAGAAATAAATGAAAGAATCTCACAGCATCTCTCCATCTTTGAGAAAGATGCAAGGAACTTTATTAGTCATTCCTAGGGTACTTATGGTGCTAATGTCTTGCCATAGAGATTAATGTTTATATACTGTATATAATGAAAGTCTAGTTAGATGGCTGATTCGTACACATTTCATAAGTCTGAGACACAACCTGAAGAGGACAATCAGATCAATTTGCATAGCGGCTTCAGTTAAATTAATAGGGTAATTCAGTTATTTATTTTCCTTGTTTTGGTGTCTGAGTCACAGATTGAGAAACCATGTTTTCAGAGAACACATTTGAATTAGTGCCAGACCGACGGCAGAAACACCAGATTAAGGGACTTAGTGACCAGATAATTACTTTGGCAAAGCAATTAAGATCTGAGGCTGGGTGACAACCAACCTAGGGGACCTGTGATTTTACTTTGTCAGTATTTATTTCAGGTTCTGGGACAAAGGTGCACATTACCCCAGCAAAGCCCTGGAGAGCAGTGAGATGCATTTTTCCCTGTGGACACAACCGCTGCCATGGAAGCTAAACTTCTCAATACTGCCCTCCGGGTATCTTTCAGGGGGAACAGCTAACAAGTGTTTGTTTTAGGAGCTCCAAGAATGCACCCTTTATTCAGCTCCAGTCATCCCAGTCATGCCAGTATAAACATGCCCATTGTCCTGAGGTGCTTTTTTTTCTGCAGAGGGATTTATCCGATAGCCGGTGCCTCAGAGGCGCATGATAAGAGTTTTCAGCGGACAGTGGTAAAGAAGGGTGGGGGATGTTGGTGGAAGCTATTTAGTTACAGAGACAGGTGCATTCATCTTAGCAGTACACGGCGGGAACAAGGCAGCCATTATCAGACCTGTGCAAACCAGAGTCCGGCCGAGCGGGCAAGGGAGGCAGTGGTCCGTCGGGGAGAGGGATGATTAATGGCACATCTGTGTGTCCCCAGCTTCCCCTGGCACATGCCACGTGTCACCCACCTGGGCCGCGTGCTAATCAACACCTCCAGGATATGGGCGGAGAGTGATCTGAGTGATGGAGGTAGGTGAGGCTGGACAGGGGTGGAAGACAGGCCTCCACTCTGTTTGTCAAAGTGGACTGCTCAGGATTTTAATTGCAGGCAACGGGGCTGCAATTATCCTAAATTTGTGAACCTTTGTTTTGACCCTGCCTCACGGCTATACAACTGACGTGGATGGCTTTTGAGAAGAAACCTCTCGAAAAGCCGGTCTGCTCTGCAGCACGGCCTGAAGCCCCTCGACAATGAAAGGATCGAGCAATGCTTCCCGTGGCACCCCATCCCCCACCGTTGTGACACTCCCACACACTCAGAAACCACCTGAGCACCCTGAGAAAGACTTCTTCACAAAACCAGCTTCTCCATCCACAGTGTCTGAGTTGACCGTCATCAACAATCTGCTATCTTCACCATCAAACCCTCAGCAGACTATGATCTTTTACCCACTATGGATTCTACTTCACCACTGCCCTCCTACAAGGAGTTCAGTTCGTCAGGTTTTATTTTCTTAAATTCCTATACCTAAGCACTTTGTGACCGCGCTATATAAATAAAATTGAATTGAATTGAATATACCAATAACTAGAACCCAAAAGCTTCAACTCACTTATAAACTAATTGAAACTTAACTGAAGACTAACTAAAGCCCAAAGTCACCCTCCTTGCCCATCATGCAAACAAAGCCACAGTAAAACCCCAGAGTCTTTCCGTTCGCTGTTGCCCTGGCTTGCCGAAAGCCATTAATTAGCTAGTGAACCAGTTGTCCTTGAATTCTCATTTAGCTAATGTGGTTCGCCTGGGAAGATGCCATGCTGGAGCTGGTGGTGGGCGACGGCCACGTCCCTGGGACATTAGGCTACTGGGGTGAACATGCACCAGCGGGACCTGCTGGGAAAGCTGACAGGTTAAATGCATCTGAGTGGCCCTGGAAGCCGCGTCGCTGAAATAATTTACCACGGCTATTTTGGCAAATCAGAAGCAGCTGCTGATTGACTTTGAGCGCCTGCTTTGGGTGGCTGGGTCCATACAGTGGGGCATTCAAAGCAGCGTACAAAATGAGGCTTTTGTACATTTGTTGAACCGCCTTAAAATGCCCGCTAAATTGTACAGATATGCATATCAAGTTTCAATATCCCTTCAATCTAATTCCTCGCATATTTTACTTCTTTTGTGTCACCTTTGTGAAAGTGAGCCGGGAGGTGCGTGGCTGCAGGCACATATGAGGAAAGGTCTAAAAATTGAGTAAAAGGAATTATACAAGAACAACATTGAGAGAAAAAATAATTACTTTTCAGTGTTTACCTTAGTGGCTTTTCCAGCACAACATGTATGGCTTCAATGGTAAATACAGCACGCACTTGACAGAGACAACACATTCACCATATTGACACTTTTATGTGGCGGGCCAGATTAATAGTTAGCTAACACCAGTAGCTTAGGAAAAGAATTGAATTTCATAGGTTAAAGGTTCAAAGTGCTGAAAGTTAAGACTGTCATAATTATGAAAGTATCTGAGTGGTTGTCACCTGTTGCACTAGGCTTGGACCGTGTTAAGAGTACGGCTGTACTCTATAAGAGGGTAAGGGTGGCATGAATCATTGAACTTCAGACTAGCCTGGAGTATCTTCACTACACATACGACATATGAGAGGGTTCGCAGACTTTTCATGTAGGCTTTGTTGACTTTTTGTGTGCTAGTTTTCCATTTAGCAACAACCCAATGAAGTTATCTGTACTGGAGAATCTGTAGTGTGTAATTATACAGCAAACAGGGCAGCAGAGAATGGTTCAATATTCATTACATAATTGAAGATTAAATGCAGACTGAATGCGGTGGTCTGGAAGGCAGATGAGGGGGTGGGCAGGCAGACGACAGCTGAATGGAGCTTACCGTGTTGAAATTGGGAAAGAGGCTGAGGGGCGAGGAACCGTCAAGCCGGAAGGGCAGAAGGTGCTTCAGGTCCAGCTGTGGCTGCAGGGGACGTCCTGGGACAGGCAGGGGGGCTAGCAGGGGGCCACTTTGTGTGGGAGTACCTGCAGGAACATAACATCCTAAGTGGGGTCAGGTGGCGGTGCTATTAAGTCACATTAAATCACCAGTCCCTAACAGCCCTAAATGATGAACCAGAAACATTTATTCCTGCCCTTCAGTTCGTTAAACCAAAAACCCAAATAAAGTTCCTGTTTCATTGTCTCACCTCCATCACACATGTATCTGCTTGTTGAGTCGACCACAGTAAGTCTTACAAATACATGTAAATGTTTTTGCTTTTTTAAGTGTTTTCATTTCATTTGCTTTGCGATGACAAAAAGGCCAGGATCGTAACTGTCTGAAACCCAGTCAAGTGTTAGATTTAAATTTTTTATGTACTATACCTAGCCCAGAAACAGCCTTCCACTTTACAACAACAAGATCCAAAGCAACACACATTGAAATTAATTAGGGGAGCCTGCACTAATGACGACGATGATGAATGTTTAGCTTAGCAAAACCACACTGTTCAAACTCATAAGTGGGCCAAATGTTATCCCAGGGGCAAAGCCAGTTGATGGGTGCCTGGGGCACTTTGGTACGGTGCCCACCTCACACTTCTCTCTTTAATCTTCCGGAGGGCCAGAAAAGCCCATTGTGGGGTACTTATCTTCTGCTGGCTCCTTGCTGCTGGTTCGCTGTGCCCTGCTTTTCTGCCTCATTACAGTTAGAAACAGAGCCACTCTAGAGGTGCCCAGCTACCCAATAAACCTCTCATAGCAAAGATGTTCTTTCTGTAATAGCAAATGTGCATACACATCAGCCCTAAGACCCTGAATTGTGTTAGCAGTGGGAAGATGATTCCTGACTCGAACTCATTAGAATACATATTCAGGAATCAAACGTCATTGGTGGGTCAAGGTCTTGCCCAGAGCATGGGCCTCAGGGACAATGGGGTTTGAGACCATAATGTGGAGTCACTCTCAGCCCAAACAGGCATTCACAAGGCAAGACTCTCCAAGGAAAACAACCTATCAGCACTATTTTATTGCCTTGATTTTTTTTCTTGACAGCCCAACCCTTCCTCCTGCTGATCTTTATTGCTGCAGGTTTATGTTCTATGGTTTCCACGGACTGTTAGATATTGAAGTGGTGAGGTACAGTACCTGTTTACCATACGATGCCTGTACCGCACTGAGCCTACCCATATTTTAATGATGTACGTCACCACTGGGAAGCTGGTATTGACTAACCCGCCTGCCCCCCAAAGGTCACTGTCGAACAAACCAGGTAGTGTTTAGCGAGAGGAAGAACTTATTAAAGAAAATGTTGTTGTCAGGATGAAGACATTAGTGGAGTTGCAAAGTAGACTGTGTCAATTCTAGATGCTTTACATCTGTGGTTGTTTCACTAGCTGGCTTGGTGTCATTTGGAAAGGCATTTTTCAGCTCTGTATTTGTGGCTGTGGGTCACCAAGGAACCACATCACTCCCATAGGGTACATCACTGACTGCAACATCCTGACACATTAGTGGTTAAAAATGCTTTATCACACATTACATTAAAGCAGCTTTAAATCATTAAATTCTCAAACCAGCTGACTGACTTGAGTTAGATTAGAGGTGAAGGAGTTATTAGTGCTTTATGGTTTTATGTCTTCAGCTTAATATCTCATTTCTGAGCTTTGGTAGCTGCTAAAAATATAACATCAAAATGCAGCTCACTTGTCTGTTGCTATGTCCATCCCTACTAACTTGACCTCAGTGATATGTTCCCCTGAATCCTCAGCAGACCCACCAATCAGCCGTGAGTGTGTGGTGGAGGCGGAGTCTGGGGAGGCCTGATGGTCGCGGCTAACCATAAAACAGCAGGGAAAACGATAACAGAGTAAGAAAGTATGGTATTTCATCAACATTTAGCTTAATCATTCCTTGTTTGCACGTCCCCGTGATGGTTAGCACAAGTCTGGCAGGACTGTCTGAATACAGATTGAGATGCCCTGTTGAATCAGTGATCTGTACTGGTACTGTAAGCAACAAACCCCTGGAGGTGGAAGATGGTGATGATGAGGGTGAGGCTTCTTCATTTTGACTCTAGCCGCTCAGGCAAGTGTGGTGCCAGCAGCAAGAAAGCATTTCTTTTCATTCCTCACCCCTGGCATGTGCTGCCATTCAGCCTGTGTTGCCTGACTGGCCACTTCCTGCTGGGAGCTGTGTGGCCTGGGTCTCAGTACGCATGCGTGGTTACATAAACACCACTGGGAGTTTCTGGACAGCTAAGGACATGAGCAAGAGCAGTAAAAAGTGGACAGTGGCTGAGAGGTTGTGCCTTACATCAGCTGGGCAGGTCACCCCCGCTGTCCTGCTGCCATAGCAGCATTTTACAGGGCCAGACCATCAACTGTTTTCCACAAAACAAATGTGCTTGGATCCAACATCCATATCTTCTGTGGTCATACCATAAACATGAACGCAAGACATTTTTTACGTGGTACAACTGTTAGGTCTAACTGAAGATGAGGAGGTTGACTACACTCAAATTTTTGTCAAAGATTAATATAGGCCTAAAAGAAGCCTTTCAGAGAGGCCTCATAAAAGGATGGATCTGTAGTGTTTTAGTGCTCTTAATAAAGACCTGGACTCCACCTTCATTCAGCCTTTGGCTCATGGATGACACGTTAGCAGTATGAAACATATTTGGTTTGATTACAGCAGTTATCTTAGTAGTACTGTAGCCTCACACCTCCACGTATGGGGGTTTGAATTTGGCCCCTGGCTTAAAGTTTAAGTTTTCATGTTGTTTCCCTGTCTCGTGTGGGTTTCCTCCCACAGTCGAAAAACATGTAGTTATACGAACTGGTGCCTCAGAACTGTGACTGTATGTGTATGTGTGTACACGAGTGTTTGTACTCTGTGATGGACTGGCATCCCGTCTAGGGTGTCCCCAGCATTATGGCTTATACTTCCTGTGGTAGACTCCAGGCTCACCAAGACTACATTACATGGAAGAATGGATACTGCCAGGTTATGCATGCAGGCATACAGACTGTGTTTAATTTACCCCTAATACTTTACTAAGACATCTCAGAGATTAACAGCCTCTAATCACTCCATTTTAAAATATATTTTGATTTAAGATAACACAGATTAAAAGAAAGTGGCTCTGCTAACTACTCATGCTACTATTTTTTAATGCACACACATCACTGCTTAGTTGAAAACATCGAAGTAGGCTATAGTTTGAAACACTGAAAACAGATCAAAATTCTTAAATCACAATGAAAATTCAGCCACACGTACATTTTCAATAACTGTTCATTCAATACAGGGTTCATTTTGGGTAAAAAAGAGCCATTTTTCAAGGCCAACATGTGACATAATACCACATGGTCCAAATGAAAATTCTGTCTTCAAGTTGGGAATCAATATCAGCAGGTGACAAGTGCCACAGCTGGTGGGGCAGAAAGTGGAGCCTTTTTTGTTATTGATCTTGTATTCCTACATGTAGAACACCATCTGCTGTGAGGAAAGAGGAGGTGTACCTTTATCACTGTGGTGAGAAATAAGGGGAGAGGGCGGACACAAGCTAGAAGTCACATCGCACAAGGAGCAGAAAAATGCAGACGGATGGATTTTCATTGTGCCTCACAGTGCGTATGGCGATAACAGATTTTGCTGACAACAACAGCAGTTATATCAAGGACAACACGCGACAGAGCAATTACATGGCTTTCCTAACGTAAGTTTGAAGTGGCAAACAGAGATGGCAACAGCATGGGTCATGGCTGGAGCTTCAGAATACAGTCACCTCAGATGAAGTCATGGCTGGAGCTTCAGAATACAGTAACCTCTGATGAGGTCATGGTTGGAGCTTCAGAATACAGTAACCTCTGATGAGGTCATGGCTGGAGCTTCAGAATACAGTGACCTCTGATGAGGCCATGGCTGGAGCTTCAGAATACAGTGACCTCTGATGAGGTCATGTCATACATGACAGACTAAACTGCTCAATTCAGTTCCTTCAGATACTATGGGGGGATAACAGTTTAATGTGGCAGATATTTAAGTTAATTTTCATTTCAGGGTCACCAGCATCAAAACAAATACAGTCAAGTTTATTAACCATACCCTGTAGTGTGGCACACAGCGCATACAGCAGCAAGTCTAATCTATAAAGCACCTTTCTAAACTCCAATTCGGCCTCCCATTTTGGCAGTGGCACAGAAGGGTCTGCCCAGGTCACGGGACCAGAATGCAGAATGCAGGTCCAGGCATCGAACCCCCCTTCATGACCTGAGCTCTTCCTGCCTTCCCTCTCAGTCCTGTCGAAGCCAGCCTGGCGTATTGCAGGAGTCCGTTGCCGAGAGTCACATGACAGCCGGGCTTGTTCTGCCTCGCGGAGCGCGGTTGGATATTAAGTGGAGGGGATTAACACAGTGCGGCAATTTTCACCCTCCGGCACTCCGCTTTTAATCAGACACCTTGCATATCAAGTGCCAGCCCGCAGAGATGCCGTGACAGCGGAGGCCCCCCTGCAACCTACTTATAGTTAAATGGACACGTTTTCATTCCCTAGGCGACAGGGTCCCCTGGCTTTATAGAATGACCTTCCCCATTCTGCACCCCCCCCCCCCAAAAGCAGCATTTTCATAATTCCTCATGCTGTCAAAAATGATCAAATACTACCTTGTAGGAAGACTGGTTAACAAAACCGACTGATGTGACTGGAACTTGTGCGCTGCCACGAGCTCATGAACATTTCATCGAGTTTGAGCTCATCAGACCGGAAGGCCACAGGCGGCACATACGTCAGCACTGGACACAGAGGGAGCCGTCAGCCTGTGATGATAAGTGATACAAGGACGAGTGACACTATGATTATAAGAGATGATTAGCAGGGGAGTTGGTAGTACCAGTGGGTGGATTACAGCACCCATAATCAAATGAAGCAGGGTGAGATCAGGTAGGGGCTTTGGATCCTCCTGTGGGCAGGGTGAAGTCACATGACAAAGCTATTCAGTCGCCAGTGTTAAATGACCCCTAATCCCTCAAAACTGCTGTCTGTATTTTTCTCTCCGGCAAGAGTACACAGCCGAACGCTAATGACTGATCCCTCAGCCAGTTTTAGCTGATCCCCCACCCAGTTTTAGCGCTTCCCGAGACCCAAAGCCTACTTGGTTTCCCTGTTTTGTTTTCTTCTTGCTGCTGAAGCTGAAATGGATGTATTTTGTTTTTTAGACCCCATCTATTTTTGTTTAACTGGTCCCAAAATAAAGCCCTCATTCCTCTCCGCCATCCGCATGTCATATTATCTTCCTTGCCATCCTGCCGTGGGGCGAGCATCTCGATGCCCGGTCAGTAACCATGTCTAATGACCTCACTTCTCTGCGCATCTATATTTAAGTCACCAGGACGCCAGAGGACAGACCGCAAATCTGACGGTGCTCTGCGCATGCACTCCCGTGCTCCCGTCTCTTATCTCATCGAAAGCACACGTTCCTGCGCAGGAAATGAGATGTGACAATGCAAGACGGGCCCCGGGCTGCAGTTTCAGCTCCAGTGCTAATGCTGGCAAAGCAGCTAATTTAATCTGTAAGACACGCAGTGCTGGCCCTCATGTTGTCTGTCCGAAGTGCTGCTGCTATGACTTTAAGATGATGGGCATTTAATAATCATCTGATGCAAAATGTATAACATACAAAATGAAAAAATGTATTGCTGAAATTTTTAATCAGCTTCTTCAGTAAACTAGAGAGAACGAGGCCTTCACTGGGTAACCCTCATCGATCATTACACTGACGTAAGGCGGATTACTCTAAAGCACGGAAGCGGACCATGTGAGCTTTTGGACCAGCCCATCACTTCCACCCAGCTTAAACCTTTTACCACACAGTAACCACAAGATTTCCAAATCACAACTCTCTTCTCTACACGAACATGTAGTGCAAACCGCCTCCTGGAGAAAGTAAAGCAAGCGATATTAGTTCTAATTCGTACGAAAGGGACAATCTTGGGAAGATGACCTCATGAATGGGACAGATAATTGGAAATAAGTTTTAATAAGAATCACATAAAACAGCTGAGAGAGGAAGGCTGCTGCAAATAAACAGAGCCACGTTAGCAGTTAGCATAGTACAAAAAGGACATACTGCAGCTTTAGTGGTCCTGCCTAATAAAATGAGACATATTACTCATTCAATAGGCTATGAGTGCGACATGGAGTCGGCTAATTAATATCACCATAATATGACCTGGAGGTTTATATTTTATTAAAGGAAGAAGTCCTTCCATCCATCCATTCAACTAAACAACCAACCAACCAACACTGAATTATAGCAGGAAGAAATGATACCAAGAACAATGTTAAGGTCAGTCACCACCAGTCTCTCTGCACACATTTCATTGTTTCTTTTGCATAAAGATTATTTCAAAATAAAAGTCCAAAATTCATTCAGATTGTGCAGGCAAAACACACACACACTATATATACCTACTGGCCACTTCATTAGGTACATATGTTCAACTGCTTGTTAAACCAAATGTCTAATCAGCCAATCACCTGGCAGAAATTCAATGCATTCAAGCATGAAGACATAGTCAAGGGAATCTTCAAAGGAGGAAGCTCAAACCAAGCATCAGAATGGGAAAGAAAGGTAATTTAAATGACTTTGAATGTGGCATGATAATGTTGGTGCCAGACAGGCTTGTTTGAGTATTTCAGAAACTGCTGATCTACTGGGATTTTCATGCACAACCATCTCTAAGATTTAAAGAGAATGGTCCGAAAAAGAAAAAAACATCCGGTGAGAGGCAGTTCTCTGGGCGAAAATGTCTTGTTCATGGCAGAGGTTAGAGAAGAATGGCCAGACTGGTTTGAGCTGACAGAAAGGCAACATTAACTCGTATAACCACTCCATTAACCAAGGTGTGCAGAAGAGCATCTCTGAATACAAAACACATCAAACCTTGAAGCAGATGGGCTACAGCAGCAGAAGACACATCAGGTGTCACTCCTGTCAGCTAAGAAATGGGAAACTGTGGCTATAGTGGGCATGGGCTCACAAAAATTGGACAATGGAAGACTGGAAAAACATTGAGTCTTGATTTCTACTGTAATATTCAGAAGGTACGGTCGAAATTTGGCATAAACGGCATGAAAGGATGGATTTATCCTACCTTGTATCAAAAATTCAGGCCGGTGGTGGTGGTGAAGTGGTGTGGGGGATATTTTCTTGGCACACTTTAGGTCCCTTAGTGCTAATTGAGCTTCATTTAAACACCACAGCCTACTTGATTATTGTCAATTACCATGTCCATCCCTTTATGACCACAGTATAACCATCTTCTAATGGCTACTTCCAGCCAGATGACGTGCCATGTCACAAAGCTCATATCATCTCAGACTGGTTTCTTGAACATGAGAATGAGTTTACTGTACTCAAATGGCCTCCACAGTCACCAGATCATAATCCAATAGAGCACCTCTGGGATGTATTGGAATGGAACATTGACATCATAAAGGTGCAGCTGGACAATCTGCAGAAACTGCGTGATGCTATCATGTCAATACGGACTAAAATCTCCAAGGAATGTTTGAAGCACCTTGTTGAATCTATGTCATGAAGAATTAAGGCAGCTCTGAAGGCCAAAGTGGATCCAACCTGGTACTAGCAAGGTGTGCGTAATGAAAAACCAGTAAGTGTATATGTGCAAAAACATCAATAATGACACAAATATATAAGCAGAGTTTTTAAAAAAGAATAAAACATCTTTGTTTCTCTAAGATTAACCATAAAAATTCAAAAGGAAATAACCATGCATTTTTATCTAAAATGGGTTAAGAATTATCTAACAGTTAGCCAAAAACTGAGTCAGCAATAGAAGGTAATGTTTTTAAATGAGGGCCAGAACTACAATATATACACATATAACTGAAAATAATGTGTGAAAGCACCAGAGGAGGCAATATGGTTTTGAGACGACATCACACATCCCAGTTATCGTGCCTCACCCATTCGCCAATCCATCAGTATCCAGCTGAGGTTTTGTAGCATGGCAGTCCATCATTTAAACAAACAATAAGAAGAAACTAAGCGAGACGTATTATCGACATTCTGGCTCCTTCTTGGATGCTTCCTCTCCCATCTCAGCATCATGGTATTTCTCAGGCCTATGACATCCAGGGATTTTTCTTACACCTTTTTTTATCACAACAGCACGCTATATTTATCTTGAGCAGAGAACTGATCTCGTGTCTCCTTCCACTCGGGCGCTAGTTTAATCAAGTGTGCCACTGCTAACAAATTGATTTCATTCGCTAAACATGTCTTTGTTTAATGGCCAATGCTGTCGTGTACAAGATGAAGTTTGCTCATTGTGACTCATGAAAACCTGGAGCTGGACACCATGAAACCGGTCAACGATGGTTGTTCTGTCAGAAGAAACTGTTGGTGCCGACTGATTAATACTTTGCAGGATAAGTGGTCTATAAAAACAATGAAAGTAGGAGAATTAGTGTTGTAAGGCCTCCAAATTTTGGGAAACTGCTATCTCCATACACCTTAGTGTTTTCCTATTAGCGGCACACCAGCACCACCTCGGGCACAAAGACCACTAGGACGAACAGTGGCAAATTCAGGGAGTGGCAAGACGAAAGTACCCACGAGCACAAACACTGGTACATCATCCATAACAGGGTGAAAGTGCTCCTTAAGTCTTCGTTCCCTTTTCGTTAACCATATAATTTGCTTATCTTGGACTGTATTGGAAAATCTGACAGTTGAAATGTCTATCAATGGAAAAGATTAAACTGTAATAATTTGGAAAGCTGATATCTTGCTAAATTTTAATCTAGCATTCAGCAGCCTACAACAAAATGTAATAGCATAACTGTCATTCTGTTTGAAAAACCAAATCTCCTATTCTGCCAGTGATACGAAACAATATATGATTTGTCAGTAAATAAATATTGTATGGACTCCTAAAGTGTGTCTTGGGGATGTCGCTATGCTTCAGTCACACCTTCCCTCCAAAATAGTGATTTCCACCAATGGGAGCATTTAGAGGGGAGATTCTATTAATAAAAACCAGGAGGTGGGCAATGAGCAAAAAGCCACCACACAGAAATCAGCAAGCAGGAACTGCAGCTGGAGGGCGTCCCTAAAGCTATGAAAGCCTCCCCAGTGGCACGGCTGTGTGCGGCAAACCCCTGGCACCACCAAGTGTACAAGACATCACAAAGCGCCACAGTCAGCTTCCCCCCGCTGTGAATAATGACGCCTGGGGGCTGCCGTCATTTCCGTCAGTCACATGTGACTAGACAGCAAACTGTTTCCCTGCACTGAACATGTAGAGCTAGAGAGATGAATAATTCAGTCAAAATTTCATGTTAAGCCATACTATGAACCACTGATTTTGACCGCATGCCCTGCACCTATCTTTAGGATTTGGGGTTACAGGTACAGGTAACAAAAAAGTGTGGGCATGGCTCTGGTGCTGGTTGACGCACCAGCCTGTGTTTTTCACCACGTTAATCTTTTTTGTAGGGCGTAATGACTTTTGGGGATGTCGGAATTGCTCTCACAGGAATCTGAAATAGATCTCATTACTCTCCATGACACTTAAGGAGTCTGTGGAAGATAAACTTCTTTAAACCTCAATTTTGGCTCAACTGAGGAAATGCTTTTTTAAATAATTATTTTTTAATGGGAACTGTTTTCCCATCAGACTTTGGATTTAGCTGGTTACATAATCCTTGACTGGATGTTAGAAGTTAAAATTCTTCATTAGAAAGGCAAAATTATACCTACATGTACCTCCAGTCGTGAACTGTTATTTAAAATGCAGGTATATACTATTATGTTGGACAAATAAAATGTTAAACCACAGCAGAAATTCACACTTCACCAATACATCACCTCTGGGATGAAGGAGATATAAAAACAATCAAACTGCCACTATTGCCTTTGGCTTACTGTCTGGGGACCTTGGCTCTGGGACTATGCAAAGCGCTTTGTGACAATGCTGTTTGTTAATGGCACTATATCAATAAAAATGAATTGAATTGAAATTGGAAACACAACAACACATATACCTTTCATGAAGATTTTAAACACCAGCTGGTTCACTTGCAAAACAGATAATATCATCCGTCCATGTTTTACCCACTAATCCCGGTCAGGGCCTGGAGCCTATCCAAGGAAACACAGGACATAAGGCTGGGGTATACCCTGGATGGGATGAACACATACACATGCTCAATTACACTTTGTAGATAATAATAAAAACAACAACTAGCCTAGTTGTATGTCTTTAGACTGTGGAAGGAAACCTGTGATACCCGGAAGAAACCCATGTGAGATAGGAAAAACGTGCAAGGTCCACACACACACAGGATTCAGGATTCAAACTTCCAACCCTGAAGATATGAACCAATAGTGATAATCACTGAGCCACCCACAACAAATAGCAATATATCTATTACATACTATATACAAATCTTTTAAACCATCCGGGTCATTAGATTTCTGATCATATACTACATAATAATATTTTAAACCATCAAGGTTATTAGACTAAATACTAAGTGCCATTAATTATTATACAAAACATTAAAGAAAACATTTAACAACTTCCTTATGTTTTTATTTTAAACATTACTGATGAAACAATTATACGATGCCATGTGTATTCCTTCATGAAAATTTGTGTATCAAATTAAACTGAGTAGAAAGCAGACTACTGTGTGGGATGTTCTGTGGGCTAAATAAAATAAAAATTGCGGCGGGTTCTCCGGTTTGTCAATTTACGTCTTCTAGAAAAATATGGGAAGTGTACCACAACGTACACTTAACCACTCCACTGGCGAAGTAACGTTAATGAGTTTTGTCAGTCGGGAGCCCTCTAACGCAACCTCCGGAGGAACGGAACCCATCTGTCGCAAAGATACGATAAGCCCGGAGGTATAGAGAAACAAATTGCTCTCCACCTCTCCACAGCCCACCGGGAGGAAGGGCCCCGATCGACAGGAACCAGTTATAATTTTTAAAGTGACGTTGCAAAATTAAAGGAGTTAATCTACGCAGATGGTACCCCTGGCTTGTAGTTGATATGCTACAATTAAATGCCGTAATGCAATATACTGAAAGCTTATTTTTTTATCATTGTTGTTCTTATTTGTAGTGTAGTCTTACTTCACAAAACTGTGAAATGTGCGATGATATATCAAGAACTAAACATATTTTACCGAATTAAGGCTCTACAACATGGGAACTGAAATCAGAATAAAGTGAATAATGCACCGTAACTTGCTGCCTGATGACTTTTTAATACCGACATGTTTTGCTAAACGCGGGATATGTTAAGCCAATCTGCTTTAAAGCCGTTCCAGCAAAGTCAATAACGGCCCGCAGTCATATGAAAAGCAAGCTCTGAATATAACCACGGGCTTCTATCAAACATCTCACCCTCACTCCAGTTCATGAGGGGATTTATTACACTATTCAAGTCAAATAGTTGTTTCCAAATTACCGTAAGTGAGTAACCTTTATATAACCGCGTTCGAAAAAAGTACGCCGGAAACGCATTTGAAATTAAACATTTTAATGTGCCGCCACAAGTTTGGGTCGCTGGAGTTGAGTCGAACATGTAACCTAAGATTCGAGCCAAAATGGCCTATTTAAGGGGCTTTTTTAGGTGCGGTCTCCTTGGACGTAACATTAATTTAGCGCTCGGCATGAAAGCACAGATAAAGTTCATTCCCCTGGTAAATGGAGTAATTTGTGGGTATGAAATTAACACATACACCATTCTTAAATGATTAAATACCATCATTTACGGGTGACCGCCACAATGCATAAATTGTGACACGTCATTAAGACTCGATTAGTGGTGCCTGAATGTGAGGCATCAGTGGGGGTTTGAGGAATAGTGGCATTCAACAGGAAAGCTGAGTATAAACTCCATTTAGTAGTTATGGGTTAACTTAAACAAGATCAACAACTAGCAGTAACAGATCAGAGTATGGCTGCCAATTTTGTTTAATCCATCTGACTATAATGATCTTTGAATGTGTGAATTCTGTAAAGTCATAAAGGTTGTTTTTGGTCCATCACTTCATTTACTGTGTGTGGATCTTTGATCATATTTAAAATTACAATGCAATTCTTTGTCTGTGTTAAAAGTAATGTGCTATAATTGTTTCAAAAGTATACGAGTTGGTACAAAGCTGAACAGTTACAATGAACTTGCTTTTCAGGTGTGAAACAGCATTCATGATTATTGCTGATTTGGGGATGGGTTATTCTCTGTACTCAGGGTCTGTCACCTTTTTCACTTCACCAACATTAATATTTAGTGTGAATCGGGGTTCTGGAAGCTATAATTGTTAATGTTTGGTTTTTCTAATTATGCCCCTGGATTTTATGATAACATTAAAATAGGTATTGCATATCACAAACAAAGGTAGAAGACGAAGTTTAGGATTTAGGAAGGGTTTCCATCTATGTCCTTTCTAGGACAGGCCCTTGGTGACTTCAAGGGGTACTGTACACAGCACAAAAATAATTGAGTCCCAGTGCAAGAGGACACTACAAGTCAGTGTTTCATCAGGAATCCAATGCAGTGATAATGATGCTATTTTCTAGTAATGGGACAAATGGGAGGATTAGTGCCAGCATTGATTGATTAGTTCCGGATTCTCCCACCACCATGGGTTATGAAGCCTCCTTTAACACCAGCATTGACTGGTTAGTTCCAGATTCTCCACGCACCATGGCTTATGAAGCCTCCTTTAACCACCAGCATTGATTGGTTAGTTTCGGATTCTCCCACCCACCATAGTTTATGAAGTCTCCTTTAACACGAGCATTGATTGGTTAGTCCAGTTCTCCCATCCACCATGGGTTATGAAGCCTCTTTTGTCCCATCACTTCTGTTTTCTCACTCCACTCTTCAAGACTTTTTGTTGTTAAGTGAATCATTTATTTTCAATGACTGGTCTTTCCATGAAAGCCTGTCAACACGTGACTGCTGTTACTGTTTCCATTTTTTATTTTCAGTCATTTAGCCAACAAAAAATAAAGAACCTGAGATTTATGGGCGTTTTCCCAGACTGTATGTACCCTGCCATTAAGCTTTGCCATTTAGCTCCCAAGATGTTTCAGCGTAATGTAGCTGCTTCCAGCTGCGTTTTCATTGCCGTCCATGTCTCGCACCCCCCTGCAAGCCGCTTCCACAGCCTGCCTAGGTTACCTAAACAGTGGGGTTTGTCCTCTGCCAAGCTGACTGATCTCCTTTCACACTGCAGGTCTCTAGTGACACAGAAGAGCCAGAGCCAGCTGGAAATGTGGCACATCCTTAACTCCTGGCAACCGAACACATCCGTAGGAGGCATGGCTGCGCCAGCTGGGCCAACTAGCCACAGCCAGTTTACTGCCCCCCTGTTGCTGGCGGGCTGACTACACAGGCCTGCCTTTTAGAAGCCCCCAACTCTTAAATTGTTGGGACATTTGGACTAAATGACCTCGTAATGGCTGTTTTCAATGACTAGGGGTCATCAGGCGTGATGATGAGAGCGAGGAAAACAGCAGCAGCAGATGCTGACAGCTGAGCTCCATGCTGAATTCTGTCCAAAATCTCTTCAGCACCCCTTGCAGGAGCCACAAGCCCCACTACGGCTCCCATTGGTAGCCCACTGTGTTTATCGCAGACAGAAATGGACATTTCAAAACCAAACGAAAAGCCCCACTATGCAGCAGTCATTGGTGGATTATCTGGAATAAAAAAAAAAAATTGCCAATTTTTTAAGTGTCAAAACCTCAGTTATGTCACTATAAATTACACTAAAAATTTGAAATACCCACAAATGGACCAGACTTCAGTAGCTCAGCATGATCTTAGTACCCTGCAGTCTTGATGAAGATAAACTTCAGGGTTTGGAAAAGTAAAAGGATCATGTTACGGGGGGGGGGGGGGGGGTAGTCTTTTTTTTCCCATTTCCCCCTCGGCCAAATGCCTTTTATTTGAAAAAACACTACACACCGTGGAGCCTTGCCCCGCC
>JAACJT020000075.1:10922518-11022167 GCA_009936485.2 Gymnarchus niloticus | reverse complement strand
GCGATATGAGAGGGGGGGGTGGAGGGGGAGGAGGGGAGGGGGGGGATAGTGGGGGGGGGGGGGGGGAGGGGGGCGGGTGGGGGGGGGGGGGGGGGGGGGGGGTGGTAGTCATTTTACTCACATTCCTCACTCAGGCAAATGCCTTTGAATGCAAAGAACGCTTAACAGCGCGGAGTCGTGCACCGCCATAAATGTGAAATATTCATGCATCTATGAGGGTACCACAGCAGCAGGAGAGTGCTCGAAATTTTACCCAGCGAGTACCAAATGCACTTTCAGAAATTACGGTGCTTTAGCTGGTTTCTTTGGAATAATCATTTAAATCCAAAGAAAATGCCTCAGATAAGACAAGGGTATGATTTTAAGGCATTTCCTGCCCACCCAGAGCGCTACATATTCTATTAGAATAGAATGACTGAAACTCCCAGACTGTTTGTGCCAGTGCGGGTGTCGAAAGTGTGCCTTCCTGCATCTGAAGTACTCTGGGAGTTGCAGGCACTCAAACAGCTGTGTCAGTGAGCGAGGCCTCACCCTTGGAGGAGCAGTAGACAAAGTCTAGTGCTGTGAGGTTTGTTCCTTCCTGCAGATTCACGGTGGTCATTAGCATCTTGCATCTGTCTGAGACAGCTGGTGAAGAGGACACTACGCATGCCAAAATAAAGCTGAAGTTCCCCCGAGTCACGTTCACCATTACTGTAGATTTTGTTGATGGTACCTCTTTCTAGTAAGAGACTTTGGTTTCTCTAGTACACTAGTACAAGTAGAACATTACTCAAGATGATGCTGGAGCAGGTTTTCCTGGTGAACTTCATGAAGAAGTTTGGTGTTCCTTGATGTCCCAACACTCTACAGGGTATTAGGCTTGCAAAGCTTAACCTTCATTTGATATGCGACACTGCTAATACTATTGTTATTGCGTGACAACCATTACGACATAACATTAACATAACGGCAGCCATTATCAAACAAAACACCCTTTATTAGCTTACAATTCTCACACTTTACACAATTGTATCAGGCTGCCATATCACATTTTTAGGGCGTAATAGCCTCTCAGTGTCAGTATTACAATACATTTCCGAGATATTTGTGTTGTGAACAAAAATATTCCAAGTCAAATTGGGCTAGTAAGTCAAAAAGTCTTTATAATCACCACTATCGGAGGCTCTTTGGGCTGGTTCACTGTCAGCATTACAAACTGTATTACTGGGCTATATCTGCTAGCTGTGTTAATGCTTTGTTTCTGGTCTTTAGCTTAGCCTCCTTTGCTGGCTCTACATCCAGGAACTTTTTGAATGTTAACATCCCTGTTGATGAAATTCAGACACTAAACAGCGAACATTCATGGCACTAGTTGAAGATCAGCGACAATAATTTTAGACACTCTTCTTCAGTAGAATGTTTGTGGTTCTGCTGGTCAGGACTCCGGCTCGAATGCCACAGCTGCTAGCATGACCATGTCACTGCAGGTCTCTCAAGCGAGGGCCTTAACCCCAATCACTCTGAGGTGCTGGATGCTGGCTGACCCTGTGTTCTCACCCCAAAACCTGTTCTCAACAGTCGGGATATGCAAAAACGACCCAGTTTCCCCACAGGGATCAGTAACGTATGATTATTCTGTTCTACATCCCTCAACAAAAAGTGGATATATACCCAATCTGGAAACCAGTCGATTTGATCTTTTTAAGGGGCTCTTTCTGAGATACTGGGTATGTGGTGGCGACTGAGGATGAAGTCCACTCCGGCTGACCAGAAGGACTATTTTTCCTTTTTACTCGTTCACTGAAAGACACAGTAGTACAAAAATTAGAAAGGCAATGGTCGTAAGGGTTTAAGAGAAGCCTTTGACTTTTGAACCAGCAGCAGTAACTTCACCGCTGTTATTAGCTTCCTGATACACTGAGTGAGAATCATAATGGGGAGCCGAACAATGCATAATAAGCTCAAGTTACTGTAATGAAAATATAAATGATTTAAAAGAGGATTTTAAGTAAATATATGTATATATATACACACTGCATTTATAAGGAAAATTGTAATGATATTTACACAATGTCTGCATTAATGGTATGATGCTCTAGGCAACATTATCAAAGTCTGCTTTCAAAAACAGTCGAGTCAGCTTTGATTAATTACAAGTCCAGGCCATTTTTAACCTGATATCAACCCCATTTACTTCACTGCAAATGCACCAATTGAAAAAAAAAAAAAAAAACAGCAAAAAGGCAAGTCTACCCTCATTCAAAAAATGATAAACTGTCATAAACAAACTACTGGACTGGGGCAGTGAAATGAACGTGAAACACATCTCGCAGACAGCTATGACAGACGTTTTCAGAACGACAGACCCCTGCTCTGTTTAAGCTGCTTAAACCAAGATGTGCATTTTCCAGAAGCAGTTTGCAAGCCTACGGCCACTAATAGCACTTAACCAATATGATTCGAACCACAGTTGGTTTTGGGTTTGTTTTAGCATTACGAAGTTAAAACAGCATCAAAGGAAGACACAAAGGGCATCTTCAGCCTGACAGAAAGATCAACATCAGCACATCAGCCTGACTTCATTTATTAATGTATTCATTTCACCACATTTCATTAAGTATCTGTTTGACTTATTCATTTTAACACTCTATCATATATTCTTAATACATATACAGAGATGTCATCTTAGTTGAAAGAAGAACCTCGTTATATTGATACCTTCTCTCACCACAAGCGTCATGACAGCAACAATTAGGTCACTGCTTTACAAACCTTGACCTAAGTGCAAGATCTCCTGTCTTTTTTGCTTAGCCCAGATTGTTCCTGTTATCTGGTACCCCATGGAGCAGCAGCATGCAGAACAACACATGCTGACCAACAAAGCAAACGCCCGAGAAGAAACAGTCCTCTGTGGGTCCACGGCACACGATATTCACTGCCTGAAAGTGCTGCAGGCAGCCGGAGCATCAAAGAAGCGAACACTTGACAGGCACCACCACCCACCACGCTTCCTGCTACCATTTGGTGTTTCAGGAAACCTGAAGTGTGTCTTTTTTACATACGAAACACATACATGCAATGTATGTATGAACTGAGTCCAACATGCTATTTTTATGAATCACAGACTCCAACGTTACATAACAGTTACATAACATTACCATTTTACAGCTCTATTACAGACCATGTGATGTAATCAAAAATCTTATGAGCTTTTGCTTTTATGGCAGGATTTTTTAAAAGTTAATTTGTATCGGCAATTCATATAAAAAGACCATTTGCTGACCGATGACCGACGGCAGCCTGTATTTATTCATGCCGCACCATTTGATCAAAAACATAAATAAGCTGTCTATGAAAATGACCTGCTTTCCCATCGTGCCTACAAGCCCGTTTCCTGGTCCCAGTCTGAAAGCGGGACAGAGATGAGGATGCTTATCTGGAAGCTTGCAGGTGCTTGGCTCTGCGGGTCTCCCAAACATAAGATTCAGTGACGAACAGCGCTGCCTCAACAACTATAATTACGAGTCCTAAAATAGACCAGAGCCACCTGCACTCATTGAGATAAGAAGGACCCAATCACTGCAGTGAATAGTGCTTAGTGCCACCTGACATTTTTATATCTCACTGTTTTTTTCTCCCCTATTTTCGCTGTGGCTCCATATTAGAAGCTTGTGAGGACTTTAATCATCATTGCTAAGCACTGAACTTCACCTAGAGAAGGAAGAATAGGAAGCATACACTTACAGCAGTTCTAGGTCACTTCATACACCAGATTGCACAAATGCATTATTGCAGTATTAATCTCATACAAATGAGCATGCTGATTAAAGGTATGCGGTGGGACAGGAGGGCACATGGCAGGGCTACTGGACCTCTATATGACCCACAGAAGGTCTGACTGCTCAGATGTCCTACAGAGAAACACAACCTTATCTATGCAAACACAACACGGACACATTTAAGGACTTAATTTTGGCTGGTGAGCTTATCAGAGTTTTTGGGAACAAATGCCAATTCTCCACTAGCATGGCAAGCAAGAATATGACCAAACCAGGCTGAATCAAGATGAACTGGGCCTGATTTCTTTGGTCATTTTCATTACAATGGGGATTGGAAAACTCTAACATATTTTAAAAAGTGACAGTTGCAGGCCTAACCTAGTGAAAGACAGCTTGCTGCACTGCTAACTAATCTGGAGGCAAAGTGTCTGGTGCTGGAACATAAAAATAGCAATAAACAATCTTAACATTAGAATATGAATGAATGGTATACAGATTATGACGTATTTACTAAATTACCAGTATACTAACCAACCCATGCCTTTACATACCTGATCTAAAAGGCGCTGATTTTTCAATCACATTACATATGTAGCTACCTATGATTTACAAGATTATTACAGATAAAACTGTTACACATTGACTGTATTTACAGAAAACCATTGTTTGAAGGAGGAAAATTAATAAATAGCACCACAAAAAACATTCCTGGGCAAGACGTTATGAGGACGTGTATAAGCGAGAAGACAAGGTTACCATAGCCCCATTGAAGGGGGTCTCTGGCAATGACGGTTCCTTTTATGGAGCAGGCGGAAACCTTCACCGATTGCCATGGACTGTAATGGCTCATCAGGCAAAGGATGGTAATGGAAAAACAATCCTTCCCTGTATGTCCATATGTGGCTCGACAGTTGGGGGAAAAAATGGACGTTAGAACCTGGGAGGGAAGTTCATTCTTAGTGCAGGGGCAGCAGAAAGGGCATAGATGTGATGTTAAAAAGCTGTTTATAAACTACCGCTGGGTTTAAGTCTCAGGGAAGAAATATTAACAATGAAAGAAATAAGCTTAGCACTGCTTAGTCGCTTAGGTGGGAGAAAATCTCTGTACAGTTTTTTTTTTGTGGAAAATGTAGTGTTTCACCCAGCAGCAGTGACAGGAAGTCAGATTTGATATAAATGAATGATCTGTGGATTCACTTTATTGTATAGGTCTTGATTGAATACCTGAATCAAAGGAACTCTGCCACCACGTCCTCTAAATGCAATTCTGTCACCGTTTACAGCCAGCAGACTGATGCCATGCTTTTCCTTGGTTTTCTGGGTTTATATCGATGTGTCTGGTACACTGAACAAAGCAGCAAGGTGACACATGGAAGCACACTTCGGGAGCACATGGTGAGTGTAACCAAGGGTTACAGAGAGCTTTGCAGAGTGAATAAAATGGTCTTTACTCAGGGCCTTGGCAGATCTCAGAGGCAGATAATTCCCAATTGGAAATCAGTGAAGTGTCCTTTACCATCAGAGTGCGGCACTCACCAAAGAAATCAGAGTGGATTCAATAGCACGGCGGTGAATAAGATGGAGGTCATCTGGAAGGCAGCTTACTTAGTGAACAGATGATTAAGTCTATGCCATGTGTAATCTTTATTTAACCTTGATGCCCCCTCAGGGAATGCAGAGACACCGATATCATAGATTCCAGAGCATCACAGACTGCGATCCCACTGCCACAAATGAAACAATCAGTTTGCAATTGCCGTCATAATCATCCAGATTTGAAAGTTTACAAAGATTATTTTAACAAGCTACTATAATCTAAACAAGATTTGATTGTCCAATTAAATAACAGAATAGAATGTTTACTGGCATACTGTTGTTCCCCACCTGATTTCTTCATTTCATTATCCCATGTGCTACTCAATCCAATAATCCCCTAAATGTAAGCTGATTCTTCTTTATTTAATCTAGTCTCCACAGGCTTTGGAAGGCTCATACAAAACCTGTTTGCTTGTAAGAAACATGGGCAGCATGTAAAAAGGCTTTACAGAGAGCATTCTCCTACCCATGCCACATGTCTACACATTCCATACTCGATGCTTGAGACATTTTTACCACCTTAATATTTATCACTTTGAAATCCAAAGGAAATCTGTGCGAATAAAAAACAATTTTGTCCCTGCAAATACTATGAATGAATCCAAGACCAAAGGGCAAATAAATCTCCCTGCATTCCATGCTTGAAGACAGAGTTTACCTGAAAAGTCATACACTGAGAATATTTATTATGCGGCTTCTGAGTTCCTTGGGTATGACACAGTATTTACCGTAAGTTTTCTATTAATTACCTACTCAGAATTGTATCAAACCACTAGCTGGGTAATTCAGATGGCCTTCAGCCCAGCGAAACACCAACATTCCACGGTGGTAAGGAACTACTTTGCCATTTACATCCACTGGAGTAATTTTGGATTGGTTTTTATACTTTCTGCTGAATGCTTGTACATTGAAGATAATACTTTTACTTATTTTCTATGAAAAACACTACAGCTAAAATGTTCAATAATTATAACATTATACCTCACTTGTTAGCTTAGTGGCTAAGTGGGTAGCAGTAAGGATATATGTACATGATACAACAATGAATTCTCATCTCTTTGGCACAATGACCTTGAAATATCATTTCAGTGCAAAGCACACCTTTGCTACTGATGCTAGCCTGAAGACAGGTCAAGACAGACAAGCCACACTTGTAAAAATGATCCATTAGCCAAGTGACCTAGGCTAACTTAAATGCCACTGCCAAATGGACTGCTGTAGATTGTGGTCCTTTTAACATCTTTCAATACCAGGGACTAAAAGATTTTATTTGAACAGCCATTGGCAACCCATCATAGGAACTGCCATCAATAGGTACAGCTCTGTTCCAAAATCCATGACCTGAATCGCAGTAAAAATACAGGTAAAGCTGAACAGATAGCATAAGCAACAGCTGTTACATTGACTGGAGATTAGTGGACATCAACAAGCAGCCATGGATGTAACAACACATTTTATCGATGACAACTGGTGTCTGCTTTTGTCTGCATAATTAGTGGGAGAAACGGAGGAAAGGCTCCTTGCTGATGCTTGTGCTGAGCTTCAAGTTTCTGAAGAGCGTGAGCTAGACCATAACATCTGTACTGCAGGAACAGATGTAATATGACTGCAGCTGCAGGAAAGCTACCCTCTGAGCACATGCCCTGGGTAGCACACATTACTACAGGGTAGTCACAGTGTCCCTGCATGGCAATGAGTCTGACCATGCTTGGACATACTGCCGTAAATAAGTCTGATGTTTCAAACATGGTGCTGCTAATATGGCAGAGCTTTGAGTTCTGCAAGCCTCTCTACTTGTGTTAATATTTTGTTTTAATACATCATTAAAGAATTTACATGGTTTTGATAAAGACTATACACCAATAACGATTGTAAAGTAGAATACATGTATGATTAATTGTGATTAATCGGATCCAAATGATTATTCACGATTATAATCGACTGATAGCACTAGTTTAATATTTGGGGATATCTTAAAAGGAAAAGGCATGGATATCAATGTTCATTCCTTTAAAGGATAAATATCTCTAATTTTGTTTCAGCCAGTCCCTTTCTTCCTTTTATTCAAACCATTATTGGAGGGATACTATTGATCAACATTAACACTGTCCTAAGTGACCGTACTTACTGACTGTAGTTCTTATTCTCAGTACTCGATCAACCTGTGCAATTTCTCCAGAGAGGCTATCCTCCAGCTTAGGTCTGTTTTCTGAAAACTGGTTGAAACCCATATTATACAACCATGCAATGCACAAATTTAAAGCAACATGTTTATATTTACTAAATATGAGTCATTACTTTCCCTTTGTTTGGGTTCATTTATGAATGTAACATTTTGACTGCTTGACTTTAGAACCTGAATGGATCACATAATTTTTGCAGCAGGAGACTGAGATGAAAGACTTTTCTCATTTCTCTCCACAAAGGGATTTTATCAGAAATCCCCCAAGACCCTTCTGTCCACCTCAACGCAGCCTCGTGTGATTACAGCAATCGCTTTCTGTTCACAGGCATAACATACGCCTGCAGTCTGAGTGGAGAGTTCCGCTGCTGCTTCTCTCTGCGCTGCATCCATGCAAATGAATATGAAGGTTTGAGCAGCGTCACAGAGAGCACTGAATCCCTGGTTCTGTGAATGTTGCCACCAGGCATTGTTGGTGTAGGAGGCGGGGATCAGTTAAAAGATGACCCAATGAGAAAACATGGATTAAGATATTCAGTAAAATTATATAGTTTCTGTAAAACAAAGACAAGAAAAACAGCCCTGCTCTCCAAGTAAAACAAGAAAAGTCAGCATCTGCAGTGATGTAATGCTGGAATTCATTCATTACTTCCCAGGGTGCTGTAGTAGTTTTCACTGGAATTGGATAATGGTTCTCAAAAGGGCCCCCTCTAACTGATATATGGAGGATCTCATAAGGGTCCCCACCAACCCATATTGTGATGCTCTCATAAAAGCCCAAGTTCAGAGGTTCTTATAAGGGCTGCCATTAGCCCACATACATGTGTGTGAGGTACTGAAGAGAGGAACAGATTTTTCCAATTTTAAGAATAGAATACAACTTATTACATGTTTTTTTGAGACTTTTAATATGAAATTCAAGGCATGGTAGCTGAAGTTCTTCTCCTCGCAACTCACGCCTGAAATACAGTGTCTATTACCTGTCCTCCATCTAGAGGAGTGAAGAGGTTTGAGGTGTCCAGCCTGATGGGTGACTCCCTAGGGGAATGTGCAGCACTAAGGTATGGGTAGTGTTTGTACCCAGCTCGGCACACCACACCCAAAGCGCTAAAACAGAATCTCTACTCAGAGTGTGCACATTAACCCATAAGTGTGTCTGTGTGTGTAAGGGCTGTGTTTCAGACAGGAAGGCGTCACGGAGGATTACCAAGCCATGGTGGCTGAGGCTGACAGAGGGAGGCACTTCGTTAAAGTGTGATTAAAGCACCGCTCTGGCTTTGCTCTGGGAGTCCAACAGGGCTGCTGAGAAATTGATTACTGAGCTGCAAGAGGATAGGATGGGTCTATGGAGAGGGGGGAGGGAGGGAGTAAATAGTGCGAGTTCAGCCAGGAAGACAACGTGCCAGAAAACAGTGCTGCACAAGGCAGGGATACACCCTGGATGGCATGTCAGAAGGCAACAGGAGGAAATCAAAGTTAATAATCTGATGTTCTGTCAATGCTAATCCTCCCAGGAATGATTAGCAACAGCATGCTTGTAAAAAAACTGTATAAAGGGCGGTTCGTTTTGATATTGCCACTAATTTTCCAAAGGACTACGGATCCATGCTCCTGCTGAACAGCTTGCTCTTATGGTGGTGGGTAATGGTGCCACGGCAGAGGAGAAAACAAATGCCAGATGTATTCTTCAGCTAGACACCCAAGTGGAATCTAAACACTCCTCTTGGCACAAGTTTACAAGGTGAGGGAAGCGCGAAGCTGTTGTAGAAAATACGGCTACCATTTCACCTCATTCTATTAGCGTTGGCAGTTTGGAAAACAACACAGCTCTTTGGGGAAAAGCAGGAAGTGCACAGCTTGTGTGGCGTCAGAAAGCCGCTACTGTGTTTTAATGGGTAACATCAAGCACAGATGCCATGAAGCAGCTTGTTCGTGCCACAGTGGCCTGAACGACACACTGGGGAGGTTCATACAATCAAATGCCAGTTTCCCTTAATGGATCAAAAACATTTACTCGATGATGATGAAACCCGCTTCCTAGGCCTCTTCTTTCATGCTGACATTTCTCCATATTTTATGGTGACACTGTGTGACAGGAAGTAAGCAGGCACAGAAAAACTGTGTCTCTGTGCTGGAAATGATTTTGCACAATCCTCCATGAAGGCGATCACACTGAAGATAACTGTTGTGATTCCAGTGTGATTCTCTATGTTTATGAAGTCCATGAGTGTTTATTTGGAGACACAGCCACTGATAATGACAGCCCAGGTTTCACCACCTTGATCAAACAATAAATACTAAATAAGCCTCACACTGCCAAAGTGAGAGTGAAAGTTACACATCCTCTTACATCAGATTCCAAATGCTGACCTGTGATTACCAAGCTCACTGGCGTTATAAACCTACAAATCAAGTCAGATGGACTCTGGCTGCTGAAAAAAAATGCTAATGGTTTTCTCTCATGGGGCTTTTGGCTATAGCCACAGACAACTCAGCAGACTTTACAAGACTTGCTTGTCAGATGAGGACTCGACTCCATGGAGCATCAGTAATCAGTCGTTAATCCTTCTGAGTTATTCCATATAACTGCTGTCATCTTTCTTTGTGTGACCATGACTTTAATAAACATATTTAACTGTGAAAAAAGATTTTCAAAAACATTCTCTTTGGGATTTTAGGACATGGCATTTTTTTAAGTTTCCTTTTACAAAAATTATTTTACAGTTCAACTGGCCATTTACATTTTTATTTTCAGAAAATATTTCCATCTTTTGAAAATGCCATAAATCAACCAAAAACATAAAATAGAGGTTGGAGGTTTGAATCTCACCTCTGCTCTGTGTGTGGAGTTTGCATATCTCTCTGAGTTAGGTGGCTTTTGTCCAGGAATACATACACAATCATACAAATACTTAGCAACTCAGACACACACTGTCACATCTGCATCAGCACTTGGGGTTCCCAGAGTACTGATGGGGTTTCGTGTCTGCCCGTTGTATTTACATATTTGCCTTCATGTCTTCGACCTGTGTTTTATTTTTAAGTCCATGTCTCTCCCCTTGTTTTGCCATGTGTTTTTTAGGGTCACCACCTGTTTTGTTCTTGTGTGCCTCTAGTTCTCTGTCTGTTAGTACCCAAATCTTGCCCGCTCGTGCCATACTACCCATAATCCTGTTCTTACCTGATTTTCTTTTGAGTCTGTTGCCTTAGTTACCCCTTGTATTCAGGGCAGAGCTTGGTGGTTCTTTTCTAGACTGAAACCAAATTTGTACATGCAAATGCATTCTCGCCTCCCTTATCTTTTGGCCCTGCAACTCCATGTCCAGTGACAACTCTGACACACACGATAACCTAACTGTCTGTGTTTGAATTGTGGGAAGAAATTGGAACTTCAGAGGAAACTCATGCAACACGAAGAGAACATGCAAAGTCTACACACAGAGCGGAGGTGACATTCAAACCTCCAACCCTGGAGGTGTGAGGCAATAGTGCTACCTACTGAGCCATCAAATCGGTTTAATACATCATATCTAATAAGAGCCAGTGGAGGGACAGTACGTATCACAAATCAAACAGCTGTTACACCAATTCTGTCAGACTTACTTCCCAAGAATGTCATTAGTGTGCACTGAAATTGTTCATGAAGCACCTACAGTACTGTGCAATAGTCTTAGGCAGGCAATGACGATTATGTTTAAATCATGTTCATGCTGGTATAAAACTACAACTTCAGGTTGGTCAAAGTGTGTCACTTTCCATATTTCTAAGCATCTCTTCATTTCACCCCAGAATATACAGTTATTATCCAACAGAGTCATGTACTTAAAGAGATCAACTAGGAGTGCACCTTGTCTGACTAATTAAGACCTCATAATGTGAATTAGCTAGTTAAGTACACAAGTTAACTAAGCTGGTGGTGAAAATTAAGAAATACACGGAATGGCTGAGGTTCTTTCAAGGAGAGGTTTGGTAACGAAAGTTATGTTGTTCGAGCCATCCAACCAGATATCAGTAATATTTTAGAGATCAGAAGAAATTATTTTTACTAGTTTTTCTATTACCCTTTATTCATATATATTGTAATGTTAAATTCTGTTTTTTTGCCTGAGCAAAAATACAACTACTGCCAAGATAAATGGCCTTAAACATTTTCTTGAACTGCCTAAGACTTTTGCACAGTACTGCAGATGTCATTAAAACTGTGCTTTAGTGTGAAATGTTTTCCTCAAGAAGTTGACACTGAGGAAGCATAAGGCTATGTCAAAACATACCACTTTCAATCCTCACTAATCCACCGACGCAACCACTGCTGCATGCTGACTGTGTTTGCCTGTGACTTACACCTGCTCGCTCTCAAGGCTTACTTTTGTCTTTGAGAGCACAGCCCCCCGGATGGAGAATGAGGAACCCTCATCGGGAGGTGGCTGGGAATGGCTCTCTGATCTGGGGAGGTGGTGGATCAGACTGCCTGTGCCATTTGCTTTGATAATGCTGGAGTCGCCAGAGAACCTGTCATCTGAGTCTCCATTAAAAAAATGTATATCTATGGTTGACAGGTTACAGGAAAAGAGGTAAGACCTCAACTAAATCTATACCAATCAATATAGTAGCTCCGACTTCCATCAAGAGCCCGTTTACATTATAGCTCTGTTTGGTACTGGAACAGCAAAGTTTGGGTGCTGGCATCCCTCTCTAATAGGTCCACCAGCATCACATGACCCTCTTAGTGACCGGCTCATTATTTTATAGTCAGCTCAATGTGGCCATTGCAGTACTCCAACAACTCACCCCCTGGGAAGCGGGATTTTCAAGCAGTGCCAGGAGATGTGGGGAGAAGAATTGGAGCGCTAGGATGGAAATGCTGTGGACAAAACTGCGTAGCCTATAAAAATTGAGACAATGTGAATACATTTCGGAAAAGGCTGCATTAATTAAATGATTTTGCAAAAGGCACTAGTTATAAGTTCTACCTAAATTGCATTCTTATTGAATACCCTGTTACGTTTTGCCTTACAAATAGAGAAAAAAATGAACTTAAATGGATGGTGGTTATATTAATAAGTAGCAGGGAAATTACACTGTCAGCCTGTCAAAGTCAGAACACAAACATTAGGCCTTGTCTCAAAACAGAAAAGTGTTACCAGCAGTATATTTATAATGGACAAATGAATCGACAAACTCAATTAATTGTTACTAAATTATCACACAGCATGGGGGCAGAATTGCAATTTATAACCCTGGAGGTACAAGAACCACTGTTGCCTAACCTTCTCTCGTGATGATGAGTTGCTCAGGGTGTGTGATTTCGTGAGTGACTGTGTGTGAGTCTCTCTCTGTCCTGTGATGACTGGCATCCTGTCCATGGTGTGTCCCTGCCTTGCGCCCTTTGTTACCTGGGATAAGCCCACTGATCACTGGATGAATTAACAGATTAAGAAATAGAACAAGAGTTCCCGATACCTGAATCTTTTCTATTCTGTTAGTCTTTTCGTAATGTGCTTGTTTATCAACTAGTTTAAAAAACAAGACACCTGTTATCCAGATGCCACTGAATGCTGCTGGAAAGTGCTGCCACAGAGCAGTATATAATGTGATGACTATTAAGGACTGGATTTTAAGAAGATTATTTGGCTTATTCTTCCATTCTGCTTAGAATGTGAAAACTTGAGAGGGGGAAATGCAGTTCTGGACTGGGAAAAAGATGCTTTCAGGTCCAAATGGGGACTTGGCCAGCTGAGGAAAGAGTCAATGTGTTTCTGGTTCATTTTAAAGTCTGAAGGTATTCGCCTTAAGACACAACAGACTGTTCAGAAAAACTTCAGAGCTGGCTTAGCCTGGACCCAAAGGTTCACCAGACATCAGCTGTATCTGAATTGCCTTCAGCATTTAAAGAACAAAAGGGCCACATTACTACAGTGAATCAGATACATTTCTTACATTGGTAAATCTACAAAGGCCATTTTAGCAAGCTGAAACTTCAGCTTATCAAATATTATTGTATTCATAAGAAAGCAAATTAATCACCAGGCTATCGAAAAAAGCCACTTTAATACGGTAGCTCTGCATTCATTCTGCATCCAGGACCAGACTTCTTCAAGATGACTGTCAAAGACATCCTATGGGGCTCCTATCCATGGGACGAGGGCTTTGAAAGTACACAGTGCTGCGCCGCAGTGTGACGGATACTTGTGATCTCACCGGTTCCCTGGATATGACGGGACTGTAAACCCATGCTTTATAGGGACAAACGCACACAGTCGGGCAGTCACTCAACAATTCATGCGTGTCTGGGTGTGAAATAGGTATGACTGTAAGTACTGCCATGATATATATTGTCGCAAGGTCATGGGCAAACTGAGACTAGAAGAGCAGGATTACTGAAGCCTTAAACAAGTAATTAAATCTGTATATCTTTAGGGTTAAATACATGGAATAGGATTCCTGATATTCATGCTTTTAGAACACAAGTGATAGTATTTAAAATATATTGTATTAATGAACCCGAGCTACCCGGAGCCGGCCAGTGGAGGATGGGCTTCCCGCTTGAGTCTGGTGCCTCCGAAGGTTTCTTCCTCCTGGGGGAGTTTTTCCTTGCAACTGAGCGAGAAACTTATCATATTCTCTGGGGACTTTGGGCTCGAGACTATGTAAAGAGCTTTTTGACAATGCTTCTTGTTAAAGGCTCCATATTAATAAAATTGAATTAACTTGAATTGATGTTTAAAATGGGCACAGTTCATCCCACAGACAGGGACACACAAGCAGGCTATGGAGAAAACCCAGGCTGAACATCCACCCTCACCTTCTTGGTTATCTCTGGAACTCTGGTGCAGAGGAGCTTGTCCCTGGTCCCACTCCAGTGCTTTCTATATGCCGCATCTTCTGTTCCAATGACATGATGCTCATTTAAAAAAAAAGCGAAACATTCTTTTTGCCCCGTGGAGGCAGCTCTGCAGGTGTGGAGGAGTCATAACACGGGCACCTGTCAGTCTTTACTGCCAGTGCTGCCACGCACACCGATCCCTCCTGTGAAAACGCACATCGTGTCGCAGAGCTCAGGCACACGCCCCGGACACGTGTGTGCGTGCACAAGATGAACGCCTGCCTTGTGCAGTTTAAAGCTGTTCCTTATCTGTTCCACTAAGAGGGAGAGAGGCGAGAGCATTTTACCAAATAAAAGAAGCAGTTTCAGAAAATAAATAGAGGGAGAGTGGGTCAGGATAAGCCTTCAGATTGGACCATACAGAAAAAGAAAGGGAGATAGATGGACAGAAAGGCAAAAAAAAAAGCTGGTGGAGGGCGCATCTCTGTGCGGAGCTGATCCGCCCGCATTGTTCCCTGCTGCACTGCAAACCTCTATTTGGGTGGACAGCCCACTTCAAAGACTCCCTTTGTCACAGGCGAATGTGGAAAATCCCATCCAGGGTAGAAGGAGCTTAGCATTTTCACAAGCCAGGAATTTAGAAGGGAAGACACCATTTCATTGGCCTGGCTTCAGCTACCTGCTCCTCTTTTTCCTTGCCTACTCTCTTTCTAAAGAAGCCAATTCATTGTTGGTGAAGATGCAAGCCCCTTTCCATCCAGGATCCAGAAAACAAGGCAAAAAAGAGTAAACCACTGGCTCCTACACAATGCTACCAGGCTCCTACACAGTGGTAACAGGCTCCTACACAATGCTAACAGGCTCCTACACAATGCTAACAGGCTCCTGCACAGTGGTAACAGGCTCCTATACAATGCTAACAGACTCCTGCACAGTGGTAACAGGCTCCTACACAAAGCTAACAGGCTCCTATACAATGCTAACAGGCTCCTGCACAGTGGTAACAGGCTCCTACACAATGCTAACAGGCTCCTGCACAGTGGTAACAGGCTCCTACACAATGCTAACAGGCTCCTGCACAGTGGTAACAGGCTCCTACACAATGCTAACAGGCTCCTACGCAGTGCTAACAGGCACTACCTACCGGCAGCTGGCCGGTGATGTGTGCGGCATTACCAGGTCTTCTCTTTGACTGGCATCGCCCCATGTCCGCAGCACCTCAGGGCAGTCCTTGCTGCCCTTTCAACATGTGTGTCTCCAGAGAGCCTGGTCTCCAGAACCCAGCACATAAAACAATATGACAAACTTCGGTCTGGCTGTCATGACCAGTGATAAACCACACTGTTCAAGGTGCCTGAAGGCTCGGCCCGCACACACACGCGCACACACACACACACACACACACACACACACACACACACACACACACACACAACATTCGCTATGCATGGTCATCAGAGGCTTCAGAGCACCATCACTAGAGCCGTGGGTTAGACTTGTTTCTGCAAGACACTTTGATCCCCTTTATGCTGAAATCGTGCTGTTGTCATGTCATAATTATTATTGTATCTTATAATCTCTACAAAGATGATGAAATATCTGTGTCCACATGGAAATGCAGAGGAATGAAGCTCCTGCAGGTCTTGTAGGAAAATGCACAAACTGTAATCGGTCAGGGGGTCTGTCAAGAACCAGCAACACCCCAGTGGTTTACTGATCTTCTCAACCGTCATTTTGAAATGCAAATTTAATTAAACCAATACTGTCTATTATTTTAAAAATATGCGATCTGAGATTTTCAAATGATACATGACTTGGTTATGCTGGACACCAAAATCTTGCCTCACAGCAATAAAACAAATTGCTAGACCTTTAAAAAATAAACACCCCCTAATTGGTATGAGCAGTTCTAACAGCCGGGCTCCCCCTCCATGATTCGTGTCGATGTTATAACCTGCAGCTGATGGCTACGTGAATTCAAATATGTGAAGTTCAAAGGCAAAAAGGTTAATTTTTTTTGTCTCTTGGAAAAATGTCTGTTTTCCTGTATTTTAAAGGTGCCATCTGTTCAGGTTTTTGCTCACTCAGATACACCACAGTGTCCAGAATATCCATTTAATGCACGGAAACGGGACCAGTTTAATCATGACAGAGATGCTTGGGCTGCTGTGTCTATAATTCTAATGACAGGCAGCTGAATCAGGAACGCTAATGTTACTCGGCTGGCACAAGTGTGACAATTCGATTAACCTTTGACTTCTGTGATAAGACAGAGTTCAACACTGGGGGTGCAGAACTATAAGAGAGATTAATTTTATCATCATAGGGCTATTTTATTGGGGGGTGACAAAAATAGCTGATTGAAATATTGGGAGGGATTTGCCCCCCCACCTACCCACCCATCACCACCAGATCACCTTGAGCTTTCGGGTTTTCCTCAATATTGTTCCAGCTCTTACCATGGGACCGACAGATTAAGTTCTTCTGGGACTCCTGGGTTCCTGGCTGCAACTGTCAGTTGAACTGGATGTCCTGCTGTGCTTCTTAAAGTTACTCTGAAATAACCATTTTGAGGCAAAAAGTCTACTGACTATGGCAACTGCCAATGTGATGCTAGAGAGACTACTACTGTCCTGTAGACCATGCCCTACACCACACTGTAGACCACACTGAATATCATGGCCTACACCACACTGCAGACCCCGCCGTAGACCAGGTTGTACGTCAGTGTAGACCATGTGGTAAGTTGCAGACTACTTTGTGGAACACTTTGTAGACAAGACTAAGGTGCCATTACCACACTGTATGAAATGTATTATTTACAAATAGATTAAAGTTGAGAAAACACAGACTTGCGTGACAGTGGTGTTGTATTTTGTGACACTCCATACTTACGAGCTAGAGGGGAAGTTTAGCCTATACCCAGTTTATCAAATTCAGTTTCTCATCTTTTTTTAGGTTATTTAATGACATACACACACAAGCATGCACATGCTTTTGTTATACTTGATGAGCACACAGCTTTCTCATCAGAATCCCTGCTGGATCCCAAATATCGTCGACCCGGGGGGGCCAGAGGAAGATGGGGGTGGATTTGGAGGTTGGTACCTGGAGAATCAAACCAGCTCATCAGTGAACTGACTAATCAATCCCGTGCTGTCATTTCACCTTAACAAGTGGCTCTGTCACTCACACCGCGCATCCTACGGGAAGCCCCATCATGGTAAACGCGGGGGGTGGGGTATTCCATAAAAAGTATTCAGTAACAATGCCTGTGTATGCCGGTTGGTGGTGGAGAGATGAGCACTGAAAAGAAAAGCTCAGGAGAAACTCTTCAATGCTTCCTGGCAACCTGTGACCTCCCTCAAAACCTTGGCAGAGGCAATCACCTGTACCCAAGGTCTTTGACCTTTATCCAAGAACAGAAACAAAGAGAAGGAACACCAATTAAAGAGCCTGTATCGTTGAAACTAAAATAACAACGGAAGCAAACACATAGACTGATTGTGCTATGACACCTGGCACGCTGCCCATCCCGTGGTGAGGGCAAAGGGGATCACTGAAGAAATCCAGATAATGTAGGTTAACAGCATGACAAATATTCATATACAATAAGTTCTGAAGGTATGACTTTTCCAATGAGAAGTTTCCTTGTCAGATTTAAACAAACCCTCTGTTTACTGTATATCATCTGACAAGCTGCCATACATCAATGTGGAACTAAGACCAGCAACCATCATATCAGGAGCCCTTGTCTATAACTACCTGATGGCATCTCCAGATGGACATGTTCACGGCCTCTTGGGTGATGTTTAGGGGGTCAAACACACAGTGTGTTCCACGGAGAGCTGAATATAAAAGCATGTTATATAAGAAGTAACAGAATTCATATTACCCCACAACACTGACCATGGCATGACTGGTTAGGACACGGGTAGATGGATGAGTTGGGAAACTGAGACAAATATATTTTGGGAGCTTGCTAAAGAGCTTTTTTCCTTTTGATCAATATTAATATATTGTTATTTAATGAGTTATCTGTGCAGTGCTACCCGTTTAGTTTTTTTGTATTTTTAAATCTCTAAATTATTTTGTTTTCCAATAGAGTGACTTAACAACCATTTTTTATTGCTGCAAACCCTGTGACTAGCTGTCTCAGTTTTTAGGTTATTTCACAATACACATAAGTTCTTCATAAATACAACTACGTACGTGAAGGACTGAAACTGTACTGCAAAATGATTTATATTCCACCACTTTCAGAACATCTTCAAAAACATCCCTGGTATATTTTTTTTAGTTTACCATTGATCAGACTGCTAGACTTTCAGCCTCCAGGGTCATATCCATCAATTCACAGTAAACTTCAGCTACCAGTGGATTTACGGTAAATACTGGTAGTGTGTGTAGGCTGATTTAAATAAACCGTAAGCTGATCTGACATTAACAGTTGTCATTGTAGCCAATAATATTCTAGTATTGCAAAAACTTCAAAATACATGGTTACAATGGAAATGATCTGACTTGTTTATTTGAATATGAACTGTTCTAGGAGCTGCAAGATATCTTTAACAGCAGAAACTTTAAAATATTTGTTGCTTATGGGTGTTACACACTTGTCAGCAACTCTATATTTCCATATATTCTAGCATTTCCTAGGTCACTTTTTCTAGCAAATTAGGTAAGGACCTTGGGAAAGTTTGTCTCACCTTGCGGACACCCTTCTGTACACTATTTATTTGCTTTATTTAGCAGGCACTTTTTGCATGAAGTGAGGCAGATGCATCACAGAGCAAGTGGAGCAGTTTTGGGGTCTTTGCTCAAGGGTCCAACACTTCTACCAGCTGTGGGATTAGATCCAGTGACCTTCCAGACACAGTCTCCTAACCTGCAGAGCTATCCCCCCCCCCAAGACCTCCATCCAAAAATAGCAACCCCAGACTACTGCTGCCTATTGTCTGTCCTCACAGCGCCAGAGACACAGAGGACAGTGACATTGCTCCAGATGGCCTTAGTCCTTCCAGTGGTGTGCAGATTTAAATCTACATCTATGCCCGGGGGCAGCCTGGGGAGACACACCAGACCCTGGGAGAGATACAGAAAGTCCAGCAACAGTGATGAGGGAGCTTGGTTGAGTGTCTTTGTCTGTTGCTCACATAAACTGCTGCAAGGGTTGGACTGAGTGAATATGGCCATACATTTCTACGTTTATGCAAGCAACCAGTTTTTCATGAGATGACATCCAGAAATGTGATAATCAATATTATTAGTGTTATCAAATTACCAACATAGTAATGACATAGTAATTGTACAAGGGGTGAAGGCTGGCTGAGTGGGTAGCACTGTTGCCTCAGACCATCAGGGTTGGGGATTTGAATCCCACCTCTGTGTGTGTGCATTCTTTATATTTTGCTAGGAAAATGGGACAATAGGTACAGTGATTTATTGCAACATCATCTGATCATCTGTAATCATCCACACCTATTTCTTCGGGGTTCATGCTTTAAGTTAGATGGCTTTGTTATGCTTGAATGATTCATACGTAGGTCACCGTGTGGCTTAACAAACAAAAAACATTCCTCTGAAACTGGTCAGGTATAGAAACTGGACTGAAAATGAGTGTCAAAAACTTTGAAAGTCCTTCAGGAAGCCTGGAGACTATTTCTCAAGACTACATCATAAAAATACAAGAAAGTCTGGCTCTTTGGAAGCATATACAGAAATGAGGGGTGGCTCAAGACTTTTGCACAGTACTGTACGTGTGTGTGTGTGTGTGTGTGGAGTTTGCATGTTCTCCCCATGTCTCGGAGGTTTCTGCCAGGTACTCGGGTTTCCTCCTGCAGTTCAAACACATGTGGTTCAGTTAATTGGTGCCTCTAATTGCTGACAGTGAGCGAGTGTATGCGAGTGTGCATGTGCTATGCGACTGACTGACATCCTGTCCAGGGTATATCCTAACCATTAGCCCAATGCTACCTGGGAAAGGCCCCTGTCCCCCCACATCACTGACCAGGATGAGCGATTAGAAGATGGATGGATGGACAGATTCTAAAATTTAGCAGTGTACATTAAACACAGAGTTAGACGAATCTTAGATTATTTCAGTGAATATACATCCAGATTTAAGCACAGTGACTCCTTGCTTGCATTTCCAGAGAAAAAAAACTCTACTCAGCTGACAAAGCATTCACTTCTGTTGGCACAGCTGTTAATGGAAGCCATGGTGACACCCACCCACCCATAACAGACAAGCCTGTTCGGATCTTCTGGGTCTATGGGAAGGAGCCATCATCCATCTCTGACTCGCGTCTTACCGAGCTACCTCCGGGCTACAGCCCTCTCTCATGCATGCTGTGAAGACGCACTGAACAGGAAAAACACAAGAGTGATAATGATAAGGGAAGGGTAATTTCATTCCGTGCAATTCGATGCTGCGGGCCCTCTAACTGTTTTGTTCACTTAGAAGCGGCTTTATCGAAGCTCTGCTCAGATTAGAAGGCGAAACATCCTCGAAAAAAGTACACGAACGGTATGTACGTAGAAACGAGGAAGAAAATTGGACGCCGCTGTCATCGTCAGAGAACTTACGGCCGATCTCTGCAAGATGTGTGTTCGTGGCTCAGAAGAGTTTAAAAGATGGTGTGGGCATAAGCCTTTTAAAACGATACGCAGCTCGCAACATGTAATTTATACCCCTCACTGTTTACATACGTGTACCCTTCTCAACAAATCATACGCCTAAATCGCAATAGCTGGACTATAAAACACGATATGACATGAAAAAATGATATAATCATCAGTAATAACAGATTTTAAAGTTAACATTTACGGGCTTCGTTTTATTTTATTTATTTTAACAAAAAGGTGATTGGTGAGTTGTCCAAGTCTGTAACTAGCGTGTTATCATTTTTGACGTTTTGAGAACTTCAGTAATATATAGAATTCTAGGAGATAATTTTTAAGTCAAGGCACTGGGAAATAACTCATCATACCGTCTAACCTCTTCGTGAATCTCAGGCACCAATGTCAGAAAACAAGGAAGTTAGCACATATCTAAAGATGATTTAAATATAGGACTATAGCTTATATTATTGCGCTTGAAAAAAACTTGTTTGTGTAGCTCATTTATCATTCGTTTTTGTTTGAACAATTTCACAAGAACCATCATTTACTGTATTACATTAGACTATTTTTATGGAATGTTTAACTTTTTTTTGGTTTCAGACTGTAATGCTGTCAGTGTTGGAAACATCTATATACGCAGACACCGAGAGAGTTAAATTATTGGTATGTCATGGCGTTTGGTCTGACGAATGCCAACTTCCTCTGTTCTTTTTAGCTCTAAATTAGAATACTGCCACTTTATTAACCTAGTTACAAAACTAAAGTTTTATAAATAAATCGGCAAGTTTAAGGGGGTAATTCTTGTAGAAACCTGAAATAGACGCTTTGAGAAAATTTAAACTGGATTACTGGAGCAGCATCTAAGATCATTTTGACAGCAGTGGAACAGTACCTACACGCTGTTATGCAGGAGCGCTTATATGTAGTCTAATGACAGGACTGATATGCGGCACAGTCTACTCGCACGTATACCACACTTCACAACAGTCATGAACCATTTTCAATAACTGCAAAATTTTCACCATAACAGCCCGACGAAAAGTAACGCACGCGCGACTCGCCTCGCCTCGCGCACCTTCCCGCATGATCGCGCGGCTGCAGGCGCGCATTTTCAGGTAGTCTCACAGTCCACGGATCCGACAAGTGCGGCTCTTCTCGCAGGATAGCAGTCTCTGTGTTTCTGTTCTATGAAAAGCCGATGCTCATTGCTATCAGGTACAAGCACTGCTCTGTTTAAAATAAATCACAAGGGGACGATGTGTGTGCAGCCGCAAGGTTTGCGTAGTGTTAAACATTATTTGTCAGAAGCAAAAAAGGACTTGGACACTCGCTGACGAATCGGAACATTTTCTAATACAGTGGACTGCAAGGTCGTCTTACCTAGCAGCATGGTCGGTCCGAACAGTTCAGCCAGACTTGTCTTCCGTGCTTTCAACACACTACCGTCCAACAGAATCTTCCGTTTTAAAGAAAACAGACACGAAAGTGTGTTCCAGGTGGTACAAATAAGACTGAAAGAGCGCAATGTTCTCGTGTCTCTCTGGGCGTTCGCAATTTTCCCTGTTCCAGTCAGTGACAAATCGCCGCAAATCCCAGTTGCTGCAACTCTGAAGAACGATAACACATGCACCTCAATTAAAAGCGTAATGCTCCGTTGATCTGCGAGTCCCGGAGGAGGCTGAGGGAGAGAGAGGGAGGGCGAGGAATGGGTGGGAGCAGGAAGAGGGTTGTCACAGCCAGCCCCTCACTCATTGCTCGTATTCTTTCACGGGGTCTTTATGGCATTCCTCCTTTCGGTTGCGTTTATTGCGAAAGGCGAAATACGTACACAGATTGCTGGTATTATCTCCGCGACACATGGATGAGCACCTACATTACACTGATTTATTAACTGATGTAATAATTTACTGGCGAGTCAAAATCCCTTTCATGTGCAGTGCGCTCTTCACCAAGCTGGGTAATGGGCGCTATAGCTGGAGCGACTGAACTATGCACAGCGCTGTAATAACAAAAATGATTAAACTGTTTAAGGATAGTCTCTGACAGTTGAATTTATGCTGTTTTCCCATTATTCCCGATGATTAAATGAGAATGCAGTATTATACTTTGTCTACTTTGAAAGGACCATTCAACAATCAAGAGGCAAACCTTAAAATGAATGTAATCATTCCAATGTGATTTACCCTAATTGAATCTGACAAATAATGAGGATGCGAATTCACTTTCTAAGTGAGAATGTACCATTGGTGTCCCGCGACACGAAACCCTAGCAACATCGGTTCAATCCGGTAAAAATTCTCGTCCGTTATTTTATGTGCAACGTGTGCTCGACGCCTTCCGTTTCTTTCATAAACGGCTTTCCCATTACTTTGCTAAAATCTCTCAACATTAAGAGGGACTCGCCCCCTCTAAAAATTAGTGACATGTTTTTCAACATGGTTCTCTTTTCTCCTCATCTTGCTTTCACTTGGACCGTCGTTCGTTGTTGTTCGTGCGCTGAAGGAGGCAAGCAAGCGGGTGGCTATCGGACCGTCGTGGAGAAGTGCCAGATTACTCGTAGCTATCTCGGAGGGTTCTTTGAGTCGTTCATTTACGCGTTTAATTTCTCTCCCGGTCGTCTGGTGACAGGAGGGGAAATGTTCGGATGTGGAAAAGCAGTACTTTTTCCTTTTTACCAGTAGATTCAGCCGAATCACTAATAACAGCTGCAGAACCACTTTGTGAAGCAGGAATGGAAGAGTTAAGAACTCACGAGTGGAAAGACTGGGGCAATCGACTATATTAAACCTCACGCCAAAATGACAATTTACAGCGTCAGTATTTCTAGATGTAATTAAGCGGCTAATAACTGGGGGCCCGTGCCTTTTGAATCAGGAGAGATGCTTCTCCGACGGAACGCAAAACGTCAGTCAAGAAAGCAGTGACACGGCTCAGATTTTGCAAACAACGGATTCTTGTGCAGTGAAATGTTACTAAATTAGACCAGCAGTCTTGCACGCCTCCTCAACCCTGTGATGGAGGCCTTTTTTGAGTTGCCGAGAGTACATTCCTAGCCACATGCACCGAATAACAACACGTCAGTCATATCATTTATATTCAGTTCAGCGTCTATACCTATTTCACTTTTGAGTGTAGGTCAACTCGACTAAACTTTTTGTAATTTTACTGCCATAGAGATGCAAATAGTCCTATCAATGACTGCTGAACTATAGACCAAAATGTAATGCAATTAAAATTATGCAATTTCTTTTTATTATTATTTTTTATAATTTAGAGCACAGTCTCACAGTTGGATAACACTTGTGACTCCTGTAACATCAGGTTAAAAACTCACTGCTACACCTGTCAAAAACTCTTCTGAACAATTGTGATCCTAAACAAAAATGTGAAAGAAAAGAAAATCCTTTACAAATGCAAAACGAAAATGCTAAACAGATCATGAAATCACCTTAATCCTCACATCTGTCAGGTGTCAGATATGAAGTCTACCACTGCTCATTTTAAAAGAGAGGGCTAACTTAATAGACACTGAGAGAACAAAACAGAATAGTGCTGGTCCAAGGCAGGTGCAGGCATTCAGAACCAGACCCGTTCAGAAGCATGTGTGAAGTGAGTAGGCGCTGTGAAATTTGGATCACCATTTCGGAAATGCAGTCCATGGGTCTACTGGCAGAGTGGGCTGGGAGCAGCACAGTTCTGTGACGGCAGATGCAGCTCAGTCCTCGGTTCCAGCACCTTCTCAGCAGCCATGAAGAATCTCTCACCTCATCAATCTTACGTTATTGACCATGCCAGGGACTGTCTGGTGGCCCCGTAAGGGGGGGGTACAGTTGCAGATTCAACTGCCCAGCACATTAACACAGCCATAAGAGGCAGCTGCGTACTCTGGAACAAGGTTGGGCTAGAGGAGGCATGCACGTGGCTGTTGTACCGAGCCGCTGTCACGCATTTCGGAAATCGGTGACACCCTGCTGCCATCCAGCTCTGTGTAAAATGGGACAGACTTCAGTCAGGCACAGAGACACCTGAACAAGCATGGGAGCTGAGTCGGCTACTGTAGTATGGGCCTGTGGGAAGCCAGCTTCTTAGTGGACCATTGACTTAGGGGTTACGGGCTTGACAGATGCAGGCTTTTCTAAGGCAATAATAAATTGACTGGATTTCATTGTGCTACCCTCACTTTCAGCAGTTATGGCAGACTAACCACACTTTTCTTCAGCTATGGTATAAGGATAGCTGCACGCTATAACCATAAATGTGGACGTGCGCAGTTGAAGGCGGGGATTGTGAGAGAGACATCCTGGTGGTGACGGACAAGGGCAGAGTCTTATACAATAGGAGACACCTGGGGTCAGGGGAACATTAACTAAAGGACAGTATGTGAAGATATCAGCAGAAAGGCAGTGTATCAGCTCCACCTACCATTGGTCTTTTGGGCTTAGAATGTACAGGAATTTCCACTGTGATCATTATATTTAAAAATATTCTTTAGGACAGGTTTAATACCAATGTATGCATCTGCAAAGAGACAGACTTGTGGGGATCAGAAACATTCCATTTAGTATCCCATCATGCTTGTCTAAGGCTGTCAGCTTGGCTGATCTAGCATCCAGCATGAATAACAGCACCAAGAGAGAATTACATGACAGATATTTAGAGCAGGCATGTGTTAAGGCAGGAGCTTCTTTTTGAAGATGTTCCTCCGCGGATACCTCAAATGGACATTCGCCAACCATGACCGTCTTAATGGTCATTCCTAGTACTTCTGCTACATGTACAGGGGATGTTTAAAGATAAAATTTCAAATGATAGCATGCGTCACTTATGAGATCCCTCTTATGAGATCTTTTCAAGTGCTTACCAAAATCAGCCTTTAAAATGTTCAGTTACGATACCTGTAGTACATTTTTTAACCATCTGACTTAAAATACATAACATCAATTCTGAGGCAGAAAGATTGATTTTGGGGTTAACATACAGCCCTACCACATTAATATTAGTTATTTTCCGTATCTTGCCTCCATTTAAATTGTATTACTATATTGAAACTGTGCATATTAAACATTATAATAACAAAACAAACCACAAAAATCTGTTTTAGTCTGAACAGACTGTTCTGAGCTGCTTGGCAGCGAGGGGTGTCCAAAATTGGTGGGCCTGGGACACCCCTGATGTGGGGGGTGTGGAGCAGATCCAGGCCTGGCGATGGTGGCAGCGGTGATGCTCAGAGATGGTGGGTGGCATCTGGTATTTAATTAAAGCACAAAAACTCACAGTACCCACCACGTTTCCAGGAAGCATTGGCTAACACGGCCCCTGAAGGAGCAATTCAAAATGTTTTGGAGAAGCCTTCCAGGGTGAACAGGCCGGGAGGCCACCCCTACAACCTGGGAGAGCTGAGACTCACTCCATACATCTGCTGACTCAAAATGCATGTAGGTGCTTAGTGTGTGGAAGTTCGGGCAAACGTATTAATAAATCTTCACTGAATAATTCCTAAACATGCCTCTGCAGCTGTTTTATTAGTCTTCCTCTTGTAGTGGGTTTCTCTCAACAAGATGGCATGTTTATGGCAGTTTTAACCACACACAAGCTAAAGGCAAGCCCACATTGAGCACATTGAAGAACTCCAGTCCCTTCTTGTGTATTTGCTCTGTACAATTTAAATAATAAACAAACAGGCAGGACTGTGAAGCTCAAAATGAGGGCCTCCCTCAGTGCAGCAAACAGCATGCTTAAGCACCATGGGGGGCTGTGGAAGTGGACAAGAAGGTTACCCTGTGGTTGGGGGGGGGGGGGGGGGTTTGGCAGGTTGCTGTCATCTCTAAAGCTGTCCTGCCGCATGGAGAGGGCATGCAGGAGCAGTTCACGTCACGGTGCTCTTGACACCTGTTCCCCGCAGCCTGTGTATGGGGGGGGGTGATGATGCACAGCGAATTTAAGAATCTTCCCCAGATGGTGAGATATGGACCTCCATGAATAAATAAAATACTTAGTCCCTCTGTTTTTAACTGCCTCATAGCAGAGATGCATCTCTCAGTACGATTTCGTGGCCAAAAGGCAGGAAGGCTGAAGATTCCCACGGTAATCACTGATATTAGCTGTTTAGAATTATTAGAATTCTACTATGAGCAGTAAAAATCTCTCACTGTCAACACACTGCAAATCAATATTACTTTTCTTTTTATTGCAAAGGGAGAATTCATGCTGCTCACAGGTATGGCGGCTTTACGGATGATCAATGCGGCAAATTTGCCATCATTACTTTGTTAGTCTAGCATGAGTGGCAGGGTGTGAGCATGCAAAGGAAGATGATTACATGGCAGAGCAAACCTGCATGTGTTGGAAACGGGCTAAATAACCACTAGTGTGGCTATCAGGTGGCACCACGCTGACGGATGGCAGAATGTGTCAGGGTTGGGGCTCATGGGCTCCTCCATCCTCCACAGGACCCAAGTCCAACCCTAACCCTTCAGAGGGTTTTCAGCCAGGTCTCCCCCTCTGCGACCTTTCACTCTGCTTCCCTATCTCACGCATTTTCCCAGATTCTGCAGATTTAGTTTTCTACCCTCCACCTGATCTCACCACCTCTTACTTTCTCCATCTACATCTACCTGTTGTCACATCACTGGCTTCTGGTGATCTTGATGTGTATCATCTCTTTACTACTATGACATCTTTCTTTCTGCTGGGACATCCCTCCTGGTTCCAGTCAATAAACAGGTTACTGCATCACACACTTTTGTTTGGACTCCTTGGCATCGAGTTGTAAAACACCACCTGCATCTCTCCACATCATGCCAAATCTAAATCCTACCCTATGCTGTTGTCTTGCACTGTGGCCCCAAAAAGGAAGGGAAAATAATTTCTTTACTTAAACAGGTTTAATCCCAGACCCAGTTTCTTGGCAGGAATGATTTGTATGACACCATGGAACAAGTGAAATTTCTCACTGTGAACCGAGAGGCGGAGAATGGCAGCAAAGCATCCCGCGAGCATGAGCCAGTGGAAACACTGGAACTCAGTTCAGGCCTGGAAGCGTTTCAGGCCACCAAGGTAAGACAGGACAGAAAATACAGTGAAAAGGAGGAAAGTAAGTTAAACACAACCTTTCATTAACATGTGGCTACTTTAACCTAATAGTTCAACAACAGAAGTTATTTTAAAACACGATATCTTAACATTTAACTTGCCAGCTGGAAATGTATTGTAGGACGCGCAATGGAAGAGGTGGTATGGCGGAATCATCTGCAAGGTGATTGATTTTAGGACTCCCATGAGCCTTAGCGCCTGTTATGTGTAGGTAGGATTTTTTCCATTAGTGTAGGTTCAGATTATTAATGTCTGTTCATGTGTGGTTGAGTTTAGTTATGTTTCATGACTGGTTATTCTTGTGAAGTTTTGGGTGTGTTTGAGCCGGTCACCGTAGGGGAACATGCTGCTTAGTTGGGTGAGATGGCTTGCCGGTTCCTCTGAGTTTTGAGTTCGGTGTGTGGTTGTTGTCAGACTTACTAAAAGAGCAATTCTGGCTGTCTGCTGATACTACCTCTGACTTGCCTAGGTTATTAATAAATGTCCTTATTAAAAATGACTACTGTGGCTCAAGACTCAGTCTTTTTATCCATACCCTTTGTTACAGCATATACGTATTCTTCTGCTCACAACAAGAATACCACAGACAGCCTGACATTTCAGGTAGGTAAGACTGTCACTTGTCTGCATCCTGCCTGTAAAATGCTTGGGAAGTTTGAACTTTTGATCAACCAGGCAAATATAAACATTTAGAACATGGATGAGCAAATGGATCATGACCCCACAGAGTAAGAAAGGAAGTGTGCCTGTGGATAATGGTGCTTTCAGGACCCCAGAGAGCATAGGAATATTTGACTGCCTGTCCTTCAGCACCCTTCACTTTTTCTCTGGCACGCAAGTGGCTGGCCAGCAGATGAATCTTGCTGCTGGGGTGGTTAGTCAGGCACTGGCATTCCCCCAGAGAGGGCCTAGCCTGCTGACAAGTCCTGCCACTGGGGTAATCACTCAGGGACAGGCGCATTCTGTTAGCTGTGCACCCAAGTTTGTGCTTATTTAATGCCTAGGGGCTCATAATTTACTAAGGGCACTGAAAAAAAGAACAATGATACATAATAATTTATACAACTGGTTTGATTTTGCTATTTGATTCCTCCCAAAAGTTTCTGTTTACTGAACAATTTGATGTAAAATACAATATATGCCATAAAATGTGATTTATTGTTATGGAAGAGGAGTGGAGTGTAAATGCTTCTGCAGTAACACCCCTCTAGTCTGGCAATAAAATAAAATAACGAAGCTAAAACAAAGGAACAGCGATGGGCCATCATCAAAAGGCCTGTTTCTGCTTGGTGTAAATTTGGGCCTTGCACTAATAAAGTGTACCTAAAGGAAATTTTTAAAATTAACAAGCAATGCAACAACACAGTATCACAAATTGAAAGCTGACTTGAACTGAATGATTGTTATTGTTTCGAGAGATTATTTAAAAAGGTTCTGCTATCCGTATGTTATGGCAGAAAAGAAACTTCCATTTATATGTAAAAACCTTGTTTCTCCATCAAACTTGTTTATTGCATTACTTTATCAGTCTTCTATGGTTGCTGTCCGTCTTGCACACTGTTTATCTAATGTAGGGTGACTGTTTACTGGGAGTCTACCCAGGAAGTAAACGGCACAATGCAGGGCCACCAGCTTACACTCATGACAGGAGTCAGCTGGAGGAACCTGACATAAACATAGAGAGAACATACAAACATGGTATCTATTTAGTTAGAAGACACTTCTGTCCAAAGTGACCTACAGTGGGACAGATATATCACCAAATATGTGCTGCTGTTTTGGGGTTAGGGGCCTTGCTCAAGGGCCCAACAGTAACATCACCACATTTGTCATCAGGGGGATTTGAAGTAGCAATGTTCTGGTTACACATACAGACATCTAACCTACAGAGCCACGGACAAGATCACGAGACAAGGATTGGTGATATGCCCCGCATCCGCGTCATTCGACTGGCGCCCATGGAGACCCCTACGGTGAGTCGCCCTCAAAAGGAACCCAGGGGTGGGACAGTGAGACAGATGGGTCACCTTGGCCTTGCCTGGACCCACGGCGCATCCTGTAATTATCATGCAGCATAAATCAGCTCCCATCATCCATCCTGGGGATGCCACTGCAGGACTGTGTGCCATGGTCTGGAGATTCTGCTCCTTCCCCATAGTGGAAACCCTGACAGTCTCTACACACTGTCACCTCACTTCCTCTCCCCCCCCCGAGCAGGTAGACTTGGGGAAGCACCCTTTCTGGATCCACTGCGTATTTCTGCATAACTCTAGCATCTGTTGGGGGGCTCTGCAGCCAGTCCTATAATGGACAGGACTGAACCAAACCTCCATTTGAGTGTGCGTGTCCCTTCTACTATGTACCTCTGTGTCTGTGTATATCGCTGTCTTTCTTGCTGTGCAGTGGTGACTTTGAACATAAATGTTTGCAAACCTTTATGTTATTGTCTATGCAGGAACGTGTGTACCAGTGTATTTCTACATATTTAAATGCATCCATGTGTGTACGTGCCCATACCTCTCTTCCCTCTTACACTATACAACGGTGCCGTCCCAGTCTCAGCAGTGAGAAGTGCAGCGCTGTGGTGTTTCCGGCTCTTGGATGCCATCTCCCTGCACCCTCCCGTCTTCCCCAACAGTACTCCCCGCCCCCCCCCAGAATGCTGCAATGCCTGCCATTTGCGGTTCCAATCACAACCCCAACGCCCCGTTACACAACCTCTCTGCTTCTGCCTGTGCCGACTGACACGCAGTGATTACTGCTTATTACCACCGTCTGGCAAATTAAAAAAGGGACACGGAGGGCAGGAAAAACGGCTGACAGGAATAGCACCATGCTGCTCAAACCAATAGTGGCAGTAGAGTCACTTGGGGGGGGTTGACAGGGTGCAAGTTGTCGCTTCTGCTCTCCCCATTTTTGGCTTGTGGACTCTGGAGGTACTCCGCAGCCCCAGCTGAGTGAAAGGAAACCTCCCCCCTTGCCGTGCGGACAGAGAGGCTCAGCTGTAGCTCAAGATTGCCGCAGCCTCCCCCTCTCTGCGTGTTTCACTGCCCACAGCCTCCCAGATGGAATGGATTCAAAACATTTAACAATGAATCAAGTTGCCTGGAAAACCTTGGGAAAATCTGCCTCCCACGACCCCTGTCGCATTACAGTCTAGGAGAAAACTCCAGCTGAAGCATGGCCTGCTTTGCAGCTCACTGTGGAGCTCCTGGCAAGGGGCAGATTTGAGGACAGAGTTGGAGGGTGAGGAGGCTGAAGCTGCAAGCAGGTACACAGCATGTTCACCAAGCCACCCCAGACATGCTAGCTGACTATCTAACTATGGGGAGGTGTCTGTTTCTCAGTGACTGGCCTAGCTCAACACAACACAAATTCACAATTCTTCAGGCATCTCCTGGAGATGGCCTTCATTTGATGACAGACAATAACGTGCCTTTTCCTTTGTGCCCTTAGAAAAAACTGCCCTGTGCTTTGACAATGCAGGATTGAAGAATTCATTTTGGATCAGATTTTTTTCATATTAATTGGCTCATTAAAAGAAATTCCATTCAGTGACACATTTCTATTGGATATCCAACCTCTTATCCAGTACAGCGATAGAATATAAAGCACACACAGCATGGATAATTCTGAGACTCCTGTTCACCTAACTAAATGTTTTTAGGCCGTAGGAGGAAACTTTTGCAAGGTAGAATCCAAAATCCTAGCCTAGACACGAGGCAACGACGCTTCACACAGTTAAACGGAAATTAAAAATGAGTGTTGAAATGTGGCAGTGAACTGAGATGACAGTTACATTTCTATTCATCTTCCAACTGTGAAACCAGTAGAGGATAGTAGAAGGCTTGAAGTCAACTCCAAGCAGCAAAGGGCACATGGCAGGGGAACAGCAAACAGGATACTTGTGAATTGCTGGAAAAACAGATGTAGTGTCACACCCTATAGGCAATTTCAGCTATGCATTTCACCTTGATTGTACATCTTTGGACAAATGAAGAGAGAGCAAGCAAACTGAAGACTGCCTGAAGGGATGGGAAGTAGCCACACAACCTGCTGCAACACTGTATTACCTAGCCATACGTCTCAGAGAGGAAATTCGATACAAGAGCTGACCACCAGCAGGGAACATAAGCCAGTTTCACCGCTGTAACTGAACATTTGCTAAATTTCACATACAGAAAAACATGCAGCAATCAATTTGTCAGGGAGAGACGGAATTTCACAGAAACACGGTGGCTGGCAGCCCCTCTGAACACAACATACCTCTTTGGACTGTCAGTGGGGGTGGCTGGAGACCCTGTTGTGTTTTCCTGCGACATCCTGGGCCAGGCAATGCGAACATGACCGCTAATCACTAAATTGACCACCGAGCTCGCAATTGCTTAGGGAGGCAGCGGCGAAGAGGGAGGATGCATGCAGGGGGATGGCTGAGAACACACTCGGGGGGTCTGGGCCGAGGCTTGAGGGTACTGACTGCATCAGCCATGCCCGAGAGGAGGGTGTTGAGCTGTCAGGCAGCCTGCTGCTCCTTCACCTGGGCTGTCCATCATCCTCCCCGCTTGTTCTTCATCATCCCTCAGTACTGTTCTCATTATTTCCGCTCTTCAACCCAGCTTCCCAGTCTCACCCCCTCCCACCACCCCCGCCCAGCTGTGCCTGCTTGGCTCCATTCCCAAACACTTAAATGGCACCAAACTGCAATCATTTAAGAAAAAGAACAGAATACAAGAGAACAGCAAGTCAGAAAGAAAAAAAAACAAGGTTAATAATGGAGATGTTCATGATACAATAACAGTGCGAGAGGTAATAACCATTATTTAAACTATTTAAAAATAATCAGACTTGAAAGTAAATAAAAATTACTTCAGTTTTTTCAGCTCATTTTGGACAGTCAGCATCTCAAAGCCTGTGACCCCATCCCCCCAGTCTCCCTCAGCTTCCCTCCACGGTAGTCTTGTCCCCTTCCCCATGTCCCTCTCACCCGAGTAGGTGCCAACATGGCTGACCCAGCTATGCCACCTATCACCGTAAAGACAGGAAAGAGGATGGCGTGGTCAGAGAATAGGTGTTTGTTTGGCCCTTGGCCATCATACCACATTCAATTACCATAAAAAAAATTAAAAAGAACCAGGACATGCATACATACATAGATAAATAGATGTACATTTATCTACTAATGGGTGAGAACATGGCTCTTTGGGTTAAGTGTCTGTGAGGTTCAAGTTCTGCAGCCGGCAAAAGTGTCCACATCACCATTGGGCCCTTGAGCTAGGCCTTTTTCCTTGGTTACTCCAGGGTGCCAGATGCCGGCTAACCCTGCTCACTGACCCTTGGCTCTCAACTTGGACAGCAAGATGGGAAAATTCAAAAACTACAAATTTCCCCTGGGGGATGAATAAACTAATGATTGTTATTATTCCACATAGGGAAAAGCTTCCCTCTTCCCTCAGCCTTCATAATAATCGCTTTCAGCCATGTCTGACCCCCAGTCTGGTGAACTCCTTCTTGATGATTGCTGTCCTGCAGCATGAGCCCCATTTCTTCTCAACATCTGTAGTGGTGCAAGGTGAGAGATGCAGTGGGAACCAGGAATCCAGCTCCCTTTGGTATGGACACAGGTCCCCAAAGTTGCAAACAAAATGAAAAATCTGCACGTCTGGTCTTTAGGCCCTGAAAGGTCTTTAAAGGGGTCCCTTGTTGTCCCCCTCAGTCATTCAAAAAGAGACCTTACAAGAAATGAGGGATATTATGGCTTTAGTGTTTTCATTTTTGTCCGAAGATGACTATTCAGTTCAATTCAATTCAATGTTATTTATACAGCGCTTTTAACACGGATCGCGGTCACAAAGCGCTTTACATAGTCCCGGGCCCACAGTCCCCAGAGAGTAAGCCAGTGGCAAGGAAAAATTCCCTCAGGAGGAAGAAACCTTGGGAGGAACCAGACTCAAATGGGAAGCCTGTCCTCCTCAGGCCACTACTAGACAGATGTGTATGTATTTTGTTTACACAACACAACAGCAGTTTTTAACACTGAATTTCAAACCATGCTCACATGGCATTTCAAAAACGAGACCAAGCATGAGGAAGTGGTCACAAAATGCCTCGAATGGGACGCAAACCCAGCTAGCAAAAACGAAGCTGATGGCTTGCACTAAATTGTTCTGCTAGTAAATCTACAAGTATCAGTGACAGCATAAAAAATGATGAACTGAATTCGCTAATGGAGAGGCAATGATGCGTGAGACACAAATAACCTGAAGAGCCCGAATATACAGAGAATAGAGCACCAGGACCTCTCAGAACTTCGGTGCTAGTTCTATTGCTTTCTGAGCATGCCGGGTTCATCCACCATGGGATCTACATAGCTCAGGCTTTGTGGCGGCGGGTTCAGCTATAATTATACTGCTTAATGCGTGGGACCAAATCAAATTGAGCAGACCTTTTGGGGCTCCCCTAATCCTGTTATCAGACTGAGCAGATGCCGTGAGGGCGGAGCCATGCACATGTAAGGGGTGACCCATATGAAGCCGTGAGCTGCACTATAATACACACTCACATGCCTTTTGTTTCTGTGGCCTGCTCACGCATTCACGGAAACACAGCCGACGCTCCCGCATGCGCTCTTGATGCCGACGTGTACAGCGTGCAGAAAGACCGGGTCCAAATCATGGGGACGCCTTTTGCTCCTGCTTCTTTGAAACATCTCCCGGCTGGCTTACATCCCATTAAAATCACTTTCATTTCAGTGCACACTTCATTAAGGGCATAAAGGGGGCTGGCCTCTCCAGAGGGAGGTGTTGTGTCAGATAGGGTTATTGGGAAAAATTTCAGTGCTTGCGCTTTAATTGAATGAAGCCTTTCTTAATAAAGTTGGCGTGCGCCCGTCTTCAGCTGGTGCCCTGAAATGGTGCGTGTGCACGCGTGAGTGTGCGTGTGCGCGTGTTTGTCAGCCTGTCACCCACACAGATTCGAAATCCTGTTTGTGTTTAGTAATGTCTATGCAAAATGACTGAAATCCCTTTAATGGAACCAACAATAGTGAGGCTATATAATATAATGAGGCTGCAGGTATTGTGGCAGTAAACATCTAGAGTTAAATAGGGCGTTCCAGGCAGGAGTGTCTTTGGGCCTTTTGAGGGGGGGGGGTCACGTTGTCTTAACTGCTTCAGTCAAATATTCAGCAAAACAAAATGAAAATCAGAGATCACAGCACCCGCTTGATGAGTAAATACTGACATTTCTGTTACTATGGCTTCTACCATTACTATTAATTGCTACTGCTTTCATTAGTACTACTATTGTTACTGGTGCTACTAGTACTTTAAACCATTACTTCTGCTACTACTGCTGATTTCTTTGCCATTAGACAGTAAGCAGCAATGTCAAACGTATGCCGAAAAAACAATTGTGCTTTTTAGCTTTTCTTTACGCTGCACACTTCTTAGATGGTAGGCCAGGCCACTGACAACGGGTAGAAGAACGTAAATATTACAGAAACATATGCATTTCCCTTTCCTGCATGGGGAAGACACAAATAAAATGAACAATAAAAAAAAGTGAGACGCAGTGAAATGTTTGGCTCAGTTCCGGTGCAGTTGTTTTTACTGGTTATAGTTGCCAGCAGGTAAAGCTCTTAAGACGGGGCAAAGACGAGGTCCTGACGAGTTCTAAGATCATGTGGCCCAAAGTGGCTGACTCAAACCTGCAACAGTCCACCTGGGGGCAGTTTCCCTCAGCAAAATGGCCCCTCTCAGGAGATTCTGTCTCGACGTGGTGCCTGAGGTTACGCCGGTGACGAGGCCGCTGGTCTTGGCTCTGGCCCCAGTTCGGCTCTGCAGTCGTTTCGGGAGCCACCCTACGCCACGCTGCATGTTATTATTAGTGACGGCTGCAGGGGCAGCAGGACAGAGAGAAATGGGCCATATTTGCATATTAGAGACCTGCTTTTTTGTCTCTTAAATATTAAATAAATTATTAAACTCTTAACAACCAAGGCAGTAGCAGAGCCTGCGGGCTGCAGAAATAAATAGCAGCTTCCTCTCTGATGTGGCCTGTCTGGGAGGACTTGTTTTGCTCCCCAGAAAACTAGTGGGCAGACGTCTTGAAATATAAAAATAGTGATGTTAATGGTCTCAAGAGGACACAAAGGATAGACCTGATCATATGGACACCTGACTATCCTTAGATAGACGCTGTCATGATATCAAAACAGCATCATATTGACTCTATAGTAAAGAGAAAGGTACGAATCATTCCCCATGATTTTACAACGTTGAGCATGTGTGGAAGGAGAAGTCAGGTGACTGAGATAATCAGCGGTAACTCAGCTGGTTTCTGGTTTATTTAACACCCAGCCCACAGTCCTGACACCAAGGCCAACACCAGTAAGGGGAAAATGCATACAGGTTTTTGTTGCCTGTTCTCCCCCAACCACAGTTCTTTATTTGTCTTGTTTATATTTTGTGGTTGGTACAGGTTTCCCCCAGACCACCCAAAGAGTAGGACACCTTCCTTAAATATCGGATCACCCTGCTCACTGGACTCACCCGTACACTGTCACTGTATTATATTTTCACGGTATAAAGCCTCGAGTTTTTCTCTACTGTTACTCCTACAAAACTCTGTAGGCATGCACACTGTTGTCCTCAAAAACACGGCCATCATAAAACCATACAACTAACAGCACAGAGCCGTACAAGAAATATGTCACAGCCCCTGCGGCACAATGCAAAACAGTTCGGCTCCTAAAAACAAAGGATACCCCTTCTGTTTTTGCTTTCCGATGCCCACGCAAACAAAATATTATAATTTACCTCCATGAAACAAACAATACCAGTTGGGACAGGCCAGCGTTAGCCTTTTCTGAAAAGGCCTCATTATCTTCACTTGCCCACACTTTGTTTTTATCATATAATTGCAGTAATACACAGTTCACTTGGACTTCTCTGGAAGAAATATCTCTGTCTCTTTCAGCATTAACTGGCTACATATTTCTTTGAAAATAACACATTATCTTCATTTTCAACAAAGGCCCCTGCCTGAAATTTGGGTCATGGGACTTGTGATGACAGAATACCAGAGATGGGGCTGATGAAATCAGAATTTCCCCAGTGACCACAGATGACTTTGAAGGGAAAAGGTCACAAGCAGCTACTCAAAAGATGAACTGACACTCTGACTTTGATAACCAGTGAGGACACCTCATCTTTACAGTGATAAGTATCTACCACAGGTAATGGAAGCCCAGTGCTATCAGTTGGATGGAGATAATCTTCTTTGTCGTTTTGTTCTGGCTATTTTTTTTAATTATTGTTCTATTCTTTCTAGATTTGGGTTGTGTTACTGAACATCATCCCTGATGAGGAGCATGTGTCAAAAACAAATCCAAACTCCATGCAGTAAAGCATGGCAGCAAGCATGAGAGTGAAGGAGCAGCTGGTCTGAGGAACCACACTGCATGATGGGATCAGTACATATCGAACAATTACTGCATCGCGGCAAAGCACCAAGTGGATCATGGAGTGGAAACCTCTTAGAGATGCATTAGGTATTCTGAGATAATCCAGGACAACCCTACTGAAGTTTTCCAACCATGAAGCCCTGGACAGCATGGGCTTGGTATACATAAAAAGTGGATATCTGGAATAGAGGACACTTAAATTTCTCCTTTTCCAATGAACTGTAGAAGTACACATCTAAGTCTAGGTGTTTTTCTACAAAACCAGCACCCACAGAACAGGAAATGACAGGAAGTAATTTCTTACCAGAAGATCGCAATGAAAACTTTCCCAAAAGATTTCCAGGCCCTTTGAGGCATTCGACTTATATAAGATCCTTTCATACGGTGTAGATTTCAGCTGCAATTGAATCTATAGGTAATTTTCACCTTTGGTAGAATTCAATACATTGAAAAAAAGAAAAAAACAAGATGAAGGTTCTCACACCAAGATGAAGGTTCTCACTAGAAGTGCAGATAAATAAACACCTCCTTTGTTAATGCTTCTGACCCAGAGATCAACCATAGAGTGATTTCAAATTTATAAACACTCAGAAATCCTTAACTCTACACCACTGCTAGAGAGGAATAAAAATAGAATACCAACAAACACACTGATGTGGAAAATTACATCTTTTAATCCACTTTCACATTTTATTAACCGCTGAAGGGGAGATGAATGAAAATCTACTACAAGCAAACGGTTGGAGAGATCTGATTGGAATTTATTTTTTTTCTGGCAAAAAAAAAATTAACTCTATTAAATAGCAGTAAAGCAGCTGCACATTTTAAATCTACCTTGCATGTCACAATTCTCATGGCCTCACTGCTGGTACGTAGGACAAACCAAATAATCATTTAATTGCTTAAAAATCTGGATGAGCATAGCCTCAACCCAAATGTTACTGAGCCAAAATAGAGTGGATTTAGGCACTGATCCCTGATCGAGGAAGGCATGTTTCTGAGCTTGAAGCACAGAGACTTGTGGGGTTGCTTGAGTAATGCTACTCTTTTTTGTGATGTTTGTGCTGCATTTAACCCAGGTTCTGTGTCTTCAGAGACTCATTCAGCACAGGAGTTTGGCAACTGGTTGCTGACTGTGGACACGTTGGTCTGCAGCGATACATTAGCCACTTGCTCGCGACGTATGATCGGCTATTTATAGTTGAACACTGGTCTGCACCTTTTACGTATGAACATGAATACAATGACAGCAATCTCCCCCACATGTAACTCTGTAACGTGAGACGAAGGTGACCACTCCTTTGGGGTCCGACTGCACAATACCTTATTCGATCTCCAACCCCCCACCCCCTTGGTATGGGTGCTTTTGTGAGAGTACAAACTGGGCTTTCCTGTGAAATAAGGTCATCGAGAGTTGAAGAGAGTTAATGAGGGTTTTCCGCTACTTATCCGGAGATGGCAGATTCTCCAGTTTTGCATAAGCAAGCATGAGCGGCAGGCAGACCCCACGCGATGCGTTCAAGCCAGGCGGCAGCCGACATCCTGCAGAGTGACGAATCCCCTACTAACACACCAGGGTGTCCCAGATCACCTCGTACAGGCACCCAGCAGTGTTCAGTCAGGCGACTCAAACACAGCCACATGAATCATACCATCTGAAGTTCTTTCCTGCATGTAGATGAACAGGTCACGGCACAATTAGATCTGCCAATGCAGCGGCAGCTAAATAACGCAACAGGAAAGGACAGCTGTCCTCTGTGGCACAAACATGCTTCCTCCCACTAAAGTGCACAGTCGCAGACATGGAAACTCACAGGCGCTGCCCTCCGTCTGTGTCAAGGTACCACTGACGTGAAGAGGAGGCAGGGTTTGCCCGTGGTGGCTGGCAGAAGGCACAGACAGATAACAGCCTGTGACTCGTGTCAGGGTAAATCCATGCCTCCCCTCTGAGTCCTTGTGTCCCTGTCCACCTTGCTGCCACGCTAACCCCCATACCTTTCTATCAAGAAGGAGGCTATGGGAACTCCTACCGTATGCCCTAAAGTACCTCGGTGCAGGTTAGATCTTCCAGTAAAATCTGGCAGGATGTGTACAGATTCATAGCGCTGCCCCTACCTGCATTATGAATCACTGGGGCGATTTAATGGCCCCGTGGAACTTCGTTGTTCCTATATCCGTGGAGCAGCATCGGTTACAGAGAGTCATTGGTGCCTCGATGGGCAGCATAATCTCTTTCTTTGACACACCTCGCCTCCTCTCCAGGGAGCCGTAAACCAGCACTCTCTGACAAGCATGCTCACTGAAAGCCCACAAGGCAGGGCTGTCCAACAGCTCACAGATCCAAGAGGCCCCCAATCTGAGGGATAATGCAAAGATGAGCGGACATTCAACTGGAAGGCATCTATGCAGATTTATCTACATTCAGCAGCTTGGAGATCTCTCCATGAATCCGGACACTTCTGTCCCCCTCCCACACCATGGGGCCCACGGGTTTTATGTCTCTTGATAAATATGTAACATTCACACCAAGCCAGGGGACAAAACAGTCCTACACAGTGCTCTTGTCCAGAATGGGAGGTCTCTTACTGACAGCATTAAAGGTTAAAAGGCTCTCCTGGGGAAGCAGTTGACATGAGGTCACTTGAGATGCTAAAGGATTAATGACTCACTCAGCAGAATTCAAATGACCTTTTTCACCCTGGTCTCTGAGAGGCTTTCACCAAGCCTGTCACTTTTGAAGTCATCTCCGTTAGATTGATGCCCTCTTCTTTTCTTCCCCCAGAACCTCTTGTCACAGGGTCATTGCTTATGGCCCAATGGGCTCACACTCAGACCATTCTTAATTACCTACCAATTTAACTATCAGAATCGTGCAAAGTGGCTCATGAACCTGCAAGCAAATAGCTGTTATACAATAAGAGCTGGTTTGGAGACCCAACTCCACCAGGTTGACCATTGCAGTGAGAGGCGGCGATGACACAAACTCACTCCAAATGGAAGGGAAAGCAAAAGAAGATAGAAGGAGACAGAGCAAGAGGAGAGCAATAACTGAACGCGGGAGGAATGTCATTAAAGACTGCAACAAAAGGTGCCAAAATGAACCATGAAAAAGCAAAATTTGCTGGTTGACACGGAAGAGGAAAATCAGTTGAGAAAAGAGGCAATTACACTACTTTAGCCTGATGCTGTCAGCACTATCCAATCAGTGTTCAGCACCATGCCCTAAGAGCCATAATTCCCCATAATTCCTTCCTCTGGCCAATCTCCCAGCAGCCCGCAGGAGGAGCACAGCTCCTATCAACCCAATCATTTCACTCTCGTCAGCTGAATAGGCCAAGCAGACATGGCTGGGCCCTGAGGATCCAGGTCACAGTGATGTAGGCAAGGGGACGGTTAGGACACCAGCACAGAATAACAATGTGTGAATGGGCTCCTTACCCATGTGGTCAGATGGATCGGCTTTTTAGTGGATTGTTAGACCACATACTGTATGCGAGTACCAACCAGTGTGTGCAATGTCAGAACACCATGTCCTGGTTTGAGCTGGCCCTACAGTTCGTCTCATCATAGGTCCAGTGGTATGGCAGGTTTCTTACCTGTCCTGCTGCACAGCTTGCCATTGGCGATCTGTTTGAGCCTCTTCTGGTGTGACTTTCCATTGTAGTGAACCTGTGCCTGGGCAGACGAGTTTAGCTGGATGTTGCACACCTCACACAGCGTGTAGGTCTTCTGCTTCTTCTCACGCCTAGGTCTGTGCTCCGACACATCACAACGACTCTCTGGGCCACAGCCCAGAGGCTCACCGTCCGGCGATCGCCCCCTCTCTGCCAACCGCAGCGAGCTGGAAGGGCGCTTCATACCTGCGTGAGGAGGGACCAGGAGACAGATGAGACCTTTGCTTCATGCTTCAGTCAGTAAGCTCTCCAAACTGGATCACCCCCTCGATCTAGGATGCAGCAGTTGCCTGCAATGTATCAGCAGGAGAACCACACTGTCACACATGTACCTTAGATGTTCATTATATAATCATGAAGAAGACGGGAGGCAACATCCCCGTCACAATGACGGGAGCATCACACAGAAGCAAACAAAAGAAATACAGTAATAAAAACATTCATGATTCTTCCACCTTCATCCCAGTCAGCCATCAACCCCCAGCCACTCCTAAAAATGAGGATTTCACCTCTCAGCCACAAGAGGGCGGATGTTCACTGTTTTATATGGGTCTGCTCAGAAGTCTGACTCGAACACTACAGGAGCCTCAAAGAGTTATTGTGATAATGCGCATCTTAGCATGTTTCATCGACAACATCTGCACATTCACATAGCATATGCACACCTACTTATGGAGAGCACTGATATTTATTCTTACCTCAAAAAATACAGGTACATGCCCAGATTCACGCTGATGACTGTGAGAACAGTTATTTCACATGGCACAGGTCACGCAGTGCCAATAAGCTTATACCAGTGGTAGTAGTCGCTCACCTTTCACTGTCTGCAAACAGTAGTTTATAGTTACCTAAAAAACTGGCACAAGACCCTAGTCTAGATCCTTCTACTGAGTAGAAGAGTGAAAATTGTAACTGCAGTATGCACCTGGAATATGAAATCATATTCAAGTGCGATTATACAGCTATTGAGGTAAACATTTTATAAAAAAAAAAATGCAGAATTTTCCACTGTCTGGACCTCAATTCCTTTACATTGCCTTCTATGTCCCCCGTAAACATCACAGTACCGGACAGTCCCAGGAGTTTTGACTACACTGTATCAGACTACACTGGGGACATTGTCCCTTCAAATGCCCGTTCATCAGCTAGTGATGCCTGTACCCTTAGACAGGGACATATAAACGATCCCTGAGATTTACCAAGGACCAAAAGGATCACCAGCTGCAAGAAGCAGAAACTAGGAAGCTCCTCCCACTCTGGCACCACCAATTCCTTCTAACACTGCTGAGATGAACAGGGGCAGAATGGGGGGGTCTGTATGCACTCACAGCAAGGAACATTTTGTCTTGCTTGTCCTCTATCAGGCCCTGATCACATTTACTCTTCGGTTTATGCACAGCAGAATTACCCCAATGTACAAAATGGGCCCGTGGTGAGCACCCTGCTGCAATAACTCCCAAAAACCTACAGGGGATGCATGCTGTTTCAACGGGGAGGACTGTGTGCGTGAGCGTGTTGGTAGATGATGTGGGGGGGGGGGGGGGGGGCAACTTTAAAATATTTTTATCTGCAATTTGCCGCCTTGTGAAATTGGGCTCAAGGCTCATTTGCAGAGATTGGAATGACAGGTGAAATTTAAAGCCGTAGACTTAGCTCTCCCATTTAAATTTATACTAGTAAGAGAAGTGAATAAAGGATACCCACTAACCGTTAGCTCGTGGGCCCAAGCTTGCAAGCAAAACACATTTAAAAGTGACCTAAGAATGGCTGGTACCTCATAAGCACCTTTTCTCCCTGGCTATAGCTGTTTTGCCTGTGTAGTCAGTCCAACGGTCAAAAAGAAGAGGGGTCGGAGTCGGCTGAGTACATCTGCCCCCCCTTCTCCGTGAAGCACACGTCAGAAGGCCCGCTCCTGGGGGTGGGTATAGAGAGCCTGTGAACCCCTGGACAAGTTTACACTTCCAGGAATTTATAGTAAGGAATGCTGGTGGACAAACGGCCACAGCGAGTATAAAGGTATAACATTAAAAGAATAATATCACACACAGGAATAAGCAGAAGGTATCACCACCGTGTACTTTGTTTATACACAATGCACAGATGGATGCATAGAGCACAGAAAGGCTACAAATTAAATGTTCGGCAAAATATGCTGCCCTGTTGCCGAGGAAGGTATTCATATTATATCCGTGGGAGAGTTAATCCTCGCAGAACAACCAGAACACAGTTTAGAAAAGGATATGAAAATAAATTGTGTAAAGCAAATGAAAAAGAGATGAAGTGCTGTACCTGCAGTTTGCTTGCTTACATGCGTGTGACACATTGCAAAATACATAGCAGAAAATAACTAAGAGAACTGTGAAAAGTTTGCGGGGGTGGGGGGTAGATTCAGATCGACAAAAGCTCCTAGTGACAGTGGGATTGTTGCTTGATTTCATAGGAACACAACAAACACAGCATCAAAATTGGGCTGGCTTGGCACAGTTGGGGCCACAAGATGACAAGCAGAGACACAGTAATACGACAACAGGCACGGCTGTACTGTACGAAAACAGGTACCCTACTGGTTATTCTGCCAAAAAAAAAAAAGAATGTTTCAAATACATTGCAGATGTTTGCTTATTGCTAAAATATCTGACTTGCTTCCAAAGAAATACTGATTAACATCAGTAAAGGGTAGTTTTACTACTTCCAAATACAACTAATTATGATCACTTGATAGTTCAAAGCCATTTATATGAATTAACATGTATTTTATTAAGTGTTAAAAGGAATCTTTTTGCTGTACAGCAGAAAGATGAAACATCAAGACGGTACATATTTTCCCTCACAGATGCATGAAAAGATATTTTAATTTATTCAGGAATGCTTTGTTTACACAGTTCTTAAATCTACCACGACTATAAAAAGGTTCATACTTGCTCCTTCGCTCCTGTCTACAAGTCTGTGGCACTCACAACGAGGCCTGCCTTGGTAAGACGTGACTCAAAATTTTCATTAAAGCAGTTGAAATGTGCCATGTGTGGACAGTAAGGGACTTTGGTACAAGGTAGTGATATATTATAAAGTCCTAATGCATTCATTTAAAAAGCAACATGTACAAAGAGGACTTGTGTTCTGTCTTCCCGCATTTATTTTACGAACACACTGCATATTTTGTATGAGAACACCAATGTCTAAACGATGCCTTCACATCAACATTGAAGAGAAAAAGAAGGCTTCCACTAAACTTTCCATGGTGTTTGCTGATGCTGGAATTTGTGTAAACATGAAAAAAAAGCATCTTGAGAGTAAAAATACTTTAAGTCATGAATGGCTCGCTCAGATCCTGAGTTGCGAGCCCATGTTTGCGTTCCACCTGATGTTTTCCTGAAAGCCCTGAATGAAGAGCCTCGTTGTGGCTGAATGGTGCCACACATCCGCTCCTGGTGCTGGCCGCCCTTCATGCCCCTGTTTACAGTCAAACAGAAATCTCAGTGCAAACATGGGCCCCAAGTGCTTTGCACAGGTTACACCGTTTAATATCTGGAATGCGAAGTGTGGGAAACTGGAGAATGATCCACTATTACTGCCCTTTCAATGGTAGAAGCATGAGAGAACGGACACTGGTCGTGGGTTATTAAGTTTACTTTTTGTAGTTCATGTCACATTTTTATTTTCTGTATAGGGCACCATGGTGGCTCAATAGACTGCAGTGTGGCCTCATGCCTCCAGGGCTGAGGGTTCGAATCCTCCCACTGGTTCTCACCATAGTGGATAAGTTTTTATGGAAGATACTGTAAATATTATGTGAACTGTGCTATAAACTGTAAAGCCAATTCATCCAAATGTTTGCCTGTGGTTAATAATTTCTTTATAAAAACTACTTTTGATGGTGCTATCAGAAATACTCTGCTGGGTGCAGATTTGCAGCTTATAAATGAGAAACAAAGACCAGCATTTATGCCTGGGAATTTCAGTTACTTGAAGCTGTCCTTTTTAAGCAGGTAAAAATACTTAAAAAGCTTTTAAAAAATCTGCTGAAATGTTCCAGGGCTAGTTTGCTGCAGCTAAAGATTAGTACAGATGACTTCATTCCGCAGCATCGTTTCAAAGCTACCTATTCTGCCTTCTGGGTCTCTGTGCAACTTTGGCTCAGATAACGTCACCGAAATTCCTCGGTATCGATACGCATTACAGATGCCAGCGCACGTAGGTGTTCATGGCACCTCCTCAGTGTAGAGACGAAATTACCGATCTGAGTCTGGGAGGATAAAGGGAGAGAACCTGTGATAGGGGCAAGGAGGTTAACAGAACCACATGGCTTGGATAAGGGGGAGAACAGAATGTGAATGTGGCTTGGGGACAAGAGATAAGACTGGGGAAAAAAGACTGGCATTTTGGGCTCAGAATGGGGAAGACATCACTGAAAAAATATGGGTATTCGGTTGTATAAAGAGCTGCAGCGGGGTGTAGGTGCGTTTGCAAGGGCCAAGGAAACAGCTTTGGTGGAGGTAAAGACTGGCTGACCTGAAGGAGCACCCTGCATCTGACTCCACCCCCCCATGCTGTTAAAACTGCACTCCTATCTGAAATTTGCACTTATTTTGCAGTTTGCAACGCAGAGAACTGGACCTCCAGCGCTGAACTCGTAGATATTATAGAGCAGGCCAGAGAATGCAGAACAGGGAGGGGCGTCTGACCATAAGCAACCGCGCTTCTCCAAAAGTCCCTCCGGGGAATGTCATTAATCACTGTCCGACATGCCTATGGAGGCCGAACACCATCAGTGAACACCCCTGTCAGTAGCACAGCCACCAACGCCGGCAACTGACATACAGTAACCATTGCAGTCGCCTTACAACCCACAGAAGTTACATCAGGCTGTTCAAAACTAATGCAGGAGATAACTTCCCCCGGACTGAAAAATAGCAACAACACCTAACATCACAATGAGAACAGAAGGACACAATCAATGCTTGGAGTGCGCCCTCCACACTCTGTCTAAGCAATAAATCTCCCCCACTTTAAGTCACACAGAGAAGTCCGTTATCCAGGCCTCTTACTACTTCCCCTGCACCGCTGCCAGAGTCCCATCCACCTGTTTCTGGTATCACCAGCCTGCCACATCCCTCCTGAAAGCAGGCTCTATGCCTGCGCGGAAGCGTATTGCTCTAGCCGCTTCACACGATCCCCGCCTCATTTATCATCCCGGGGCCAGATGGTTCAAATGCCACAGCGATGTCAGCACACACGCACTCCCATCCCACAGCTACTCTCAGATTTACAGGGGCTCCCCCATTTGTGACAATCCCACAGCCATTGATCTGCCTGGGTCAGCGAGCACGACAAACTGGTGAAGGATTCTGCTTAATACACAGATGAGTAGAACAGAAGTGGCCATTTGTGTCAAATTACCACTCAAAATAGAAACCAAGGAGCACAACGAAACAAAAAATCTGTGGCAGCCAGATCTGGACCAAATTATTAAAATGCATTATGATAATGATGTTGTGAATTTGCCAATACCTAAAACCGACACACTTTAGAATGAAAAAGTCAATTTACTAATTTAACACTCCAACATGCATCCTGCAACAGTTAAAAAGTGATTGCAACTGACACACAAATACACACATCACGTTTCCAAACCTACGTAACCCTGTAGCAGCAATATAAGAAAATAACAGCACCTTAAAAACACAAAATGTCTTCAGATTTGAAACGTCCTCTCTCTCCATTCCTACCTCAGTTTCCTTGCTCTCCATGACAAAGCAAACACCCGGACGTGTGAGCGGGGGCTGAAGCCGTGATGAAGGGGTGGGCCAGCGGCAAGAGGGCTGCGGTCCGATCTGGGGAGCACCAACGCGACACAAACAGTCGCCTCGCATGCCATATGGACACACAGAGAGCTCCTGGCCAGAGTAAACCTCATGATTATATTATCATTATGTCTACTACATACTGATTAAGAAATGTGAAGCTAGGGCTCATTATAATTATATTTGCTCTTTAGAGCCTCTGTCATTTCTGATAATAGTTTTTTAAATGAGGTATAATTATATATAATATCTAACACGTTGCATGTGCACGATGCGGCCCGGCCCATCTGCCTCCCAAAGAAAACGCCGGCTTCCTTATTCTGTCGACTTTCGCTCCAGAATCGGTTCAAGGGCAGCACACATATAAATCAATCAAACTGGGTGCCAGATAGATTTATGCTCATTCCTAATCTCTGCCTGCAGCCGTTCCAGCTTGGCCCACCATGAGCTCCACCAAGGAGGGGGAGGGAGGTTTCCCTCCACGCCCGTCTTGTGGAAATTTAAAACAGGCTCCTAATGCTAGATTACTATGCATATGTTTGTCTTTCCTGGACGTAGACACGCCTGTGTGTGTTTAAACTTCACTGGAGCCAGCATTTCCTGGCTACCAACACGTGTCTGCGTTTGGTGATGCCGTCCCTTTGTGAGAAATACAATGCCACCACAGAGTGGCTGCCCTCTGACTGGTATATCCCGGTCCCACACAGACAACCCAGGAATTTTACGCACACAGTTTTAAAAAACGCCAGCGGCACAATATGTGGTTTCACCAATTCAAAATTCAGACTACATTCCAAATGTCACAGGATCTGGGATGAATCCATACGGTGACACAAACAGTACGGGTTTGTGACATGGCTAAGGCGCTTACCTTAGTCTGTTTCTTCACCCAGACTTTTAGTCATATGCATTTATCTTCCCTCCAAAACACTCAAAGCACTGAAACTTCTCTCTCTGCGTGAAATGACACAATTCTTCACTGCTAATCTATAGGCCTGTATGATCCATATCCTTTGACCTGTAATACTATAAGTGTTTGTAGCTATTGTTCTGCACTTGCTGCATGGGGAAGGGATCAGTCCCTGATACATGAGATACACACGTGCTATAAATAGCCTCAACAGTCTCCCGTCTTTTTCACACCACTGTAAATGTCATTCTGTCAACGGGACGTCCCGAAGGGGAATAGATAAAACAAATAAGGGGGACACGGGAGTGAAAAGTCCCCCCCACCGAGATAGAGATATAGAGAGATATAGGCTGGAAAGCACTGTTGAGCCACTGGGGCTTCCTAAACGCAGACTGTGGATGAGCCCTTGATTTGACTCTCGGCCCGGACAGGTCATGTTTAACGAGAGAGAGATTCTGACCAAATAACCGTGAAGCTACTGCATTTCCCAGCAATCTCAGCTCACACTAGCCCCTCTCTCTCCTCTGCGCCCATAGAGTCTGGAGGACAGCTGGAGTGACTCACCTCCTCTTGAGGCTCCGTCGTCCCATGGAGAGTGCACCTGTCTGCCTGTTGTCTTGGCCCTGAATGCTATAGTTAGCCCAATGGACAAGTTTCACATACATCGTATTCTCCAAAGGCCACCAGTGCACTTGACACTGGGATTGATCCAAAGACCCAGTCACACTCTGATGTGTTTGTCAAACGTGCCTTCTGGTACACAAACATAAACGTGTGCTCACAAATCCCCCTTTCCTGCTTAAACTGTAGCAAACTCATGTGTAGCAAACTCCTTCAGCTAACTCCTCATTTTCCAAGTTTGTGTACCACAGTGAGCGCTGTCATATCTGGACATCAATCTTCCTCAGTACTGACAACTACATTAACATTCACTGACATTTACTGCCACTAACCAGCATATACCACACGCACATCAACACTTTTATTTTATTTGGAATGTAGGAAATTACAAGCTGGGAAGGGGCACCAGTATGACTGGAAGACTACTGGGAAAAAATGAATTCATTTAGATGGAAAGTTTGTGCAATTTATGTTTGAAATAATGCTCCATCAAATAAAATTAAATGAAGGCCCCTCGAGGAAGGTAGTACCCCGGGACTTATTTGCCATAGCCATTATGCTTCTGTGTAAAATAAGACATCGACCTTCTGGTCCTTGTCCTGTGCTGACGTAAATCCATGACAAAAATAACGCATCGTTAGTCCCGGACTCAGGGTGAAGGAGCACTCTCTTTGTTACTCAGTGTCTTTTTTTTCAGCTGAGCTCATATGCAGGGAAAATGGAAAGGTTGCCTAATGACTGTAGAGGCCGTGGGGGGGGCTGTGTGGGTCTATGTGTCACCATTATTTTCACCAGTCTGGGTGTGAAGCCCTCGAGTGACATTTGCCATCTGAAAACAAAATGCACTCTACAATCTAGATGGTGTCAAGTTCCAGTGCCAATTATACTATAGGTCCTTGACGACAGAACAAAAAAAAAAAATCATCTCTTACGGAGTTAACCTATACTCGGTGGCCACTTTATTAGGTTAATCTGCTCTTTAACACAAACAGCCTGCTCTGACAAACAAATTGTTTGGTTACAACATAATATACACAGCACATAGACCAAGTCAAGAAGTTCACTTACCGGTTGGCTAAGAATTACAACCAATTTTCTTTTTTGTCTCCTGCTAGCTATGTATGTAAAAATATCTATCCATCCCTCCAACTGTCCATCCATGCATCCATCCCCAGTGTGCCTGAATGTTACAGTTGGAACACATTCTACAATACGCTTAACCACCCTTACATCTCCCTAACTACAAAAGCTCCCCTCCCCCCATAAAATATAATTTATACTCCCTTCGCTCAAGAAAGGGTGGTCCTGTACCCATCATGACTACAGGCCAGTGACACTGAAATCCCATAAAGAAATTATTCTAGAGGCTGGTCATCCAATATCACAGACCACTTGTGAAAAGATCCCTGTAGCCATACCTGGCAATCCTAGATGTGGAAGTGGATTTTCATAATGACATCGCATCTCAATAAAGGCGACATGAATGTCAGCTCACCCAAATGGACCAGCTTTCCAGGCATCCTGAATGGGTGGTTTTATTGCTCATTAAACCAAAAGAACCTCATCAAATAACAACATTTTATGGATGTCTGGTCTCTAGAATTGCCATATACACTTCCCTACCGGCAGCATAATTCTGAATTGTGAATAAATTACATATCCTTAACATGAAACACTACCCAAGTGATAACTAACCATCATTATCTGCTTATAATTCCCAATATACTGACACAACATATTAAGAAAATGCAAATAATTTAGGAAAGCACAAAAATATTAAAACCCAAAAACAATGATAACTGTGTCTTGTTAATGTTTTTATGTTTTCGTAATGTTTGAATGTATTGTGTGTGGCATTTCAAGGCCATCACACCAATAGCACCCTTTTTGGAGAACAAAGGAATCTCATTTTCTAAGGTACAGTTAGGGTTATGGCTTAGATGCCTGACGTGTGTGTGGAGAATCCATCACCCACAAAGGTAAGGCACCCATCCCGGTACATCTCTGTTCACAGTAGGCTTGCGCTTTCTGATCACCAAACGCATGCAGTGTGCCTAAATGACTGCTACTGACCGCAGCAAAAGAGTATTGAATCACCATGGACCCAAGAAAAGGGATGGTTTCTCTGGAAAGTCTGTTAAGTCTTCGGCACAAGTCACAGTCCCTCCACGTCTCTTCCAGCTAAGGAGGAGAGAGTCTGCCTCACCTTCATCTATCACAGGGAAGCTGCAGTCACTTCCTGATTGTGCTTTTGGACAGGGCCACAAAAACCTATCAAATTTTTAAAGTTTTGCTGATAATACCATGTTCCAGGAAAGCCGACCAGGCTTGGCCTACTGGATGGGGAATCGGAAAGCTTTGTTATAGATATTCCTCCTTTAAATGTGGGTGGGCACTTTGAACAGTACAGCAAAAATATAAAGGAAAGCAAAACCTCTTCTAAGGGCAACAAATACCGTGAAACAAATATGGCGGACTGGACTGCTACTTTTGAGCTACCTGGAGCCAGGAAAGAAACCCTTATGGTCACTGGACTTGGAACCAAACACACAGATGTAGTGTGCCTCAGTGGTGTATTTTGAGGAAAATGGCAAAAATTTACCGCCAGCTAGCCAGCTGCAGCAATGGAGTGCAGTGGTGCTAAGCCCAATCAAAACTCGTCCTTGTCTATTGCACATTTTGAATGTGCTCTAACATGAGTTCCATTTGCCATCAGCCCACAGCAGCATTAGCATAAAATCAGAGAAAAGCAAGCCTTTCTCGTAACGCCTGTGTAATCTCTCATTCCCTCAACTTTCCTCAAAAGGCCACAGAGCAAACATCTGCGTTGCATTCAAATGAGTGGCTCTTTGTGGGACCTGGAAGTGGGGTCAACCACGCTACGGAATGCAGCTAAGTACATGCAGCCCTAACTGTGTGTGAGACTTCTTATCACACGGTGCAGACAAGCTCAGGATACAGGGAGTAGAATCGCCCTGCCTCTCCAGCAAATCTAATCACTGGCAGCGTAATTGTGGCACACGGCTGATCGCATTAGACAAAATGCAGCCACTCACTAACCATGTTATCGCCAAGTGTGAATTAATTGCATTGACAGAGTTGGAACCTTCCTCAAAGGTGACGCCCTGTTCTTGCACCTGGAGCTCACAGGAAGCCGCGAAGCAGTGTTCTCCTGGTGAGATAAACCTGTATCCATGTACTGTAGATAGCATGGGGTATGTTAGTTGTGAAACAGTACAAGATACATGAGGGATTCAAATAACGGGAAATGCAAGGGACCTTCAGCAAAGAATGAAGAATCTCTGCCCTGGTTAAACACAACACTAATATTCAGCTACTCAAAGCTGAACTTTGCCACAAACAAAACCACCACCTGACCAAGAATGTACGGCTGTCAGGGAAAGCAGCATTCTCCATTTGATACCATGAGTCTCGATCACACTGGCGAAATCCAGGGTCAACATGAAGTATTTCACCTCCAGTGGGGGCTGCAGGAATTTGCTATAATTCAACTTGTCAGCACCAAGCTAAGCAGAAGCATTTTGGCTGTTAACATGACCCTCCATATTTCACTGGCGCTTTGTTATTTTACTATGTAATATTACAATCAGATTTTAAAGTCATCAGGCAAGCAGCTTAGGGGATACACGTCTTGGTCATGTAACCAAGAGGTTGCCTTTTCAATTGCTTCTAAAAATTCAGATTTTGCACCGTTGAGAGAAGATGTTGATTTCAGCAGCAGCTCCACTGAGTAAATTGATGCAACTGTCCAAGTTTCTTTGGGTCAAACCCTCAGCTGAGAAAACATAGCCATGGCACATAGTGTGGAGACATCACCAAAGCAAATTGTTTTATAAGGATGTAGGAGGTAATCGTGACAAGAGGCTCTCCCCAGTTCCTTGGCACAGAAAAGGAACTGAAAAGCCAAAAATTAAGATCAAAATCCTGACAGGTGTAATGAAGTTTGCAAATACACATCAGCTAGAACTGGCCAAATTCCTACACCTGCTTTGTTGTGAAATGCACTGAAAATGATTCCCCACAGCATGTATATGGAATAGCTGTCCCGACTGAATGCTTTGTATGATATGTAATTTGTCCCATGTTTATGATATATGTGGCTGGCATGCTGCCAAAGTCTCATGCAATGCAGAGGCAGCAAGAGAAATCGGCATCGCTGCAGTAGAAGTCTGAATGCAGCATTTGGGGCGATGCTTAAAGATGACTGCCAAGTAGGTCCCGGGCCCAGAACTCATCAGGTTTGCTGAAATTCTCCACCTCCACTAACGCGTTGTGTTGACTTTATCTACCATCTGTCTTTCCAACAGAGTGGACAAGGGTCTGTACGAATGAAGTCACTATGCTCAACCTTCACCTCCCATCGTGTCTTGCTGCCATCCTCGGAGTGTTGGACAACATCGTGAGGTGTAGCCTGGACTGTTTTGTTCATTTGGCACATGGCTTTGCATTCAGCACCACCCGCATCAGAAGCTCAGTGATGAGTGATCCTTTGTAATCCTGCAGGCTCTGCCTAACCGACGAGGTGTGGGCTGCAGCTGGTCCATCCGTCGGCATGAGCAGGTGCCCCACTGGCATAAACAGGTCAGCAGGAACCTTGCCAATCATCCTAGCTTTATTTGGAAGACTTCTGAGACACTGCTGCCCCCGGATCAATATTTTTCTCAAAATGAGTGATATACCAGGCAAAAAGCTGCCTTCTGCAAATAATGTCCACACCCTTCATGACCCACTTAGAGTTTTACTGTTTATTTCTTTGCTAAACCCACACACTGCTGAAATATCCAGATCATTCTCATAAATGCAACCTGAAGAAAGCCTACCCGTGCATGAAAAGACATTACTCCTGTCATGTTACACAAGAAACTGTTACAGTTATGTGGGGCTGAGAGACAGATGTTTCCAAATGGGCTTTGACACTCATCTCACAGGTGGTGCATTTAGCAGGGCTAATACAAGATAAAACATGCATTCAATGCATGCAACTCTCTTTGAAGATCAGCTGTTTAGTGTGCAATGGCAAGCAGGTCATAGAGGCTGGATATTGGCCCAGATATCACAAATTGTGAGATTATGAGAACTTTTAAAAGAGGAGAACTGTCCTAAATCCTGGCCTCCTGCTGCCCAAGTCCTATCTCCTTGTGTAATGTGTTTCCAGAAGATGACAATCTACTGACAAGGCTGCTCCCTGGTCAGGAACCTGATTTTGATATCTGATTTTACAGAAGCACTATAGTAAACATCTGTATGAGTCCGGTGGATCCCAGTGCCAGGACTGACTTTTCTGAAGTGGCACATCCTCATGGTCCTCAGATTGATGGCCTGTGCTTCAAAATGAGCTGAACATCCAAACAGCTTTCAAAAACAACTGCAGTTTTAAGACACAAAACACAAAAGAAAAGCTAATGGAGAGCTTAACGTCCCTAAAGGTGACAACTCCTTAACAGTATAGTTCACAAAACCAGACTAGCACAGAGAAGAAAGCTTCACATGCCAGAGTGGGGCTCATGCTGTTGGAGGTGCAAGAGCAGGTGCTGGCATGGCTTAGACTTGAGGCCTGAGTTACGTTTAGCCTGGCACTCCCTTCGGGGTCGTTAAAACCAACTGCGGTGTGAGAGGGAGTGATAACGAGTGCTGACAGGACCATCTACAGCGACACATCTAGTTCGGTTCTTCTAACAGGACAACTGGCCCACCCTCAGTGGGGGGTGTGCAAACTCGGGTATCCAAAAATGAGCTCCCCTGTCTGGACTTGCTCTGAATTGTGGGAGGCCAACATGACATGTTACTCCTTATTTTATCGGTCTGTTCAGAATGAGGCAGGATTCTCCATGTTTTTCCATGGAGACAAGCTGGATTCATCTGTCAGAGGTCAGTGTAACATGCAGTATGGCAGGCAGAAGTTCAGCTATAACCAAATGCTCTGGCAAGGCACAGAACACACCCGTTGGATGTAATGGGGACCTGTCCTGTCAGCCAGGCTGTGGATACCATTCAGGAAATACAACTTACACCTTCAATGGTATATTCCCATTTCCAGTGGTATCCCATTACACACTGCCCTACACCATCTAATTACTTCTGGCTTACTTTTAGGTCATCCTCCTTTTTGGTCCAGCTGTGTAGCTTTTTGTGGTTCCAACTTAACTGTCAGCTTATGTCCAAAAGGCTTGTGTGTGTGCTGTCACCCTGTCTACTGCGCAGCCGGTCTGTTCACAGCGTACACGAGTGCCAGCTGGTGCTTAACATGCCTCGCTCCCCTAGGGAGGGAAGACGGAGGTGACCAGGACACCGAGAGATAGTGTTCCACATACGTGGAGGAAAGTGACCAAGGACAGAACACAGGAAGGGAGGAAGACTGCCAAAAATTAGGAGAGGACAAAGGGAAGGAGAAAGAGCGAGAAACAGTGGATATAAGTGGGGGGATAGCAGGTCTTCTCCAGTCATGGCACAAGGTATTTCTGGGACATCTGCTCTGAGGATTCAAAACTGGTTGTAGCAGTACCAATACTGCCAAACCAGGCCACTGAACAACATGGGGGATCTGCACCAGAGACCCCTGGACAATCAGCACTGGGTGACTGGAGTGGAGCGTAGGGACCAGACTATCCCTATGTTGACACCTACCCCAGGACTTGGTGGCAGTTGAATTGACCTTAATTTAACTAAGGCACCTACTTTGTATGGGATGTGTGCTTAACCCTGCAGACCCCATGCTTTCAAGGCACTGCACTGTCCAAGGGTCTCCTGTAGGCCTCTGTGGTGGTCCCTCGCAGGAGCTTACAGAGGCTATTCACAGCTCCTCACACCTAAGACAGTCAGAACTAACATCCAAGGGGTTAACAGGAAATCTACATAATTACCCTGCAAACTGGTCTGTACAGTAGCTTACCTCAATTACATTAACAATGTAAACAGAACAAGGAAGAGTAGCCAGCACCACACAGATATTCATCCATCCTCCAGCCACTTATCCAGTACAGGGCCACTCTGAGCCTGGAGCCTAAGCCAGGATACAAGGGTACAAGGAAGGGAATACCCTGCAGAGGATGCCATCCCATCATAAAGGGCACCCGCATACACAAATACTTGAACATACTTAAAGCCCTAATTCACCAAAACTGCATGTCTTTGGACTGGGGGAAGAATCCAGAAATTCCAGAAGAACACAAAGAACATTTTCAAATTTCAAAAATCCTTTTGTATTTCAAAGGAACTGCTTAGCTTATAAGTTTTGAAAAATTAAATTTCATGTTCAAAATGCAAATGAGTTCAAAAATGGTTATACTTAAATACAAGTAAGCATGATGAAATTGCTAAGGTGTTATTAATATGGTCTTGTGTTGCTATCTGTAATATTGCACCTCCCCTCAGATGGAAGACCTGACACTCCAGTACAGGGAGCCAGCACCCGAACAGATGGTTCTGTTAAACGGCATGGCTCATCACAGTGAATGACGCCACTTTACAAACTAGTGCACGTCATTGATCATCTGGTGGGACCCGAAAGTTTTACAAGAAATGAGGATATATGGACATGGAGAAGTTTAAAAGAAAACAAGTGAATGAATATAGTGTTTTGGAAAAACATTGTTAAAATACAATTTTTCTCCTGTGGTATTGCCATACATCCGTCAATAAACTTAAACACCAACATTTCTCAAAAAGAATCTAACCAGTTCCATGCTTTTGCAGGCCATTTAGAGGCTTAATACTCTTTTACACATAAAATATTGCAATGTTAAGTGATCTTCCAACACTTTGGAGAGCACAAACTCTCATGCATCCTTGGTGTACAGTGCTGTTGTTAATGGCGATCATGCTACCTAGGTTGCCTGTGGGTGCCAGCAGCAATAGTTTCACGGCTGTAGGGCTATGTGGGTAGCAGACAGCATTCTAACCTTTCAACTTAATAAACTCCAGCAAAACAGAGGATGTAGGATGAGCTATCACACACCGAAAGGCTCACGGTTCTTAACCGATCAGGTCATGTACCCAACTGCCCTATACATAACTGCACACAAGAGCACCACTACAAAGACGGCTGAGTGGTGCACTTTATCAAAAATAGAGGGGAGTTCAGTCTGAGACCCAGACTCTAGCAACAGAGACTCAAGGTATATTTGACATTAAAATGTTAACATTGTAAAAATATTACAAAGAATTAACTTTCTGATCACTGAACAGTTATAACTGCAGGTCTATGCTTTAATCTGCCTCTATACTGTACAGCTGATTAATCACCACGCTGTCCGAGGCACAGCTGTGCCTGAACTGTTACATCATTTTTTGAAACTTCAGGGAAGGAGCAGACTTAATATTTTTTGAGGCATGATTCACGCTCTTTATCTACATTATGAAGCAATTATGACCCGTGTGATTGTGACACTCAGTCAAGATTTACATTTCAATCATAATTTTTATAATAAAGGGAACTCATTGCAAACCCATTTCTCGCTCTTGCTGTTTGATACGATCTTAGCAACGTGAGCCGGACAAGCAGAAAAAACATCTTTCATGCAAAAATTTTTTTACCAAACCAAGAAGTGCAAACAAAACAGACTATCTGAAGAACAATTAACATCATGACCCCTGACAAAGAGTAACTGATGCAATTCACTGACTGGCCAGCACTAAGCAGACTTAGAGACAATTTGACAAGAAACAGCAGCAGCGGTGACATTTTAAGGCTCTTCCATTGCAAACACACGCTCCCCACTATATCCACATTACATACTCTAACCTAACAGCATTTATAGTACTGCAGAAAAAAAACATTTATTTTTTTCATATCACTGCTGAGTAAGAAGACACTGCCAAAGATGTTGACGGTCAACAGTAATCATAACCACATTTATTTTTTATGTGGGGACAGTGACTCCATGCACTTAGTTTATACAATACTTCCACCTGCATCAGTAGTTTTGCGCAACGCAAATCGTATGGCACCATTAATTTACCTTTATAAGCCAGCCGCTAGTGGATTTTGCAAAGTCTACATTCTATAACAAGCTAGGAGCCAGTCAATGCCCAATACTAGCGGAAGAAAGAAGAAAGATGATTCTGCAACATTGCTGGGTACTCTGAAGGTCATCTTTGGGACAAAAGACTGCAGCTAGTAACTCTGTTCATTTATACTGTGCCTTTTTCAAGCAGAGTTGGGACATAATAATTGACATTATTTCAATGGGGTTTTTTATGAACAGAAACTCAGAGAACATTTCCTCACGTCAGCACAGTACCCACGTCTGCTCACTCATGGCCCGAATTGCTAGCTCTGGCTCATGCAGCTCTCTCCAGTTCAGCTGCCTCTGTGTTCCCAACATTCATCCTGTCTTCACCCGCAGTGCTTTTGTGTCTAGACAGCTGCCTGGTGTGAAGCCACATACACTGAAGTATACTTCTCACCTCTAACTCACTGACAACAAACTGACCTATGGAAAGAGAGAGCGAGAGAGAAGGGTTTTTCCTGTCAACTGAAGAACCATCTTGAACCACCTGTAAGTGTCTCACTTAGAGACAAATCACCCACATCCAGACTGTCACCTCCTGCTATGCTTCTGTTACTTAATTGTGGATTATGTCTCATTTTGTGATTACAATTCGATAATAACCAGCATCCATTCCAGCCTTGTTTCCCATGCTACCTGGGATAGGCTCCAAGCCTCCCTGTCACCCTGACCAGGATAAGTGGCTAGAATATGGATGGATTAATGGACGGACTCCCTTAATTTCAAATATCTGGCATAAAATCAAAACAGACTGTTTAATATTATTTAGTTAAATCCCTGCAGTCTGTAGTCTTTATATTAAAGAGGCTTTCTACTAATAAACAAAAACGACTGTAAAGTTTATTGTGATAAACTGAGGTGGACAAAGACACAGCTGTGACAGGGGATGACATGTCACAAGGAGCTAGACCAATGACAGGTTGTTAGGGATGGAATGGTATTGTCCTGCCTTCAGACCATACAGTATAAAATACTTTAAACACTGGCAGTAAATAGTGTAATTCCTAACCTTATTTCTAGACCACGCCCTGCAATGGACTGATAATCCTTCCAGGGTGGTCACTGTGCTGCTGGGGTAGGCTCTAGGCTACACCCATGAACCCTTCACTGGATTAGTGGTCAAAAGAGAGATGGGTTTCTAGAACATGAAGACTTCTCATTGAAAGAAACAGTTTGGCCTTACTAAATACAGCAGTTCTGATGAACTCACAGCCCTCCACAAATCACCACTAAGCCACTCATAAGTCAATGCAGAATCACTGAGAAAACCACATTAGATGATGAATGTGGCTGTTGCATTTAAATTATCTTCTGCCATATCACCAATGCAGCCCCCTGCAATTCCTTCCAGAACACAATCTGCTCCATTACAGGCTAATAATAATGTACAGTATAAAACAGTAATTTAAACGTTAAAATGCGACTTGTGATTCTGTTCATTTGTATGGAGGCTGCATTACTGGTTCTTCATGAATGTGATGACCATATATGCCCAGCAGACCCTTCCAGAAGAACTCAAAAAGAGAGTACTCCTTCATAAGACCACATTCTACCTCTCTCATTTAGGTGATGAAAGCAATTTACACCTTTGCCCAGTTTAAACAGCTAAAATCTTTAAAGATGTAATGAGGGTGAAGAAGGTTGATCAAGGATGGGACAAAACCATCATTTTAATTGCAAACCTTTCAGTCAGGTCTAATTTCTTAAGTGCTATAGCAGCTGAAATCAAAATTGATCAAATTCCTGTGCAGGCTGTTAATTCCTGCTCTGGTCTCTCACAGAGAATATATAAAGGAAGACTTAAAGAACTGTTTTACAAAATTTCTCTCAAGATCAGTTAACCAAAAAGGCCACTGGGCAAGAGAATGACACAACTTTGGTACTGTGCCTCCATAGTTTTACTATGAAAGCCACAATGACAGGATAAATGTAGCTTAACTGGCATGTGGAAAAAATCATAGTTGACTTTGGCTCTACCTCAAAACATCTCTGCCCTTGCTGTGTTTCACATGACGATATTAAGTTACTAGGTGCGTTTTTTTTTTTTTTTAATAGTATCCGTCAGGCGGATGCTACATAGAAAGAAAAGTGATTTTTTAACAGCGATTTGGAAATTGACAGCTGAATTTTTTAAATATTTAATTCTGAAAATTTAACAATAGACGTTTACACTATTTGAAATAAATAAATGCTGTTTCCCAAGAGAATGCTTACTATTTAAGGCAACAGGAAAGGTAGAATGTTAGGTATATGTTCGTTATACATCCACACCATCTCCCATAGCTAGTTATCCGGTACAGGTTACAGTCAACCTGGAGACTACCTAGAAGAAGCATGTGAAACTAAACTTGTTTCACTGGATTTCAGTTAGATCTTTTATAATAATCAGTTTAAAAAATGAAAAACAGGAGCAATATCTGCCACCTGTATTTCAAAGAGAGAAGCTGTTACTCAGTGTTTCCTCGACATCATGTAATAGCGTCACATGCTTGCATTTGTTCTGAAATCCAGCTAACTGATGAATATCCATGGCCAAACATCACAACTTTAGTGCACTGAAGCAGCTGACGGTTTTCTCGAGAATGCCGAGGTATTTTCAGGGGTTAATTACACTATTCTTAATGTATCAGATTTACCGTTAAGCACTGCCCACTCCACCAGCCTCTATTAAGAAGGATTTTGGAGGAATTAAAGGAGAAGCTTACACATCACTCTCTTCAAAGCAAGCATAGTTTTTTTTTCCTTAAATTTAGTCTATTTCAGGACCGTGTTAGCAGCTCACATTTAAGGAAATGACAGAGTGCAGGGGACTGTGGGTAGTCAATAAGCACCATGGGTTACTCCTATGAAATGCAGCTCTGTGACACAAGAGGGTTAAAATCACTTTTTCCTAACAGCTCTGTCATGGTGTTAATGGCTCTCCCTGGGGCTGACAGTAATTGCCCTTAAAGTACACTGATGCAGTAGTTTAGAGGACACCAGGATTGAGCTCTCACTCTGCTGATGAATGTACTGATTAGGCATCAATCAAAAGTGAGTTGGTCACCTGGGAAACAAACGTCAAAGGACTCAACAACCTCCTTTGCCTAAAAATTGCTGCGTACATTTCCAGAATGACTAGCAGGCCATATCACATTTCAAGAGACCCCAAATAGCCACTGAAGAGTTTTTCATTGGATGGTTGGTAGGTGACATCTGCGGGAGAAAGTTTACAAGGGTATGCTTTACGTTCAAATTAAAATGGTTTTCAGGGTTTGTAAACACTTGCATTCTAATCCTGTATGATTTTTCTGCTGGCAGTTGGTACATAACCTACTAAATATGTTGAAATTCTGGAAGCAGGAATTGAGGAAAGTCGGAGCCAACTTATTACATTGCAAAATCTTTTGTAAAAATGGTGCATCAAAAATGATGAAGGGGCCACAATGTTTCCCTGGCCCTACCTAGCAGAACATCCTGGCAAGTGGAAACTTGGAGTCACCTTGCCACCAATAGTCTCAACCACACAAAGCATCCAGGGGGAACAGTCTCCTGTCTTCACCCATCCAATCACAATTTGATTCCAGGAACAAGTTAAGCCCACTTTAAATTACTCACGATCCTGGGTGAAATGACTTTGATTGGTGGCATTAATGGGCCCTGTGGGAAAAATGTTTCCCACAACTGTGCCTCACCGTGAGTGCCAGCCTAACACGTGACTTCAAACTCGATGCTGTTGAGAGATGGAGTTCAGTCAGTACCCTGGGGGGGGGGTGGATTTGGGCACCTCTGCAAGTTATAATCCCGTGGTGTTTGGCTCATTCCAGGGCTGCTTTGTAGGGGGGGTCTCTCCCATTCAGGAGTAGTGAAAGATCTGAAATGACTCTGCAGGGCAAAAGTTTTTCAACACTTGGAGTTTGTTGCGTTTTATTACAGCTTAAGCACAGCAATTAAAGAGCAATTCAGCAAATAAACTGCATCTGTATAATAAAGATTAATGAAATATTTGACACACAATAGTCACCTTTTATTGTGATTACAGCAGAAAACAACTATAATGACAATTATTTACAGAAAGATTTTGAGTCCACACCCTGAAACTGACCAAGTAACAAGTAACAAGAACTGTAGCATAACTGAAGTACAACTCCCTCTAGCACAACTGAAGAAGTGCTCCCAAATGATCTGCATTCATTGGCTGCGCAGCCTTGATCTTTCCATCCTTTTAATCTCAAATCACCACAATGTGGTTGAAGTGGAGGTTTCTTCACATTCCTCCTCCTTCAAACAGGGTGTCTGGCAATGAGCACACTGACTGGGAGTATGTGCTCAGCAGTGAAAGCCTACACGGCCTACTGATAGATATCACACACTGACAGCAAGTGTAAGCTGCACCGTCCGCAGGGAAAGCCTCCCTGTTCTAATGATAGATAATTACCATGCAGATGCAGAAAATAGGGCAATGTGCCTTATGGTGTTTAAATCAAGCTGCAGAACATACCTCACACATCCTGACCATGTTGGGCAATTCTCATGGATGATTAACTTTAGGGAGAGGTGCAGGAAACACTTAACCACATAACCATAACTTTGCATTTTTCCTGGTAGGATGGATAATTCTTTTGAATGGTGGTGGTATAATCCATTCAGCCATGCTGACAGACCACTATTCACTGCTTATCATCATTATCTGCCTATTAAGCAGTCATTCTCAGCCAGGCAGCTTAATTTTAGGTGTATTAAAAGAGCAGTGAGGCTGGTAGTTCTGGACGTTTCATCCTGAACAAGGCAAATCTAAGTGTGTTTTACACCACAATGTGTACAGAAATTAAAATGAGACGAAATCATACATGCTATTACACATTAAGATCAATTAGATGTATGGTAACAAGGCAATGACCACTACAACATACAGATGACTGACCTCAACTAAAAATAAAACATTACAATGAACAAAATGTGTCAATCTCAGTTATATACCAAATTTCAGTGCTGTAATTTGCTTTTGTTCAAGCCTGAATTATGGGCTGGGTTGGTAGAGCCCATGTCCACTGACAAACTGGCTAGTACTGCCTTCCTCACACCTTCAGGGTTGGGGGTTCCTGCCCTGCCCCCACTCCGTGTGTGGGGAGGTTGCATGTGCCTTCTGTGTCGTGTGACATTCCTCTGGGTATTACAGTTTCCTCTTGCCATCCACAGACACACAATTAGATTACCTGGCATCTCTAAATTGCCTTTAGTTTATGATTGTATATCTGTGTGCCCTATGACAGACTGGCATCCCATACAGACTGTACCCCAGCCTTGTTTCTTATGCTGCCCGGGATAGGCTCCAAGCCCCAGTGTGACCCTGAATAGAATTAAGTGGTTTGAAAAATGGATGGATGGATGGATGGATGGACTCGCATTCCAGTCTGGGTGCCCCCTACCCTGTGCCCCCTGGTTACAGGGATAGACTCCTGACTCATTTGATTTTTGATAAGTGGTTATGACAAATAGATTAATATTTTCTGAATTCAGTGCAAATAATTCATATTTCAAATCAACCATATACACCCATTTAACATATAGTTGGAATAAACACTCACCATAAGAAAGGAAAGCTGCATTTTTTGCCTGCACTTTCATGATGCCCACCACTGAATACCTTGGAAGACACAGACAAGTAGAGTCATGCCAGTAAAGAGTCAGCTTGCAGAGTCATAATCTGCACTGGTGAGGTTACAGAAAAATTTCAGTACAGCTGTCAAACGCAGACAAGTGGCAGAATACTTATTACAATTTCACCTGCTAAAAATATAGCTGATCTTAACGCAATTTCACACCTTTCACACCTCATTTTGATCTTGCATCAAAGCATTTACTGCATAAAGTGCAACAGGACTTTGTTCAAAGGCTAAACCAACGACTCATATTTTCATTTAGAAACAATCATGATACTCAGCCTAAAATGGTGAGAGACGTGCTTATAAAGTACGAACCACCAAACACAGGCTACTTTTTCAACAATTTTCTGTTTTGACAGCATCTCTGTTTCTGTCACTTCAAAAAGCTGTCGAAATCACTTCAGACTAAAAATAGACCTACTTCATTCTAAGCTTGGTTTGTTTGTTTTTAAAATATTTTTAATGGGATTCTGGAACAAGTGCCGCAATCACCACAGAAATGGGTATAATTTCGTGAGCGATCAGTAATTATAGCTTTACAACGTGCGTGAAAGCCAACCACGGTTTATGCAAAGCAGGAAAATTTCCTGCCTAATAGAGGTCTGGCTTTGAAAAGTGAAACTGGTCACATGCAGAGTGAAATCATCTATTTGGAAAGAAAGAAAAGATTAAAGCAGATGAATATTTATCAGAAGACATCATTTTACTAAGCTCACCTGGAAAAATCGAAAAACACAAAACCTTTCATAATGGGAAGCCATACTTAACACACACATTCTATGTAAGAATTCTTTTTCGCATCAGGGTCAACAGTACTGTACCAACAGAGACCCTAAACAGCACCATAATTGATATATGTGTCAATCTCTCAGGCTGAAATATACTGTTATAAGATTGTCAATGAGTAAATAACTGCATCAAAGAAAACACACATATGATTCTGTGGCTGTCAAGGTGTTGACTCTGTGTTATACAGGCTTACATTCTCACAGTTTAACTTTTTGAAGTTGATCATAGAAAAGGCACATTTCCCTCAGACATCCCATAACAAAATAGCCTCACAAGCTACAAGAAATACTGTAATAATCAGAAGGTCAAGCATACTTTGCAATAAAGAGGTGTTCTTTGAATGAGCTTCATTTTATGCCACGAAAGAGGGAGTTACCCATCGATACATCCATCCTTATGCAATACAGGTTTGTTGTGATGGCTGAAGCACAGGCTGAAGCACCTTGGACAGGATGCCAGCCAACTGGTGTCTCTCTCACACACTCATTAAAATACAAAACTCTACAGCTATAAAGACTCCTATCACTTACAAACTTTAAGATAACGAATATCTGAACCCTGAAAAAAAAATCCCACAATTCTGAAAATGACAGAAAAAAAAAATCCTGCATAGCTTTTTGTAGGCCAGCACTATGCAGAACCACCTTACCACCTGAACTTGCATGACGCAAAAGCCAGATGCGTCTATGACAGGCCATTATGCTATCTCACAGCCACTCCAGTTGAGCTGCCTCCCCTGGACAGAGCCTGGCAAACACCGCTGCCAGATGGAAAAAACATTTAGAGATGCTGTGTGGGACTGCCAGTGACACACAGCATATGTTTGTGGGTAGGGATATAAACTCCAGTAGGGTAAGACAATAATACCATAACTATTACCCCTATATGTTAAAAGATTTTTAGAGCATCAAAAAGGAAGGTTGTATTGCTAGGAGCTCCTGTGCAAAGAGAGAAACTTAAGGATGCATATGAAATGCATCCCACCCCCAAACACTAATATGTCTCAGTATGAATTTATGAAGGTTTGATCTCTATATCAACATCAGTATTTTTAATATGGGGTAAGCGCATCCTAGATAGGTTTCCAGTAACACCTAAGCTTTCAATGACGTCATACAGTCACTCAGGCATCTCTTCCGAGAGGCGCAATGCTGTTAGCTGAGTGGTTCCTAAGCACATGCACCCAGACCCCAATGCTCAACCCTACATCCAACACTCATTGTGCTTTCCTGAGGATTTCCAATTGTGCTAACACCAAAAAGGCTTCTTTACATTTTAATCCTTTCCACTCATCTCTACACTAGTCTTAATTCCTTCCTCATATCCCCATCTCACATGGCTTACTTTGCCAATCCCACACTCAAACTTACGAACACCCGCACCACCAACTCCAAAAACAAACTTAGCTCAGTGACTGTGACATGAGAAGAGGATCCATAACGCATGGCAAATCAATCACCAGTGAAGCTACTGGCAACCTGGTGATGTGCCTATACTGTGTGGCACTGCATGAGGGAAAAGCACTGGAGAGGGCTCCCATCTCCTTGCCATGGCTTCTTTGTCAGCCGCTTTAATCAGCTGCTTGCTAATGCATGCCCAGCTGGAGTGCATTTCTCAGGCTCAGAGCCTCCACGCAGTTTGACTGGGCCTTAAACAGAGACTGACACATGTTCTGCGGGGCAAGTATGGTGATGAGCAACAGGAAGGCTTGATCACTGACAGATGCGTGCAGTTTAGCATGACAGCTTACCCCGAAACCTTCACGCTGAAGTTATAGCATACGCTAAAACTTCATTTAGCCTCTCTATCATTGTTAACTAGAACAGACTACCCATCCCCATTCAGCCAGGAGGATCCTCTCAAAACATTCAAGAATTTTCTCATCTCTTCTGGTATCACCTCAGCTTATTCATCCTACCACTGTTATGCTCTCCATCTTCACTGACTATTCCTTAGTTATCATCGATAGGCAACACTGGATAATGATGAAGGAATAGTTTCTGTTTTTGTCTTATGACTCTAGGATAGAAACTTTCCTAAAATCTTCAAATCTGGGTGCATTTGGTCCTAAGCAAATTTTCTAAAAATGATGAGAGAGAAGATCCTATGTTTGATGCCTGGGGTCCTTTATGATACATTCTGCCTTTCGGAGGCTATGTGTGATGTTAATGTACTGTACTAATGTCAGCTGTGTGCTAGTGATCACCTGTGCCACTTTCACTACTCTATATAGTGCTCTGCAGCTGAAGTTTGAGAGGTCTGACATCTGAGCCTTCCTCAGACACCCTGAGGAAGTGAGCAAAGTGCTAGTGGGTCTTCTTGACAGAAACTGTAATGTGTCCTGACCAGACCGCAGGTCTGCTGCAATGGTGAAATAATTTTTTAAGCTGCAGACCCTCACTACAGCGTCACTGCTGATGTATATGGGAACATGTCCCACCTCCTACTTGCTAAAGTGACCAGCTGTTTTGCTTTGCTGACATTCAGGGTGAGATTATTGTCCTGGTGTCCCTCCATCAGGAGTCCCTGTAGGCCATCTTGTTGTCACTGGTGATGGCACCTATGAAGGTGGTGTTGTCTGTTAACTTGACGATGGAGTTGCAGCCGTGTCTGCCTGTGAAGTGGTAAGAGAGAAGGGAGTATAGCAGGGGGGCCTCAGCATGCTGCCATGAGGAGTGCCATTAATGAGAACCAGGATGGAAGAAGATCTTTTCTCACACTTCACACATGCTGGGATCTGCCTGTAACAAAGTCTAAAATCCAATAGCATCTGGTAGCGCGGAGTCTCAGGTCCAGGAGTATTATGATCAGCCTGGACAAGATGATGGCATATAGCCTAACATGGCTGTTTCTACGGTCTAGGTGGGCTAGAGTTGTATGAAGTACAAGGGCTATGGGTTCCTCCATGGATCCATTCTGGTGATGTGTGTTCTGGAGGGAATCCAGACTCCAGCACGGCCCTCTCAAAGCATTTCATTGCAATGGGAGTAAGGGTCACTGGGCTGCCATTATTAAGGCTGTCCACTTTACTTTTCTCTGGTTTGTGGAATTGCTGACTTTCACAAAGACTGAAGATGTCCATGAAGTGTCCATGAAGACACCAGGTAATTGGTCACTATGGATTTTTAAAACGTGACCTGAAACTCCATCCAGTCTTGTTTAAAAGGTCTCCTTACGTCGTTCAGGGAAATGGTCAAATCAGAGTCTATTTGCACTGCAGAAACACACAGGAGGGTGCTAGATTTTCTGTTGTGAGGTTCTAACAAGAGTTTGTGCTCCAATGCTACCTTGCACATTTAAGTAGTCCCTCACTGGAAACTTAGCTTGGCAACACAAGTAACTAAGTTGGCTGCATGCTTGATACATTATCTCTATCACTTGTATGTCACTTTGGACAAAAACGTCTGCTAAATAAATGACTGTAAATGTAACTCATTAACTTGCTTTTCTTCCAATGGTTAATCAATCAAAATCAAACTTGTTCTTAGGAAGCATGGTGGCTCAGTGGAAGCATTCTTCTGTCTTACCGCCAGGGATTTAGGTTTGAATCCTACTCATGATTTTTTTGTGTATGAGTTTACATCATTTCTCCTTGTGTTCTGAGAGATTCCTTGCAGTCCTCAAATTTTCTCAAGCCAACTGAAGATGTGTGGTAAGGTGAATAAATGTCTCTAATAAATTGCCTCTATTCTCCAGTGCCATTTCTGGGTGAATTGCCCATAAGGTGTGAACTTGGGTCTATTCTCTGCTATAGATGGGTAACCCATTCAGGATGCATCTCCTGAAATATGCTATGCCCCAGATCTATATTGAATAAAAAGTTATGAAAAACACATGGATGGAAATTCATTATTTTAATACTACTGTTGGATGTTGAACTTTGGAAATACAGTTCTTACATTTTCTTCCTGGACCTCAGTGCTAAAGTTTAAAGATACCTACAACTGCATGACACCATCAAAGTTCCCTCACGTTGTGCGTGCTCTTGTGTAAAACAGGAAAATGACTTTGATGATTCCCCTTAGGAAAAACATTGTGCAGATTTGCAAGCAATTTCAACCATTGAGAGTAATTGCGTGTTTGATCTCCAACAGAGTACAGGTCTGCCATCTTCAACCTATGATTCCACTCATAATTAGTCTATAGTCCGCTGAGATTTGTCATCCCACAGCAATTAAACTCTTTGTCTAATAATAACTTATCTCACAATATTTCTCTGTAGCTGAACAGGCATGTGTCAGTTTTAGAAAAAGTGAACTACATTTTTTTTTGCACTTTGAAGGTGGCCTGAACTTTGATAATCCTTGGTGAGACAGAAGAAAAAGTGAAGAGTTACAGCTCAAAGGGCTGCTCAGATGAAAATACAGCAGTCACAACAACAAATTCATCAGAATCTTGGATGAGTCCTATTCCATAGCTGTGTAATAGTGCATATAATAGGGCAAATATGCATGCGACAGTTATTTCCACCTTCTTTTGCCATGCCTTTTCATGCCTCTACAGTAAATAAGGAAAGATGGAAAAGAAAAAAAAACAAACATTGAATGACAAGGCACTTGGGAACTGTTGCTTCGTATCATTAATCTCTCATCATTTGAGCTTGTCAGGGTATAACTGAACTGCTATTATTTTTTGCAAGACAATTCACAACAGAAGTTGAAGTCGTTTGTAATTTGGCAACTGGCAGTGGTAATTATTGTATTCATGACTTAGAAATATCCGATTTAAAAATGAAAAACAGGTCTTTTAACTTTCCTTGTTGTTCTTTGGGTACCTGAGATATCACAAGAAAAATAATTCCAGACTAAAAATAAGTGCAATGTGTCACAAACTCACCGTCAGGTGTGCATACAATCATGTTCATTGTGTGGAGATTTCAAAACTGGATAAAAAAATTTGGGAGAAAATGGTGATAAATATTTCCCTCCTGTGTTTATAACAGGTGAGAAACATTGGGCTGATGAAGCTATAGTATTTTCAAGCACTTCTGCTGTTGCCATCTTTGCCGTGTGCCACTGCGAGCATAAATTGTGCGGTCAAACCTGCAATGAAAAGTTCTGAAATGCACTTATACGCATTCCCTGGATGGCTCCTAGACAGGACCCCCGGGTGAATTTCTCAGGCACACTCTACCCCGAGAGAATGATACAAGTCGAGCAGGATGCTTAGGGATTAGGGAACATGGGGAGGGGGGGAGAGCTGACAGGTGTGATGAGATTTCTTAATCCTATGGAGGTTTTGGGCCCTGCATTGGATCTCCACAGTGGTCTTTTATGTTGAAACAGTCCATAAACCACCAATCCTGGTCCATGCCAGCCTATTTCTCTGTGCAATGGGCAGATGGCCTTTCTATGATTCTTATTAAGAACAGCAGTGTTTGCATTTAAATGGATGACGGCCCATGCCATTTTCTCACTGCTTCTCACCTATTAATTCCTCCTCCGGCTATAGTGTCATCAATGGTGAAGACACACACCCATGTTGCCTCCATTATGGATGGAGTCCTGCTCATCGGGGGATCATCTATACATGACAGATGTAATGTGCATACTGCACAATTAAGAGCAACGGCCTGTTGTTTTTTATTACAAGGCAACCCTTGATACCGCAAATGTTTTCTTTATGACAAACTGTTGAGCTTGACGTACATTGGATTGGAGAAAATTAAGTAAGACTAGAGCTTTATTAAAGTTCCGATAAATCCTGAAGCCTAAATTACTCTGCATCACAAGCAGGAAGAACTGGGGCTACTGAACATTTATTTTTGTAAGACGACATGAAGGCTGGGATCTCATTGGGCAAGGTGAAGTCAGGTGATAAGCCCCTTTCAGCTGCCATCATCTAACCACTCTATAAAGCTGGTGTTCTTTTTCAATGGGCTCCAACCACATCTGTGTCTTCTGACAGCACAGATGTTAGCACCCTTCCTCAAACCCAATGCCTTTCTGGTTTTCTCTGCATGCATCCTAAAACCCATTCCCTCACATCAGTCGCCCATTCAGGGGTGCAGATGGTGACTAAAGATGTCACCAGTGCGACTAGATTTTTTATTTTGCAATTAGTTTTTTCATTCCAGTCACTAGCGGCGACTGCCTCTCACAATAGGCAAGAAAAGTGGCAGCTTTTAATAATGTACAGACAGTCTCAACTCTTCATGGTATCTGGTAACCTGTTGCACAGAGCGATCTAAAATAGAAGAAAAATTAAACAGGCCACATTAACTATATGAGGAGCGCTATCTTTTACATTGGTTATATTATACAATAAACGATTTAATCCATGCCGTGATTTCTAGTTTTTTTTTAACTTTCATTGCTTTTACTTTTTTCCATCCTAACTTTTAAGTACCCATGTAACAAAGGAAATGGCCAAATGAAAAACTTTCAGACTTTTTCTCAAAGCCTGCTTGTCCAAACCCTGCTTTGTCTACATCCGAACGAACAGAAAATGATTCAATCAGTGGGTCATCTGAGGTACAGTCATCGCTGCCTGACAATATACAATTATTAACAACGGATGATAACACAGTGCCGTTAGCAGAATCTTCTGTGCCTGCGTTCTCCGATTCTTGGAAGACAGTTCAAATCAGCTTGGTTATAGGAGTTTGCTTGGTTAAGGTTTGACAAGGGAAAAATGTTCTGCAGCTTTTGTACACAAGCAGGACAAGAAATTGCTGATAAAACAGAATTCATTAGTGGTACGAGCCATTTCAAAAAGGAAACTGTGAACAAGCATGGCAATAGTAATAAACATAAGAATGGCAGGGACTGCGTGATCACTAGGTCTGCTCCTCGTGACCCCCCAATAGCAAAGGCAGTGCAACATGCTAGTGAGAAAAGGGCAGAAAACGAGATGAAAATTAAAAATAAAATTCCATACAGCATATATGATTGCACTGGAAGAAATACCATTCACAAAGTTTAAATCACAAATTCTGCTGATGAATGGCATGGATGTGTCAAAGATGCGATAATGATACAGCATGTGCAGAGTTTGTAGGTTGCATCGCAGACGAATTAAAAAGTAATATGCTGGAGAAACTTTAAAGGCAAATTACGTCTCTGTTATAACTGATCGCGGAACAGACGTCTCAGGGAAAGACAATGTTATCACATACTGTAGGCATGTATCTGAAGGAACAGCTGTGACTCATCTAACAGGGTTGGCTGAGGGATTCTAAACACTATTAAATCACTGCTTCAGAATGCCGACCCAGCCAACCCAAAATGGTGGGTACACAAAACGAGTGCTTTTGGAACAGATGGCGTAAATGTGAACATGGGTGCAACGGGGGGAATAGGGGCACTTTTCACAAGTGAGATAGGTGAACGTGCTCTGTCTTTCCACTGTCTACCCCATCGGTTGGAACTGGCAATGCTAAGCACACGATGGTCAGTGCCGATGATTGAGAAAGTTTATGACCTTCTGCAACTAGTGTGGAAAACTTGTCATTTCAGTCCCAAAAGCAAGCGGGAGCTGAAGGCTGTAGTGGTAGAGTTAGGTTGTACAGTAAGAAACCCGCCAGCAGTAAAAACTCAGCGCTGATCGCCACACATTTATCGGGCACCCTCAGTTTTTCTCCATTCAAACTATCCAACGGGTCAGGGGCAGTACACTGCTGTGCATCACCGCATGGAGCACCTTACAGCCACGTCCAAAAACACGGACATAAAAGGAAGGGCCGAACACATTGTTTATCAGATGGAAAGTCTGTCTTTTGTTACCTTCTGTCACTTTTTACGACCTTTTTTCAGAGGTCTCAAAGCTGAGCCTTACACTTCAAAAAATTCTCTGATACTTCCACAGGCAGTTGCCGCAATTGAGAGCTGTGTGGTAACAGTTAAAGGGTTGAAGGAAAATGCTTTGAGAGAAGGGAAGCTGAAGGAATTCTCACAGCACACAGATTCTCAGGCTGAAGGTTCAGCGCAACAGGAAGGGCCGTCAACAAGCAGGAGTGAGAGCGCTGCAAGTAGCCACACAGTCATAACCTTCCAAAATGTTAAACTGAAAGGCCCCCAAAGTCAGGCCGCATTCAGAAATGATCTGAAGGCCGCAATTGAGAAAACAGTTGACATCACTTAAAAAATTTGGAAAACAGGTTTGGAAACCTGATGTCAAATGTTACACAACAAGGATATTCAAACTGATCAGACATCATCAAGTCATTTTCAGTGTTTGGTCAGGATGCATGGCCAGAGGTCATTGCTAACTATGGCGAGCATGAGACAGACACATTTGTTAAATGGTACAGAGGGCTCTTATCAAACAATGGCTGTGATGTCACAGCTGTGCAGAGGGAATGGCGAATGTTGAAAATATTAGTGAACTGTCAGTTTATGGATTAGACTTACAGTGACTTATGGAAAGTGATGCTGAGAAAGGAGCCATTCTGTACAGATTTTAAAAACTTGCTTAGCTTAGTCGAAATAATGCTGGCGCTTCTAACATCTGCAGCTCAGTGCGAGCGAGGATTTTCAGCACAAAACAGAATAAAATCAAAAGTGCGCAGTTCCCTCAGTGTAGAAACACTGGAAGACTTAGGATCAGTACAGAGGGCCCTACACTTGAACTTTCTGACCCAGAGCCCAGTGTGAAGCGCTGGTTGTCAGCCAGCAAAAAAAAAAAGTGCAGACCAAAGTATACTGGCTGGACTAGTGATGCTGACATTGTTATGGTTGGTGACAGTGAACTTGAAAAGTAAGTTTTGTACTATTTGTACATACTTTGCAAGATGGTAAACATTTGTGGTATTCATTTCATATTTATAGTCTTATTTATTCTTGTGTTATTGTCAGGTGTGCACTTGGAAGGATTCCGGGGTGGGTTGAGGAGTGACGCGAAGGTTTATTATACAAACGTCCAAAACGTAAAGACAGGGGATCACCAAGGGACAATCCGAGAGGCAGGACCATGGCAGGACCAATGCAGGGACAGGCAGGACCAATGCAGGACCCAGGCAGGACCCAGGCAGGAAACACACTGTGGTGACGTCAATGATTGGACTGCGGGAAAACAGGACTGGGAAGCACTCTTAAAGACTAATAACGAGGGGAAAACACAGAACAGGTGTGCCCCATTAGGCCACGCTGGGAAAACACAGAAGGAGCAGGGAAGCAGGGCATGACAGTTATTATGTGTAAGACATTTTCAGCATTCATATTTTCATGCTTATTCATGTTATTACGTATACGACAATGCAGAAGTGACTCTGGACTTGGAGTATTGCTTGTTAGTAAACATTTGCAGTGTTCATATTTCTGTGTGATTTATTCTTCTGTTATTATGTATAAGACAATGCAGAAGACAATACTGGTCAGATCAGATAGCTCAGACAGGAGAAAGAAAAGACAGTGTGAGGTACACCAGAGACAAAACGTGCCATGTAAGTATTTTTTTAATTTATTTCACATTTGGCATGTGATGGAGATTATGACTCCTAGAAAAAGCATTTGGATCCTAAATCTTTTGGGTTTAGGAGCCAATGGCTCCTTAAGTTTTTTTTTTTGTGTCCGGAGCCCTGCCACTCCTTCCTCCAATCCCTGCATCACATGGCTCCATCTGAGGTTCCAACTGAAGCCAGTCTTACATTTTCATATCCAACATACATTTTCACTGCGCCAAAGAGAGATGTAGATAAGCTTCACAAAGTTTGATGTCGTGAAGAATGTTATAGGTTTTTGAAAGAAAATGAAAATGCCACTGAATGAGATATTAAATTGATCAAAAAGTACAATCAAAACATTAATGATGTCACAAATAATTTAAATGTACTTTATTCTTCAACATTTCTGTTCATCAAAAAATCCGCCATGTGCAGTAATGAATGCTCAGTAGACGATCGGGATTTGAACTTTTCGTTTCTGAAGATACTCAGGCCGCTTTTGTGCTGGTAAAGTGGGAGACAAGGAATACTCAACCAGCAAGGTTACTACCCTGTATAACCAGAACATGACCTGCCCTGTGGACAATGGTTGATCTGGGCCACTTTCATCATGCAGCAGAACAATAACCCAAGGCACAAATCTAAGTCATATGGAAACTTCCCAGGGAAGAAGCGGTCTTGCAGAAATGCTGTCTTTGATGGACTGGCCAACACAATCACCTGATCTGAATCCAGTCCAGCTATTGTGGGAACTAGTGCTGGGATGATGCATTGACATGCAAGTATGCAAGTACATTGATTTGTGGGGCAAGCATTGACACTCTGTTATCACCATCTTTGAAAAGGACAAGATGGCAGCTCCATGTAAAAGACCTTGGACATCTAAAGTATGAGAATAATTTAAGCTGAAACCAATACAGTGCTCTGTACTTTTTGTAAATCGGAGATGGCGAATCATAGCAGCACAACTGCTAAGCAGGAGCATCCAAGATGGAAGCATCCAGAGCTCTCTGTGAGGATGCTGCCAAAATAGCACCGTTTTGCTTATCTTTGTCACTAACCTTCATCAAAATGAATATTAGCTAGCCACCACATAGAATAATTTACAAACGCTGGGCATATATCTGTTGCATTCACATTAACTGTGAAAGTTGATTTTTTTAATAATGGTTCATTTATCAGACCCATATTACAAGTATACCATCTGTAGTCAGCTAGCAAACTGCTCTGTCAGCACAGATGCAAAACTAAACATTCTGGTAAACTTTATTTGGATCTAAGATTAAGGTTAGTTAATACTTGACAGCTTTTGGCTGGATATTGCTTTGTGTACTTCAACATGCAATGTATTTCTTAATACATGAAGTGTGAGATAAGATTCCAACCACAACTGTTTTTCTTACATCTCCAGTGTTACCTGACCTTCAGTTTTTGCACTTATGTTGTAGTTAAACAGACTGTTTATATTGATATTTCATGAAAAATGCACTCCTTTTGTTATACATACACATTATGTACTTAAAAACCAAACTGTTCAAGTGATCAACTCTTTATTCCTATTCTGCAATTGATTTTTTTGAACTATTTAGGGAGATTTTGAGTATGCATACCTTTTGAAACTATTACACAAGGCGTTGACATTCTAATGTTAATTTAGACAAAGTACTTAATTCTTGGTAATTTGTTAGATTTTAAAGTCATTAAAAATTTGTTGATTAATAAAAATGTTCTGATTAGACAATTCACTTAACGATCAGCATTAGATTAAATCGATAAGAAAAGTGATGTTAGGTACAGCCCTAGTGGGAAAGGTTTGGTTGTATTGTCAATGAGAGGAGTCCCTCCAGCCAATCACACCTTTGTGAAGTCCTATAAGAAGTGTGGGGTGAAACGTCACCACAATATCTTGAGAAACTAACAGCTAGAATGGCTACAGGCTGTCACTGCTCCTTATAGAGGAAATTCACAAGAAGCTTTGACTTAAATTGAATGTAATTTCTAACATTAAACTGAAAAATAGTCAAAATGACAAAGATATATTCTTGGATAATATTTCCAGTCTCTCAAAAGCATTCTTAATAATTCCAAACTTTTGAACAACTGTACTGAGAAAGCTCTGGTATACAAAGTGGAATACGGGATCGGGGCAACGGTCGTGTAACAAAAATAAACTGGATTTCCATACTGCCCTGGTAACAGCAGGTGATAAAATAAAGCATTAAATAATTGGCAGAATCACCATGACACAAGTGATGTGCACATAAACCGAAACATATCCATATACACAGATGCGCAGAAAAACAGAGGTGCAATACACAGAGGCCCTGGTCAGAGGTATCTGCGGCTGTGAGCATTAGGCTCACTCTTCACACATTGCTGCTCCGTCACCAAGCTGGAACAGATGACTTGGACCCTGGAGCTGGGGAGCTTTGCCATCCATCTGCTAACGCTGATCTGAACTGGGTCCAAGGTAAACATGCAGCTGCACGAGCTAAAGGGTCCGACCGAAGAGAGACGATTTGGAGGATAATCTCTGCAGGCAGGGCCTGGTGGCTGAAGAACACCAAGGGCACAGCAGGAACGGAGCCAGGAAAACCTCTGTGTCAGACGCGCTTGTTCAAAGTCACAGGCGGAAAACAAAACGCTTGGTCTGATCTGTGCAATGCTCCTTTCTAAATGGAAGGACTTACATTTTTATAGCAGTCTATTCACCAGCATCAACTGAATCTCATTTTATGATGCAAACATGGTTGCTACTGTAAACAGCTGTGTCGCATCTATCCATTCTCCACCAGTGCTTATTGAGTAAAGAATAAGCCTGAAGTCTACCCCAGGAAGCAGTGTGTACGGCACAGAGCACAATGGACAAGATGTCAGTCTATCACAGGGCAAACAATCAAAAACTGAGAGCAATTTAGAGATAATGGTGCTATGACATTTTGGGTACTCTGGTGTCCTCCTGTAGTCTGAAGGAAGTGGGGAAAACACGGGAAGAATTTTCAAACTCCCACCGAGACCCAGGGGCAGGAATCTCCAGTGTTGGGGATGTGAGGCTACTGTACATCCCCTCCAAGATGTGATTTCAGGTAATCTTAAATTTATACTAACTGCTTAGGTTTGTTAATGTGTTTTAGTGGGTGAGGGAAAAAAATACCCCAAACTATTTTGGAACAATCTGGCTAGAAAGGTTTAGAGAAAATGTACACTTACTGAATGATATCAAATTTAGCAAGGCACTGAACTAGGCCAAGGTCAATGCTATTTAGATATCCAGTATCTGGGTTTTAATTTAAAAAGTGAATCCCTGAATTAAATCCCCAGACAAGTCTCTGTCTTCAAAATAAGTTTTACAAAGAAAGAAGCAATGCCTTGACTGTATTAGTATAGTTTAACATACACAGGGCACATCCTGCCCTGCTTAACTCTGCTAATTCAGTGATGACCAAGCAAAAGCATTAAGATGAAGACTAGATCCTGATTGCTATTCTAAAAGTGATTAGTCTGGGATTTTTTGTCAGGTCTCACAGATGTAACATCAAATGCATACTCTGGAGTTATACACAGTTAGTTTTGAAGCACTGTTGGTGCAGGTTGTGTGTTAATTGCAATACGATAAGATTAAGCCTAGCTAACAAAAGTGTGAATTGCACTTTGAGTACTGCTTGCTCTTGAAGGCTCCTATCATAAATGGAATATCATCATGGACTGCCCTTGACTTCAGCCTAAAAGCCTAACAGTCATCCTCAATTTAAGTGTGGTTCTTTGGTACACATTTCACTGTAAATCCCAAAAAACCAGGAGCAAAGGACTTTGAGTAGAAAAGATTTGGAAAAGAAATCTGCTGTTGCCACATTTTTTTCTCCGCTTATCTCTGCGTGGTCCCAGGAAGGTGCCTCCGTCACCGATAACGGGGATCTCTCACGTGATGCCAATGTTGGGGAGCTCTGTGCAGATGCTGCGGATGACCGGGGTCATACTGACGCTTCATCAGGGAGCGGTGCTGTGCTTCTGAGAGTATCACTGAACATCACGACAAGGATTGTGGAGCTCCCAGCTGAGTGACATTTCAGAGCTTCACAGAAAACCTTGTCCAGCACATCCACTTTATAGTTCCTGATAAGTTTTACAGTTTACATTTAATGAGAAAAACCACAAAGTATAACTGTTATCACCCAAAACAGACCGTTTTAAATTCCTTGGTTCTTCCTACATGAAGCATAGTTCTTTGACAAAAAAAAAAAAAACAACAAATACAGGCTCTTTCAGCAAAGATCCAACAAGTTTCTTCCTTCTGTTTACCTCCACCCCATGGTGATTCACCTTAAAGTCTACACTCCTGCCGCTTCTGTCAGCGGCATCATAGAGATACACCCCCGCTGGGGTGGGAGGGTAAGTCACAGCTTACTTGCTGAAAGGCAGGGAGGCAACTTCAGCAGCAATCATCTGCAGACTCTAGGGAAGTGAGATGTCAGCTTTCAGCTTCCACTTCAAAGTACTTCTCAGGGCAGTCTAGGAGAGTCACACCCCAGCAAAAGGGAATCCATGCTTTACTTCATTATTCATAGCACCCACTCAGACATCTCACCATAAGACACGCAGACCCTTAAAGAGAAGCAGACAGGTGCCAACAGGGGTGACACAGGAAGCCAGCGTGTTGTCCATTTCTCTGTGCTCTGGCACCTGCCCTAGATGCTGGACACAGCAGCTTGTGTTACAGCACCTCCAGATGAGTTCAGGTGAACACAGAGCCCTCTAAGCCTTGACTAAGGGTGGGGCTTAACTTGGTTTTCCCCCCTTCTTTGCCCCTGACATAGGGTATTTTCTAGTGATGGGACAAATGCGGCCTCAAAATCCCTGTTGGGAGGGAGTATCCCAAACCAACCAATCAGTGCTGACGCTATCTGTCCCATGACTAGTATGCTGTCACAGGCTCAGGTGTGGTTTCAAGAGAAGCATGATATCACCACCTAGTGCAGGTGTGGAGGGCAGAGTGCAGTGGACTCACTCAGGATAGTGGCCCAGTTCATACAGCATGCGACAGAAGTTATGTTAAAGCTTCCAAGAAGGAAACAGAGTCTATATTTAGCAAACCGCTCTCTTCAAGCTGACTTAATGTCAGCTTCAGGTTTATTTAATCTTGCTAAAAATGGTGCATGCAATACTTAAAACCTAATAAAACCAAGAAAATGAATACATTTTACTATTCAGGCATGAACAATTCAAATGTATTAAAGTCCATTTAAGTGCCAATCTAACACTGCGCTATTTAATATGTCATACTCTTCTTTTTCACAATCTGGAACCATTTCAGCTGGATGTTTGTTACTGATGATGAAAAATATTTGCATTAAAGGGGAGATAAATTCATACATATGCTGGCAAACAAAGACAGACACATGTAATGATTCATACGGACTGCTGTAATCCAAAGGGTTATTTAGCAAATTAAAATACCCCCATGGAGAGAAGAGCCATCTTATGTATTATATCATCGGATGGCATCATTACCGAGCAAGAGGACATGTTCAACACACTCCATAGCAGTTTGGCGGTAAGTGCCAAGCAAATGTTTGAGAAGGGTTCAGAGATTGCCGAACACAAACCTCACACCTGGCATACCTGACATGCCTGGGTCTAAATCTCAGAAGAGCCACGTGCAGCATCTGCCCATTTTCTAGTTACTGTGAGGTCAACCCAAGGAGCACAGGGCAGGGGACGTCAGCCCCTCGCATGACACACTCTTACACTACAGGCAGTTTACAGATTACAGTATATCTGAACCACATATCATAGGATTATGGAAGGAAACTGGAGAATCCAGAGGAATCCTAAATGACCAGAACAGGATGGATGTATGTGAAGGTCTCGGCCCATGCCATCACACTTTTCTGCTTCCTCTCCACATTGGAAGGAGTTCCATCCTTGCATGATAACAGTAGGGGCATAACTCCTCCATGACTGACCAACCTGTAATGCCGGAAGGTAAGGAAGCCTCTTACTCAAGAGCTGTCTGGATACCTGCCTGATTTTAATTCCAACTTTACTGGTGGAATACAGTCATTTTTCATTGTGACGCCAAGGGAAACTACATCAAATTAAACTTTTGAGATTCCATCAGCTGCTCTTTTTTTACGGAAATCTATACTTTTACCAAATAAATAGTTTTCTGCCTCCAGCAGGAGTTATGAAGGAGTTTAAGTGATTTAAGAACGGCCTGTGTTCACCCCAAACCCATTCTGGAGGAGCTTTGGAGGAGCGTGCAGTAAATTGCTTTCAGCTGTGGTGCACATTGCCGATCCCTTACGTCTCTAGTGACTTTACCCATCATCTTGGGCTACTTGTCCCCAAAGGAAAACAGGCCAAAGCCCCCACTGATCATCCCAGATGTATTCAACAATCTGACTGCAAATGTTTGCAAGGATAAGGAAGCAAATGTTAGATAAATATTGGGAGTTTATTGCCAGTGTTCTTAGGTAACCTTCACTTATTATTTCTAGCAATATTTACAGACAGAAATGGGTAGTCCTCTGTTTGAATAAGAATATGGAATTTGCTAGTGAAGCATAAAAAAAAAGTTAAAATTTTAGTGAAATCAATAACATTCATTTTCCATAATCACTTATCCTGTACAGGGTCATGGTGAAGGAGGGAGCCTCATAAAAAATAGGGCACAGGGCAGGAGACAGTGATGGACAATCTGGATGATGACGTCAGAACACATGGGGTGTGCACGCATACACACACACACACACACTTTATAAAGCAATGCACATAATTGGAGCTTTTTAGACTGCAGGAGGATACCTATGAAACATAAAGAGAACAAGCAAATTCAACACACTCCCAGGGAGCGGGATACAAACCCCCAGTGCTGGAGGTACAAGGAGACCTTCGACCCTAGCACACCATCAACAGATGATAATCTGTAAGGCTCATCCTTGGGCTCCTTCTGGTTTTTCCCCTCACTTCAATGACCATTTAATCTGAAATCAATTGCCCTGCTCATCCATTTTTATCTATGCACGCTAGGGGTTTCACAGCTTAGTCGACTTGTCAACTAATTCCAAGAGTCAAAGCTGTCACCTTGGCATCGAGTCGCTGGTTAGCCAAGCCAGAAAAACTGTGTTTGGCAATTCCAGTCAGCAGTACCCCAAGCGAGAAAATCTCTCGGGCCGGCAACACCATCACGTGATAGCGAGTGAATGAACCTTCATCCTGCCCACGCTGACACCTTCATCTTTTTATTTTTTAACACACTAACCAGGAACATAAGGCTAAGATGATTACTGAGCTGGACAATGATAGCCGGGAGGCTTATAGACGATGTACTGAAGAGACTGCTTTCAGTGAGTTTTTTTTTTTACATGTATCTTATACCAAACTTCACTTGCCATTGAACAGCTGTTCTATAGTTTATCATTACCAGTGATTTTGAGTTGACACTGTGTGACTTTGATGCTGCACTGTAAGCACTTGCCAAACAAAAATGCTAGGATTCCAGTAAAAACATTTTTCCATGTGATAAATTACTACATTGTATTACAGCTACTGTTATTAAATAATACAAGTCTATATTGTTCTAATGACATTAAATGGTCTTAAATGTGTGTTTACTTTAATGAGCTGTTCACTACAAGTTACTAATGCACAGTTCTCCTGTCTTGGTGGTGGGGTTTTGTGGTTTTTCTTTATTTGGGGGGGTGTGTGATGTCAACAACTACTTGACAATGACATAGCTTTATTGATAAAAGTGTCAAATGAAAAATAAGTAGTCAAGCAACCCCTAATGCACACTGAACAAAGGATCCACACCTAAGACCTGCCACCACAACAACTTAACTTGTGATTCAGTACCATTCACCGGAGTACCTTCATTTGAGTACCGATTGAACATTTTGTCCCAAACCTGACTGAACAGAGACTCATCTAGAATACAGACAAGAGCCATGAATATTGGTTCTGTTTTTGGAATTTCATAGACACATCAACCTTTTATCACAAAGATCATTCTTTTAAAAAAGTCGAGATTCTACTTTTTAAATACTAGACAGAGTATCATTAAAAACAGTCCTGTTTCATGCCCACATTTCTCTCAGCTTTTCTGCTGCACAACAGAAAGCTGGTAAAGCAACAGCAGGAACTGACAGAAACATTAAATATTTGGATATGACAAAAGTTCTATTAGATTTGTAACCATTCACTCTACATAGAGTCAGAATACAAGGCATCATGGAACCACCAAGTTTTGAGAAGAACCACAGCTATGACATTCATCTCATTGATTCAATTACAGGGAAACCATGACAAGCATGACTAGGATTTTCGGCAGTCAAATTTAATATCTGTGACCTTTTGCGTGGTGTGTTAAGAGAGCCTCCGATTACAATATGGTCAGATTAACTGAGGCTCTACTAAAAGCAGATGCTAGGTGTCTCAAACAGGTTCTCTGAATACAGTGTGGGACAGCTGGCCCTCAGGGAAGCCATAAACTTGTAAATGTTCTCGCTTTTACCAGCGCAGTCCCTGCCCAGGTAGATGTCAGGTGGTCACACACTTCCTTTACCCCTTCAGCAAACTGGAACGTCATCATTATGATCAGAGACAGAGAGAACAAAAGGGGTAAATGAAGCATGGTCAATGTGGACCATATTATCAATGCTGAGATTAAAAAAAAAAATCCTATGTCAGACAGAGTCCACCACAAATATCCAGGGAGGTATGAAGGAGGCCTCAAGGTAACATTGTCTGTTAAATGCACCACAAATATTAGAACGTTACAGACTCAAACACACACACACAGGCCACAGGCAAACATATAACACTCTCATTATGCCTTGAGATCAAAATGGGTCATTATGACAACATCTTGTTCCAAGCAGGTATACTTCATAAGTAGCATCGGATTGTGGCTTTGAGCCATTGTCCTATTCAGGGACTAAACAGAGAACAAAAAACCGGTAAACTAAGAGCTTTTCTTCAGTGGTGCAGTATGTTGCATCATGGGAAATAAGACCAAGAAGTGATGATAAAACCAAACCATTCACACAATGCCACTTTAAGAGCACTCCTCTGTATGACTGGCCGCCCACCCTTTAGCCCACTTTCGAATGGGACAGATGGTACCCGCACCTCAAGCAGCCTCAGGACGTGTTTTCAATCTCCCACAGCCATCCTTCACCCTTAGGATGGCTGCATGGTAAATTAACTGTAGGGGGGGTCCAGTCTGACCCACACTGCAGGGAGAGTATACTACCTCCCAAGGCAAAGATCCGAAAAGAAAAAACATTCCAGGCTGCCATGGACAAAAAGAAAAAACAAGGTTAAAAGCCAGCACTTCTTAAAATTGTTCTTATTTAACATTTCCTGACTGCCTTTAGCCCATAAGTAAACATTTGCACTCCACTTGATTAAAACTACATCGGACTGGGAAGTGGGACCCTGAAGCAAAACCCAAGATTGCTTTAAAGGACTAATTTGCTCTGACTTTAACTTCTTAACAATGGAGAGCACAAGAATTGTAGCCAGTGAACTGTAAGATCTGCACCAAAAGGCCAGCGTTCTTGTCAGTTCAAGGGACGCGCCAACACCATCAGTTTCACAAAAACAAACCGAGGAAATGGACTGCATTACCTGTTGTGAACTGGCATCCTATCCAGGGTGTACCCCAGCCTTGAGGCTGTGCTGCCAATGATAGGCTCAGGACAGGCTGTTGGAAGATGGATGGACTGCATTATCCATGAACTCCAAATAACTGTTTAATTTGTAAAACCCTTCCATTGTGACACTGTGCTTTGGAATTTTAAAACAAGCTTATGTAAAGATATGAGAAAAAGACTACGTGCTCAAAAACAGGCATGCTGCACACACAAGCAAGACGCACAAGGCTAATTAACAGCATTAAGAGCATTGTTGAAAATGTGCGGTACAATACAGACTAAAACATCACATGCACTCAAACACTAATTTAATTCTGCATATTAACACATTGCCTATGCAGCATGTAGCAATCGTGAAAAGCTATTCCATTTAACTATTTTTGCTCAGTGGTGTTGTACGTTAATCTCAAGCACAATGAAACCAAGCATAACTGTATTTGTAAAAACGTTTTAAACGTTTTAAAATAATACTCAACTGACATCTTATTTTTAACTTGGGGTTTTACCTGTTTATACAATTGAAACAAGGGAAACGAGACACCGAGGGTGGTTCAGCGCCTAGCACTGTAACGTCACACCTACACCTACAGGATGCCACCTCCAATCTGCGTACACAGTTTAGGTGGAACGATATTTATAAAATGCCCAATGTATGAGATGATTTGCGTCCTTCTAATGGACTAGCATCCTACACAGGGTGTACCCCAGCCTTCTGCTGTCTGGGATGGGCACCCGACTTGATACGGCACAAGTCGTTGGAATATGGATGGATGGGGATAACTATGTTCCCATTGACATTGGTTATAGTTGGGTAAATAGAAAACAGTAGTGGTCAGAGACATTTACAGAGGAGCCTTCCATTGAGATGGTGAATATGACTGTACACCTCTGTCCAATGCATTATTATTTAAATTTGACTGATATCCAAGAGGAAAGCTGCTGAAAAGCCCATCAATGATTATGGGGCTTTTACGCAAAATTATTTTGGTGTAAATTCTTCTCTGCCTTACCTCAGGGAAATCCAAAAGCTTTAGCATAGTAACTCAGCATCTTTATGTTACTGTAGGATAATTAAAATATAAAAGAGGGACATGTATAGCCAAAGTAATATAAAATTGCATTCTATATTCACTACAAATTATATTAAATGATCTTTTATGGGCCCTGTAAGGACTTCAAATCAAGTATAATTTATTGTACTTCATATTTAGTTTTTAAAAATTGAGTATTTTTGAGGCATCTCCCCCATCACAACTAAATATTTAGTAGGGACAAACAGAAGGTATCACCTAGCTGTAATGTGGAGCAAGGACGGAATTCTCCAACCCTGATGGAGATCTCAGGGACCCTCCAAGGTCTAGTGTATTCTCTGCAAATCATGGGAGAAACAGAAGGCAAGCTTATCATGACCTAGCCAAAGGGTTCACTGTGAGTGGTGTGCAAACTTCCTTAAAATAACAGGACATCCAGAACCTTCTGCTTCCCCTGGGATTCGCCTAACCATACTCATCCTCTCGGCTTGCCTTTTCAAGCAGGAACAAACACAGCCATGAATATGCACACTGAAAGCCATGTGTACGCAAGTGAACTTACTCTACAAATAAACTTCTTTTAGGAACCATGTGGATAAGAACATGGGGTTATAGTATTCCATTCATGGTGAAGGAGGAAATGAACATAGTAAGAGAAGGCAATGAAGATGCAAGATCTCTCAATAACATAGCTAACACAAAATCAACTATTCAGACAGCACAGTCACACACAAGCACACAGTTCTGTTACTCAGCACCATCCATCAAAACGAAAACTAATTTCAACTTTGATGGAATCCAAGAGCTTGGGCCTAGAGGCTTTCCATCATCCACGGATCCATGGAGTTATCATTGCTATTTATCACTAAACTATGAGAGTGTGCCTTGGCTCCCAGAAATGTCTGAGGACGTACATCCTCAGGGTGTCGTTCTAGGACAAGCACTGAAGTCAGACATCTCTGCACTGCAGACTGCTTCTTGTGCAGCAGGGTCTCCTCTTCCCCTCCCGTGGTGTCATTTTTAAGGGTTCCCGCTGTCAACTACTTCAAACCCCGACTTTTCTTGTTCACCTCATTGCAAATCGTCCATGGTCTTCACAAGTAGAAACAATCACAGAAGAATATGGCTTTTAGGAAAGGGATTTCTAAAGTACCACAAGCCTTCACCTTGAAGTCACTGGACTTAGAAATGATCCAGCAACTCACACAGCCTCAAACTCTTCATTTGAAGCACAGCATTGCGATATGGACATTTAACAGTCAATGTAATTTTCATGCATCATCCTGCAGTGGCTGCAGCACCTGGGTACGGTGAAGGTGAGAAGTATAAAAGTTATTTTTAAGAAAGGTGGAGTAAATATTGGAGGAGAGGTATACATCGATGTTAGAAGAGATCTTTTGACATTGATAATAAATGTTGGGGGAGGGTGGCCCTTTGGGTCGAAGCATATGAAATCTATTTTAGACACTGGATGATGGGTGTGACCTAAACTGAATGCGGCCAACAGTTTTTACAGCAAAACTGGCAGCTAGGCATTGGATTTCAAGGAACAGAGGCAAACCTAGCTTGGCAGAACACTGATTGATAATTCAAGATGTGCTTGGCCTTAACAATCATCTTTTGTTCCATCCCTCCCAACAAAAGGACAATAGGACTCATAGTGTGTTCCTTGTTGCCTACACAAATATATGAGGAACAGCCAGGTCATGTCATTCGTTCATTCCTTATAAAAATGCAATGTCCCGTCCTTTTGTGCGTCCACATATCATGGAACAGGCCAAAAGGTCATAGGAGACTGCAATATTCAAACATTCATACATTACTTAAACCGGAAAAGAATACCAATGTGTACATAAAAATAACTATTCCAATGCTGAACACATATTTTGTAGACTAGTACTTTAAAATGTAGTCACTTAAAATTCAGTCGACAGCACTAATATCTGACACACCTCACAATCCTGCTAGTGTACTGTGACTCTGAGGAAAGCATACCACTATTTATCCAACCTCATCCACCAGCCTGAGGACACCTCTTCTGTCATTGGGAGCCAAGTCCACAGTCTGCAGGACTCCATTAACAAGATGGACGTTTGTCCATCTCGATGCCATCCTTATCGCTGTCAATTAATGGTAATTAGCACTGTAGCTACAGAACCTGAGGAACTCAGATTTACTTTCAGGCACAATAACCTTACTGCCAATTTGTTGCTAATTGAATTCAGCACTTAAAGCACTCCATGATTTGTGATTATGCCATGAAATTAACTCTCCGTGCTAAAATGTTGTAGAGTTCATTAAGGGGGGGTGAAGTGGGCCATATTTCAGTATAAGTTATGTTAGCTGAACACATTGTTCCCCCTCTGTTACTAATGTAGTGCAGCATCTCTGCTAAGGATAAAGCATACACAAAACAGCTTTGGAAAATGAGGGATTTAGAAGATGCATCACTTTGCCTCGGCAGAAAACCAAATTATTTTCAAATATTTTCCTGAAAAAGTCAACCAGATGTGTAGAATGTGACTCGCAGCACAAAAACTGATTAACATGACACTTTTCTCAGCATCAAAGTCGAGGGGCCACAAACATCCGGTTGCTCTCTCTCTTTTGCCATTTAATTTCTTTGATATGTAAACGGACAAATGCCCACTAGCACATTAGCAACACCGCTGTACATCAACTGGCTCTTCCACTAGCAGAGCAATCCTGGCATGGCACAATGGCGTGATGGTACAACAGCTGCACACCACCTTCACGTCCTAAGGTCAAACCTCTGAATCCAGCACATGCCTCACATGATCAGTAGAGTAACAGTTCAGCTTCAGAGTATCTGCCGTCTTTGGACTCTTGAGTTCTGGATTTTGAGATTGGAGATGACTTTGCAATGACTGCCACCATGTCGACCATGATTGTGCCACAAACATACATTTAGGCCTACTAAATTTAGAGTAACTATGTTGGGATATTTCATGAACCGATGGTAACAATGGAATCAAACCCTTTGTAAAGCATGGCGGGAAACATTACAGCACTGCAAAAATCGACACAATGACATCATGCCAAATGCTAAGACAGATCAAAGATCAGAATCAAAAGAGGTTCCTGCCAATGATAGGGAGTCTCAGAGCACTGGTACCCTTTTTATAGGGTGAACTGCACTCCCCATGGGGAACCTCCCATGTTTCTGTAAGGCCCAAGGACCACCATCCAGTGGCAGATGGAGAAGAAGACTGAGCTGGGAGATTTAAAAAAATAAACAGTAAACCAAGCTCAGTTATTTTCAAAATTTCTTCACTGGAAATTAGCAATTTCCTCAAAAGAAACTCAGACTGACCTCTGAGTTTAGACCTTCCACTCTGTGAGTTAATTCATTTTTCATTCATTAAATTTTGTCTGGCCTCTTTTCCATACTGTTTGTTTTTTGTAAGATTTACATACCTTCAAATCTGAGCAAACAATGCAAGACGTTATATGAATGCATTCATTTCACTGGCCTAAAGAAAATCAGTCAATCGAACTGCAAGCCTACAATGAATCTACCCAGTAGGGCAGGTTGCTTTTTGTAAAATGGATTACTGATGAAATATTAATTGATTTTTTCTGTCAATAGCCTACCTAAGCACTAAATGCTAAGTGCTAACTTAGCAGTTCTGTAGATTATGCAATTCTCATATTTCTGGGGGAAGTGCAACCAGTCTGACCCTTCAATAGAAAACTGTCAAAATATGCCTCTTTACTTCTGTTGGTAGTGCTATCTAGTGGAGACTGAAGCATCACTGGAAGATTCTTAAGTTACACTACAGTGAGACTGGTTAACAAAAGGGAACACGTGGAAAAAATTGCCTGTATTCACTTGGAAAAAAAAATAAAGGTAATGTATCTCAATGACTTACACTACTCCCACTGTCTAATGAGTATTCTTACATTCAATCATCAATATCATATCTAGATATTACTTACAACGTTCACCAGATAAATATTTTCTAGCTATCATTAATATACAAACTTTTTAAAGGTTTATGCAAGCATGTATTGGACTAAAAATATATAGAAGTATATTTTTCGCCTAAAGATGTGTCCAATACCTTAAAAACAATGGAGCCATGTCTGATCCTAAATCACCATGATAATCTTATGCTACTGTACATCATCAGCATAACAAACTGGTCTTGGTGGTCCTGGTGACTCACTCCACATTGATTACTGTTCCATCCGAGCTTTTAATTAGCCACGACTGAACTGCTGATTACATGAATTAACCCATGTTGATCATTTGCAGATTTGATGACATTATCCCTTAAGACTAGCAGCCTTTCATGATTTACATCAAAAACTTTGACAAATAACGAGGTGTACTGCAGGGACTTTGGAAAACTCGGAAGGCATGCATCATTAGGGCTTTCTATCCTCCTCTGGGCAACACTGTATGACAGCATCTCGTACCTATCATTATCGTTACTATTACGCTGTATTCTCACCAATTCGTTATCATGAAATTAATTGGATATTTCATAACACTGTTTTTACGTGTAACAACCATCCATTCATCCATCTTGCACAAGGTCACATAATAAAATATTCAATGTGCACAATGTGTGTTCAACGTGTAAACATCGTAAACATCTATTATAGCAGCAAGTAGCATGGACTCAAAAATGTCCATCTAAGAAAAACACAATTCATATTCTTGAAAAAATGATAATGAAATTATCCATCTAACTTTTGATTTGCTAAATCTCTGTCAGGGGAAGCTTGTGCCAGAAAGCACAGGGCACAGTCCAGTCCACACAATCATACAGTTCATCTATCAGCATGTCTTTACCCTGTGGGTGGAAACAAGGGAGTAATCTGAGGACAAACACACAACACACATGCAAACTCTACACACACACAAAGCAGAAGCAGGATTTGAACCCCCAACCCCAGAGGTGTAATCCAACTGTTTACCTAACTAACCAAGCAAAGATTGGGATACTCCCACTCACCATGGATGTTCAAGCCTTCCTTTGTCCCATCACTAGCACAGAGCATCATACAAAAAATGGACAACAGCTGAGGGACTCAAGTGACCCCATGAAGACATTATGCAAAATAGGTCTATATCATGACTGAGGTCATATTCCAGGGCTCTTGATTTGAACGGGCTACAATATTTTTAATTTCACAGCAGTAACAACATTATTTATTCATTGTATTTGTTTGTTTAGTGCACTCTATTATTTCAGATCATGAGTAATTTTTTGAATGACTTTAATGTCTATATAATGCTTTTGCTATTGTCTTACAGTACCATCATCTGTGCTAATACAGCACACTGACTGCTTCTTTGCAGTAATATTTAAATTTCTTACCAACAATTCAGTTTGTGATGCTGGTACAGAAGAACAAAGTGAAGGCTGACGTATGATTCAATAGAATGTAGCCATTAATTAAATCACAGTGAGTTTAGTTGCAATTTAAAAACAAGGATAAACATTTTTGAGGAAAACTCAAAATCATATTCGACAATAATAAACACGAATTTCCCAGTAATCCGGAATCTCATTCATACAACTTTATTAAAATAATAATTTTGTCCAGTTTTATTTAATCTTAAAGACAGCGCGACACCTTAAGTTAAATCAGTAGATTCAAGCAAATAATTGCCAAGTGCATCGTTTGCCTACTATTCTTTTTCTATTTTAGTCTTCCCAACAAAAGAATCTGCATTTTACAACGTTTTCACTGTTAATTAATATACAGATAAATTTAATGAGCTGGGCAGGTTTTTCTGCCTGAAGTTAGAAGTTGTCATAATTCAGAAAAGGGGGATTTGTTGAAGACGAAATTAAGTTTACATCGACAAACCGGTTATAACAGCGTTAAATGAACCAAGCGAACTTTCCCAACGTGACGGATAGCAGGAGAAAGTTTAATACAGCCTCCCCATGCATTTAAACGATTATTAGCACCACATCGACGCATACATAAGTGCATAATACAAGTAATATCTATTAATAAGCATTATGCACACGCGGTCTTTGTTTCAATGAATCCGTACCTTTGTTTAAACGAAAGAAATAAAACATTTTTACTCATAAATGATACAAACCACTACGATTTTAAAACCTGGGAAATACCAAAATAATAAAGAATAGAAAGGTTGAAAATATTCATGGTTGCGGACATCTTGTATTGCGCTTACCTGCTCCAGTTGGATTCCACTTATGTCCGTCGCTGTCCTTCTCTAACATTTAACTGGCATCCAAGTGGGAATAAAAACGTACCCTCGCCGCCGCCCCTTCAATGGTATACTGTATGTGCGACGTCTAGGCCAGCTCCACTCTTCTGACGAGACAGCGCCCTACAATGAATGCAGATGCGCTTCACCTGATAATATCCAAAAACAAAGGTTCTACAAGCGTATGGCTTAAAAATATCAACTTGTAAAAAATGCGAATTTGATTATTATAAAACGGAATACTATTACCAATTCTCTGTGAAAAAAAAAAAATACATTGGCAATGGTTAAGTAGGTGCTCAATATACAACTGTAAGTTTGGCGTATTAAGGGTTCATAACCAGATTACTACATTTGCTGCTCCAACCATGCATCCGCATCTTCCAGCCACACATTCTGGACAGGGTCAGAGGAGGTCCTGGAGCACGTCTCAGGCTGCATGGGGCAGAAAGCATGTCCAGCCTAGCCGGGATGCCAGTCTACATGCACATATTCACACACTACCCAGACCAGTCCATGCCTATGGACTGTTGGCGGAAACCGAAGAAACTGGGGGAAATCTGTGCAATATATGGAGAACATTCAAACTACACACACACACAGAAAGAGCAGAGGCAGGATTCAAACCCCAACCCTGCAGGTATGTGCGACATAAAAAGGAGAATGAATCAGCTTGTATTGTTTAATTAACCCATTGAAATAGATTTTGGATAACAGAAAAAAAAAGACTTCAACACTTGTTAATTATTATTTGATTATTACAGAACCAGCATAACACCAATAGTAGCAGTAGTAATGTTTACATAAATTTATAAGAGAAGCAACATGGATACAAAGGAGAAAAAAATGCTGATATTTTCATTATTTCTTAATTTTATTTTTATGTTGTTTTGAAGGACTGCTAGCCAGTCATTGGGCTGGAGATCTACACCAATGGATCAGTTTTCAAGCAAATCACTTTCAGTCGAGCAGGTCCCAGGGTACACGTGGCCGCTGTCAGCTGGACGTTGACAGATGTTCTGCGGAAGCATATTTGGCCCCCTGCTTGGCCAACGAGAAGCCTCATAAAATACATCTTCATGGGACAATAGAGCCAAGGAAGCCGTAAAGTGATGTTCACCTTCAGCAGCCTGTTCACTAAACAAATGCTTATTTTTCAATTTAATCAAGTCCCAAAGTGATGCATGAGAGACTCATGTTGGGTTATTGTATTTTAGTCTTTGTGTTTATCTCGAATCTTTTGGCACCACATTGAAATGGTCACTACTGGCAGTGCGTAAACTATTACTAATCCTCTTTGAGCCGAAAGGTACATAAGTTGTCAACAATTTGCTTACATCTGGTCCTGTCTTGGGCTACGTGTTTAGCTTTACCCCATGTTAGGTCCATCTCCTTCAACTCATTTATCACAGTTCGCCGCCAGGTTGTTTTAGGCCGGCTTTGTTTGCGCTTCCCAGATGGTGTCCATCTCAGGGCAACCTTCAGTATACGGTTCTGGTCCATTCTGAGGATGTGGCCAAGCCATTTTAAGCATCAGTGCTTAATCTCCATCGCCACACTGTGGCTCTTAGTTTTCTTGTAGAGGTCTTCATTAAAGATCTTCTCGGGCCAGAAGATATGATAAATCTTCCTGAGACACCCATTGTGGAAGGTATCAATCTTATTCATGTCCCCCTGTACAACACACCATCATTCAGATCCATACAGAAGAACAGGTTTGACATTGGTGTCCTCTGTTCTCAGGTTGTAATGTTTGGACTTCCAGAAGGGCAGAAGTCTTGTGAATGCACTGCTTGCTTTCCCAAGTCTTGCTCTGATGTCCTTTTGTGCTGTATTGTCCTTACTAACAAGGCTGCCAAGATATGTAAACTCCTCGATGTATTCAAGTGGAGCATCATTTACTGTGATTGGTGCACTAGGGTTGGCACTTAAGCACATCGCTTGTGTTTTTCAGGCACTGATGTTAAGGCCTGTTTGCTTGGCAAAGATGTTCAGTCTGTCAGTCTTCTCCTGCAGATGGTATAGTTTTGAGGAGAAAGCAACTAGGTCATCAGCAAAGTCAACATCTTCGAGCTGGGATAGTAGAGTCCACTGGATGTCTCTGGGTTTGTCAGTTGTTGTCCTCCGCATGATCCAGTCAATGGCAAGCAGGAAGAGGATGGGAGAGATGGTACATCCCTGTCACACACTGGACCCTACCGGTAACCACTCTGGCAGGGTTCCGTCAACTATGATGCTGCATTGAAACTGGCAATTGAACATCCCTATAAGTGTGACCATCTTTGGAGGAACTGTGTATGACCGTAGGATCTTTCATAAGGTGTCATGGTGCAGGCTGTAGAAGGCTTTCTGAAAGTTGAGGAAAGTGATGTATAAGGGGGTGTTCCACTCTATGATGATGTTCCTCAGAGCAAAGATCTGACCACTGCATCCCCTTCTTCTTCTAAACCCTGCCTGCTCCTGTTTTAGCTTCTGGTCAAATGCTACATCAATTCTGCCAAGAAGGATCCTGCAAAAGACTTTGGATGGAATTGAGAGCAGTGTGATGCCACGCCAGCTGTCACAATTCTAGACGCTGCCTTTCTTGTGGAGTTTGACTATTAAGCCCTTGTTCCAGTCATCAGGTATAGTGTCCTTTTCCCAGATCCTCCTGAAGAGGCCAGTGAAAATCCTTGTTGAGGTGGTGAGGTCTGCTTTCAGCATTTCAGTATGGATGGCATCAATACCGGGAGTTCTCCCATTTTTCATGGCTTTGATGGAGAGCCTGACTTCAGCTTTAGTTGGGGGACTGATGTGAATATCCAGAACAGTATTGTCTGGTGAAGGGTCAGCAGGGTCATCTGGTGGTAAGTGATTGAGAACGTCACAAAAGTGTTGTACCGATCTGGCTGCTTGTTCTTGCTCTGTTAAGAAGTTTTTGCCATCCGTGTTATTGACAAGTGTAGACTAGTTGGTATTCTTGCCACTGAGTTGCTTAGTGATCTTATAAACAGCACTCATCTCATATCTTGCAGCAGCGTATTCAGCTTCACCTGCCAACTTCTCAACAAAGCCTCTCTTGTCTCTCATGGCACTCTTCTTTACCTCCTTATTTTCACTCTTGTAGGTTTCATTGACTAGCTCTCGGAGCCTTGCGGACTTTGCATTCAACATCTTGACTCCCATTCAATGCTAATGTTGGGTTCCACATCGGATTTTCCAGCCAATACAGCAAAGCCATTTCTTAGCTCGACAGTGAACTCTTTGGTGGTGTTTGAACACTTACGCCTGGCAACATCAAGATGTTTCCTCTGTTTCTTCTGCTTGACCACTTTCCTGAGTTTCAACTTAATGGTTGAAGTGACAAGGTGGTGGTCAGTGAAAACATCAGCTCCGCAACATACTTGAACAAGATGAAAAAGGGACCTTCGCCACTTTCCATTGATCAGGATGTGAGCGATCTGGTTAGTAGTGGAACTGTCGGGTGACTTCCGTGTGAGCTTATGGATTTTTTTGTGTGGTAAGAGGCTACTGCCAATTACACAGTTGATGTCTAAGCAGAAGTCAGCAAAACGTTCGCATTTGTCATTCATGACACCACATCCATACTTTCCCATAGCTCTGTCACAGTCAGAATTGTCAGCTCTGACCTTAGGATTTATGTCACTCATGATCAGTAGCATATCGTGTTGAGGGACTTTAGTGACTGCTTGTTGTAATGCCTCATGCCAGTCATCCTTGTCCTCCTCATCTGCGTCATTTGTATGTGCATACCATTGCAGGATGGTAAGTTTGCAGTGTTTGGAGTTGAAACTTGCTCTGATCAGCCTGTCGCTCAATGGTATCCATTCCAGCAAGCTGTTTACCTTCTCTTTTGCAACTATAAGGGCCACGCTGTGGATGTCCTGGTTTTGACGTACAGAATACAGTATTACTGATCTATCACTGTTCGTTCGGCGTCCGGAACCTGTCCATCGGCATTCACTAATTCCAAGAATGTCCAACCTATACCTCTTCATCTCACTGATGACCTGCACTGTTTTAGATATTTCAAAAGTGGTACGCACATTCCACGTTCCTATGCAGGTCTTAGTTTTGTGGCTGAGTAGACACAAACAGTAGGCATCTGTTGTACCTCTGGTTTCCTCTTGGGTGCTTTCATCAGAATACTCATACTGCCAGTAATGATGCTCTAGTCCACTAGGGGATCCATAATTGTAGCATTCGTCATCATTTCCATATCATTGATGGAAGTTTTACGGGGTGGGGTTGTTGGCCCCAAGCCCAACCCCCACCCTGGAAGGCCAGGTGCTGGATTTCAGGCCTCTATCCTGAAACCTGCCCAGCTTGGTTAAACCTACCAAGGGCAAAGCCCCCACCAGTATAGCTCTCAGGAGTCATCGAGACGCCCAAGCCTCCCCACCGCGACAAGGTAGCAGCACAGGGGAAGTGTGTAAAATCTTTGTCTAAAAGCCAATGTGAATATTTGACTAATGTCTGAATTAACTACCCTGGAAAAAGTATGTTCCAAGTTGGACACCATTCAATTTAAAATTATTGCATTATTTCATGAATATTTTCTGTAGTTATAAATAAAATCACATCCCATTTGGGGTGTCCCCAACCTTGTGCCCTAAATTGCCTGGGATAGGCTCCAGCTCTCTCTGCATGATGAATTAGAAATACCCAAATACAAAAGGTTTTTGTGTGAAAACCTGAGTAGCTTGGAAGAAACGATGAAAGAACATAATGGCCGCACAGCCAGAGCCTGGTTCATATCCTTGAACTTGCCAAACAGCAAGTGAAACATTACATATTACATACTGAGGTGTGGACCGCACATCACCTAAAAATAAACTATGATTTATCTCCTATAACAGGTACAGTTTGAGAATGTGAGCAAGGTGGTGTATGCAAACTGTCAGAAAGCCTGGATAGCTTATGGACAGGTATATAACTGAAAACATTGTTCCTTTTCACAAATTACTATAAAACACACATTCTGAATACATATTGAAATCTGTGCTGTTACTAACATTTCTAAGGATGGGTTTAACAAGGATGAACAAATGGAAGCAATCCAGCAGGCATTTGAAGCTATTACTCTATTAGGCCGTGCAAATGATTGTCATTGTACCTTTGATAACTGGCTCTTGGCTCAGTAACTTATAACTGTGTTTTCCTTTAGCAGAATAAATATTATAGAGATGCTATCAGATTGTGACAGGCAACAGTACTGTGTGACCATGTGACATGGGGAAGAGTTAAGATGGAAAATATTACATGAAGAGTGCAAGCAGGAGTTTGGCAAGAATGAGGTGAAAAGAAAATAATGAATATTGTTCTTCTTCTTTCGGCTGCTCCCATTAGGGGTCGCCACAGTGGATCATCTCTTTCCATTTTTTTCTGTCCTCTGTATCTTGCTCTGTCACACCACCTGCATGCCCTCTCTCACCATATCTATAAACCTCCTCTTTGGCCTTCCTATTTTCCTCTTGCCTGGCAGTTCCATCCTCAGCATCCTTCTCCCAATATACCCAGCATCTCTCTTCCGTACATGTCCAAACCAACACATTCTTGCCTCTCTGGCTTTGTCTCCAAACAGTCCAACCTGAGCTGACCCTCTAATATACTCATTCCTAATCTTGTCCATCCTCATCACACCCAATGAAAATTTTAACATCTTTAAAAGAAAATAATGAATACACATGAAAAATAAAAAAAGCTATTTCAGGCAAAAAAAAAAATAATAATTAGAAAATTATTATATTAATTTTAAAAATAATAGCTTGTGTCAGGGAGTCAAGAAATCAGTTTCACACTTGCACAATTATATTTTATGTCACAGTGAATCTATTATAATTAAAAGTTTTTTTATCCCTTTATTTTAGCTCTAAAAAGCTTTCCTGTTAATTTACCCAGTTCCAAACACATGCTCCTTTTTGAGCTAGAACCTTAATTCAGTCCATCATTGCTTTTAAGTGAACATTTAAATGATGTGGAGAGAAATGAGTTCAAGAAGAAGAACCCAATTAAACTTTGGGCAGCTGATTAAATACAAAACAAAGGCAAATACATTGAAAGAAGTGTATTACAATTTTCCTCGTTCCAATTCAGTATTATTAGTTTAGTGCTGTTAGTCAGACATTCTCATCAGTAGTTGACAAATTTGGCATGTTGTCATGCCCTCTCTCTCCTGTTCCCTGACTCCTCCTGCTGCTGCATGGTTTCCTCGTGCTGCTCCTGGTTGCTGTGGTGATGCTAATTGCCTTGTTACGCACCTGGTGCTGGTTGCCTCATTAAGCACGTGGTTGCCTGGTTCCCTAGCCGATTTCCCTGAGTCAGGTCAGTTGGTTTGGGGAGTCTTGATCTGGAAGGGTGCCTGGTGGGTCCTGCTTGATCATACTGCCTCATCAAGTGTTCTAAGCCAATTCCTAGCTCCCTGAGATGCTTAGGCCCTGCCATGGTATGCCTGCCTGTCTCAGTGGCTGGTATTACTACATGCCAGCAGGTAGCCAAGAGTGATCCAGTCTATGGAGTCCAGAGTCATCCCGATCAATGGGTACTTGATGCTTATGAATGGACAAGCCTTCCCACTGTTCTGGGTTCCCTTGTTCCTGTGCGCTTGCATCTTCCTGGAACTCTGTGCTTGTGCTCCTGGTTCCTCTCTGAGTCTGGTCCTGGTTCACCATAGTCTCCCAGGAGGTCTGTCCCTCTGGAGTCCTACCCAGAATTCTGGTCTGTCTCTCTGGCCTGTTGTGTGTCTATTCTGCTCTGTTTCCTGTTTGTTTTTCCACGCAATGCCATTCTCCAGGCTCCATCCTCATAGAGTTGCACTGTTCCTGGTGTTCCCCTCACCAGGAACTACTGGATGGTGTGCTCCCTAAGCTATTCTTGGTTTGTCCATGTCTTTCCTCGCTATAAATTCTCCAGGTATTCCCTTTGCCTCGAGTTCCCCAGTGCTGTGACACATCTAGGGGGTTAGACAGACCACGCCAGCTGTGCTCACAGCAAAGATGGCCCCAACCTTAATGGAAAGCATTATAGCGATCTCTACACTTTATGGCTTAGATAGACTGATAAAACATGAAATGGGTCACAACCACTTCTTTAAATTTGACATTATGTAAGTTTTTCTCAATATGTTATCTAACTGGGGGTTTGAATCCTACCTGTGCTCTGTGTGTTTGGAGCTTCCATCATTCTACCTAGTCTTGCAGGTTTTATTTGGATACTGCAGTTTCCTCCCACAGCCCAAAGACATGCAGTTAGGTTAACTGGTATCTCAATTTCCCAGGGAGAGTGATTGAGTGCTTAATACGCATGAGCCCTGTGATGGACTGGGATCCATTCAGGTTGTAGCCCAGCCTTGTACCCTGTGTGCCCAGAAATTGCCTTGTGGCCTCTGAGACTGATAAGGAGAAGCAGTTGAAAGATGGATGGATAGTAATTGCTTACCTGATTATCATAAAAGGGGAAAAATCCTGACTTTTCAGAAACGTATTAAATATTTATATAATTGTAGCTCAACATTATCCATTTAAATAAGACACTGAACCTGAAGGAGCTTAAAAAGATTGCATTATAGGCTGAGCAAAGATAACAGATAAGAAAGATGGCAGATGATCCAAGAAGTAATGACAGTCATTAAGTCCCGTTATGTTAGTTGAAGTAAAACACCCTGTGTAATGCACTCAGCCTGCTGAGGAAATAAACAGACGGAAGTAACAGACTCCAAAGTGCTTTGTAAAACAAATCACATCTCTTTAAGCTGAAACTGATCATATTTGTGACGTTGCTCTTTTAAGTACAAGAGCACATTGATTCCCCCAACTTTTGAAAATACTTCAACAACTTTAGGCTCAATTTTATTTATTTTAAAATTCGATCTTCTGATCACTTTGTGTCATATTTCCTGAAGTACAGTTGTGCTCAGATTTATTAGCACACTACCAGTTTTTGTATTCATGTCTTCTAAAATAAACTGAAACAAAAAAAAAGAAAACGTTTTGTCTACTGATTTTTATCAGTTTGACTTACGATGGTAAAAAGCAAAGCGAAAGAAAAAAAATCCAGCATTTCCGCCAATAAATTTGATAACAGCTCTAAATGTCTGCAGAATGATTTGCAATGAGATGCCTTGTAAATGTTGTGGAGTATTCTGATTAAATTTACTATAGGAAACAACATTTGCAGTTACAAGTATCAATTAATTCAACCAGGTCTTAAAAGTATAATCCAACATTTTGGAGAATGTGCCAACTATGACTAATGAAGAAATATTGTGTATATAAATTAAGCCTTGTCCGTGAATCATCACCTTACTGTGGTGGAGGGGTTTGAGACCCCTAGATCCTAGGAGCTATACTTTCGGGGGAAATTACTCCTGGTAGGGTCTCCCAAGGCAAACTGGTCCAAGGTGGGGAGCCAGACAAGAGTGATTCAAATAACCCTTATGAGAGACAAAATCAATGACTAAGGATACCTCACCTGGAGCAGGGATACCAGGGCTCTGCCCTGGAGCGAGCTTGTTGGTGAGCACCTGGTAGTTGGGCCCAGCAAGGCACAGCCCGTATGAGCCATGAGGGGCTGCACTCCTGTGGACCCACCACCTGCAAAAGGAGGCATAAGAATCTGGTGCAAAATGGATTGGGTGGCAGTCAACTGTCAGGGCCTTGGCAGCCTGATCCCAGGCTACCAAAACTGGGTTTAAGGACATGGAACATTACCTCTCTGGTGGGAAAGGCACCTGAGCTTGGGCAGAATGTGGAGAGATACCGTCTAGATATAGTCCGGCTCACCTCAGCACACACCACAGGTTCTGGAACCAAACTCCTGCTGAGGGGTTGGACTGTATTCCACTCTGAAGTTGCCCTGGGTTAGAGGTGTTGGACAGGTGTGGGTTTACTCATAGCCCCCTGGCTCGAAGCTTATATGTGTATGTTGGAATTTACCCCGGTGAATGAGTGTGTCACTTCCCTGTGATTTAAAGTTGGGGGATGGGCTCTGATTATTGTCTGTGCTTATGCACCAAAAATTAGTTCCGAGTACCTGGCCTTCTTGGAGACTCTGGGTTGGATGGTAGATGGCACTGCCTCTGGGGACTCTATTGTTCTACTGGGGGACTTCAACGCTCACCTGAGTAATGACAGTGAAACCTGGAAGGGTGTGATTGGGAGTAACAGCCTGCTGGATCTGAACCCTGCTGTGCTAATCACTGTTTGTCCATAACCATGTTCGAACATAAGGGTGCTTATAAGTACACCTGGCATCAAAGCACCCTAGGTCATAGGTTGATCAGAATCAGAATCAGAATCAGAATATCTTTATTGTCATTGTAACGGGTACAACGAAATTAAGTGCAGTCCCTG
>JAACJT020000075.1:10898355-10916060 GCA_009936485.2 Gymnarchus niloticus | reverse complement strand
TTCCTCCCAAGGTTTCTTCCTTCTGAGGGAGTTTTTCCTTGCCACTGTCACCTTTGGCTTACTCTCTGGGGACTCTGTGCCTGGGACTATGTAAAGCGCTATGTAACAGTGCTTCTTGTTAAAAGTGCTATATAAATAAAATTGAATTGAACTGAATAATTAAAAAAAAAGGAAATGTGACTATCAAAGGTTTCCAGCATCAAAGGTTATGAAAGATGTGTTTATTTGAAAGGAATGGAAGATCCAACAGTGCGCCCTCTGATAATGTCTCACACTGAACTAATGTGTGAGTGGATGTTGAACCAGATAGCCTGAGGAACAAAGTGTGGTGGCTCAAAGTAGAACAGGCCTGATAAAGGTCTCTCTCTCACATCTCTGGAGACATGAGGACGCTCTGTCTGACACAATGTCCTCATATTGTCCTGAGTGGACAGAGGAGGTATGCTTGTGAACATATTTTTTATTTTTTCCCAATACCTCACTCATGCCCTTCATGCTCTACTTTCCACTAGCAGAAAACACCTAAGTTCTATTTCTAGCTAACAGTTCCCATTAGAAGAGTCAGATTCATACACAATCATTGTACAGGAAGTGTTCGTCTCAGCGTTGAATTCTCACAATCATCCTACAGGAAGTGTTCATCCCAGCATTGAACTTTCACAATCATCCTACAGGAAGTGGTCATCCCTGTGTTGAACAGCGCAATCATCCTACAGGAAGTGTTCATCCCAGCATTAAACTCTCACGATCATCCTACAGGAAATGTTCATTACTGTGTTGAACTCTCACAATCATCCTACAGGAAGTGTTCATCCCATGCTGCAAAAATGTGAAAATGAGCATATTTTCTGCTGCTTTACTCTGTAGTATTTAGTTATCAAAGAAATGTATCAATTTTAAAAAGTCCAGTACTGCAGCTCGTCCATGACTCTGTACTGGAAAAGCACTTATGGAAGATGGATCTGTGAAATTTTACAAGCGTGGTTGGTTTTAAGGTCCAACTAATTAGTTTTTCTTTTATGAAAAATAATTTTCACTTTAAACAATGAGATTTCCACTGATTTCACTTTATTCCTCGCACAGAAAAACAATTCAAATTTATTACTAAAACTAATGATTACTAATTTAACAGTATGTTTTATGCATCGGTGTGATTATTGTTAATATCAAATAGCTATTTTTGTTCTGTTTGTGGAATTCACATAATATGCAAATGAGATCAAATAGCCACTGGAAAACAGGATATCTCATTGGTGGAGAACTGAGAGCTGAGTAATGCCTCTTATCCCACACTGCTGTTATCAGCCTAACAAATTCTCCACACCTCTGCTCCCATAAACCAGCCCACTCAGGTGGCTGCTAAAAACTGAAGATCCCCCCCATGTTTAAATGTTTTCATTTAGAGCTTAACGTTCCATTTGTACTGCGAATGTGATTGTTCTCAAAGACTAGAGGGTGGGTAAAATAGCTGAGAAATGCTTTCTTTTCCTGAGGGAGAAGAGGTGGTAGTGGGGCAGCATGGAATGACAAATCATTCCCATCTACACTCTGTGGTCTGCCTACACTTTTAATCAGAAAACTCTGAAACTGCTCACAAATGCAACCCCATATAGTCAGCACAAATCCAAAAGCACACAACCATATCCTCCCACAAAGTTGCAAATGCACTTAACACACTTAATGATTTTAATATTCTAATTTTAATCCTGTGGAGCTCAAGAACTTATACATAATGACTCACTCACACTCTGTTCCATCTTAAGTTATGCCTCTCCTACTTGGCAGCCAATGTTCTCCTAACAAGTCCTTGGACACCAAAAGACAGACAAAGGGAGTTATTTACCCATGTTTAACAATGACAAAGGAATTGTCTCTGCGTCTGTCTCTTCACTTAGAGACTGACAAAGTTGTCTACTCAGTCATACTGGCCCCCCTAGGAGGCATCCCAATTCTAACATGTTACATACCCCTCACGATTATCACACTACTGGAATGAAACCATTGTATTTTGATTTGACGTACAGCAGTCACGCATGACTGGTTCAGTTTGTCAATGGGAAGGGACTGTAACCTTTACCGCAGATGACACCATGTCCATAGACTAATACCAAAATGTCAAGGTAAACTAATTACTGACTTTAAAGCTCCTCACATCGACTCCTTAGCTGGTCTAAGATGTGCAGCAGCAACCTGTTAAGCTCCAATACCACAGAGTACATTTGAAATGGATGAGCCAGAACATGCCCCACTGGGCTGGCCTCATCCAACCAGGGAAGTTATTCAAAGGACCATATCATTTTTCTTTTGCTTACATGTTCTTTCTCCTGGTTATACTCATGAGTATGTTTCATTTTTAGCACCCTGCCAGCTCCTTGGCAAGACCAGAGAAGAGGAACGCTTGTCAGTCCCAATGTCCCATGCAGCAAGTAATTTTTTCCTAGTCTCCATCCCAACCAAAACTGCTTCTTTTTGGTGGGGATAATTGATGGTGTTTTTCCCGCTTTCTTGTGTAGTCCTGCTGCCCTCCCCTTCCACCTTAAGGGGGAATGCTTCACTTTTAAAAACCAGGTGTGCCCTTCCAAATTCATGGTCACTTGACCTGCCTCAGAAAAGCAGTGGGAAGACAAAAAGAACATCAAACTACCTGTCAGCCTGTCAAACATACCCAAACTATCAAGTAAGCAGAACTCAGCAAGATGGCGTGGACTCCCCTGCTCAAAGATTGATTCCTCCCAAGCCAAGAAAGATTTCAGACTTCAAAGGCAGTGGAGAGAAGGGGGAACTCTGCGAGAGAAAGAGAATCAAAAGGAAGTGATTAAGAAAACTTGTTCAAAATGAATCTGTTTAATTCTGATTTGGGAACTAATCTGCTGCACCGTCTCTCTACCCTTCTCCAACGGAGGGAAAAGATGGAGCCTGCTGCAGAACAAAGCTTCATATCTACTAGGGGAAAATGCATTCTCCTTTATCTGTATGATATTGGACCATGAAATAGCCTTTTAAATTTGTTAATTTGTCCTTCCGCAGATATGTCTGCATGGAATTGTCACAGACCAAAGATAGTTCCACTGACACGTATGTTAAAAAGGGTCTCTTATGCGCTCTTTGAGCACTGACACTCAGAAAAGCTAAAGCCCAGTGCTGCATACCTTTCCTTTAGGCAGCCAACACTTCCAACAGCAAGAAAAGGAAAATCCATATGGCCATTAATGCTCAGAAAGTGCTTGAGCTCTGTGCTACATCAAAAAGAAAAAGAATAACGAGAAGTTGCATTAGATAAAGAACCAGATTATATTAACTTTTAAATGCTGGATTTACTCTCTACTCTGGGCTGATTTGCAGGGTGGAGCAAATTCATTTTTGATTTATCCCATTGAGAAAATATGGAAATGATACCATGGTAGGGAATTTTAATACTGTGGGACTGTTGAAATGTTCAGTGTATCTGGTTGATTCACCAAAATGTACAACCTGCTAAACTGATCCCTGAAAATGCCAGCATGACAAAAAGTGCCCAGGACCCAGCTTGCGGTAGTCTGAGAGTCAAAGGTCTGTTTGATATTGTGCTGAAGTCACCTGCAATAGTGAATATAGCAGTAGGGCACATTGAAGTACTGTTCTGCATGACTGGACAGTGCCCCTGGCATGTTGTGAGTTTCTGCTAGTGAAGTCTAAGAAGGTAGAGGTGAAACTATACACTGTCATAAGCCACCACAAATCCACCCAGAAAGGCTTTCTTTGCAGGACTCCTGATTGGCTTGATTAAACAGGGGAGGGGCAACACTGGTAAACTTGGGTCCTGTTATCGTGCACGGCTGTTGGAAATTCTCCCCTGCTAATTCACGCGGTAATTGGGACAAAGAACTAATCGCAATCACTGTGTGAAGAATTATCGTAAGCCTTCCGGTGCAAGGGAATTAATTACAGGAGGAACGATGAGGCTGACCCTCTGTCAGCCTTCATCCTTCAGCTGGGGTAAGTGTTTCTGACGGAGTGTGGCCAGAAAATCCCAGTGGTGCCAGCAGCTTGCCGTACTGGTAAACAGCTGGGGGATGCAGGCATACACAGGAATTTCATACTCATGCTGGGTGCAAGAAATAGACAGGAGAGGAAGGGAAGAATTCAACAACCTGTATAATGCCACCCACAAAAAAAAAAACATGACAAGGAATAGAAAATAAATTGCGTTGCCGTGATAATCAATAACTATTAATGCTTTTTAATCTGGCCCAATGGGTGAAAATTGGCAAAATTTGTCATTGTCAGGTTTGGCTGGGGACCATGTGGTGGGGCAGTTGGTCGTGATGGGGCCGTGGGTAGGTGCAGGTGGAAGGCCTTGAGGAATGGAATGGTGAGTGCAATGGCCCTAGCTTATTTTTGTGATGCAACTTAAAAACAGGAGTGAGAGATGGAAGCCATGTGTGTCACACAGGATTTAATGCTGACTGTTGTATCAGTAATGAGTGTGTATACAGGACCGCTGGTTAAAAAAATGAAAAAGAAATCCCTGCCAGAAGACGACAACTGTCTCAAGCAGTAGCTGAGTCTGGATCTCTTCTCTCTCCCATACACTGGGCTGAATTTGCTGCGTCTTATCAAAAGCAGAGGCTGCAAGGCTGTGATTGCCCGATCAGGATAATATAACATCACATTCAGGTGCAGCCGCTGCAGACCTTACAGCCGATGGTCTGCCTGTAGAAAGAGGAAAGTAGTTTGTTCTTAACCCAAACATCAAGAACTGAAAAAACCAAGACCAACTCACTCTTCCTGCAATGTCAATACTAATGCAGTTTACGATGTTTACTGTGGAGCACATAAAAAATAAACGGCTCTTTTAAAAGGCACATGGATATTCTCAGTCTTTTTGCTGGCCAAGATATCACAGTTCAGCAATATGGCCCAATGAAAGATATCAAGTGTTTCTGAGTAAAGGGGAAAACGATAACATAAATAAAATACTGCTTAACATACCACTAGATATATATAGAATATAAACATTTCTTACTATATTAGTATTGGATTTGGAGTTGACATTTCCATTTTACACTATTTACTTTGTCTGCACGTCTATGGGCATGACTGAAGTATCTTCTTACACAAGGCAGCTATCCTATCAAGGCTAAAAAATGAGGTCGGCCACACAACACATCAAAAAGATGGAACGACAGGTGTTGTGACTAATTTCTCCACCCCGGGTTTTCCAGGAAAATATTTATGATGTGATCTTTTCTGAACAAACTAGGATGAAAGTCCAACCACAAACATATCAATAATAAATAAAAAACAAATTAGGGCCCTCTGTGACATCATCTGCTGCTCTGATTTCCAGACGGAATATTTCAATCATACTAGTAAACTTCACTAATAAGTGACTGTATGACTTCCTCTGTTATGGGACAGGGAAGAGAATCATGTCATATAAGATGGGAGGTATGAATAGAGTCTTATTTGACTTCAGGACTGAAGATGGGGTTAACAAAATGACCACAGAGGTATGTATGAGACAGCCATTTTGATTACAGCACAGAGGGAAACAAGGAAACAGTCATCGGTTCCTGGAAAGGCTGCTGCTGGGTGTGGGGCCAGGCAGCAAGGAAAGGAAAAGCAAAACCTGGCCATACAGTGAGACTAGTAATGTGGCACAGATGAACTGAATGAGCAAGATTGTCCTCTGACCTACCCCACCCCTAGACGTCAACCACCCCTCTTAGTTCCAAATAAAGCAGGGAAAGAGGATGTAATACTGTAAGCTAAGGAACACACTGTCCCCTGTCAACAGTCACTCAGATGCCTCCCTTTTCTTCATGAATTCGCATTTGTAGGAGGTTCAGTTACCAAAGGTTTGAGTACACAGTGCAACACTGAGGAATTATGGTAGTATCATTACAGTAACGACAGCTGTCCTAAAAGTTTAAAGGCAGATTACTTATTACAAATCACATAACTATCTTTGTTTTTATGCAATAAGCCTATAATGTTGTGTTTACTTGGGTATTAATCTAAACATATCTATATATATATGACAGTGACTTCAGCTTACAATAGTTGACAAATACAGCCCCCTTAGTAAGTGGTATGACCTCCTTGTGTCACCAATACTCCAGCTGTGTGGCAAGACAATGGTTCAGTGAGGCCTCTGAACGGTTCCACAGGGATGCTGCACCATGCTGACACCAGAGCTTCCCACAGAGCATCAAGAGTCCTCTGTGGTTCCAAATGCTGAACCAAGTTAATCCTACAGATGTTCAATATGACTGACATCTGGTTAACACAGTGGCCAGGATGGTAAGCTGATATCACTGTCATGTTCCTCAAACCATTCACATACACTCCTAGTGACATAGCAAAGGACTTATCCTGCTGGAACCAACCTGTGCCATTGAAATACACACTCATCGTGAAGGGGTGGATCTGGTTTGCCAGGATGGACAAGTGACCTGGGGCGATCAATAGACCTACTTTTGATTAGCTTGTACCCATCTTTTTACGTCACCTTTCTCATTTGTACCTTTATCAGTGCGCCACCTAGCTGTGATGAAGAGCCAATTGTTCTACTAGGGGGTGGTGCTAATGTTGTGGCTGATTGGTGTGTATATATGTATTAATCAGCTAAGGTGTGACACAGCCTGTAATTCTTCACAGTGTTTTTGGAAGTTGCTGCAACAGGTAGACAAAGAGACATCAGGCCTTCAAGCTCAGCTGGGTGACGAGGCTCAAGGTGACATCACTACAAACTTGTTAATTAATTAACAAAGGAGCATGGCCTGTACCATTTGGTCACCTGCAGGCCCTTTCCTGCTACAGTTCAACTCAACTCACAGCTGTCGAGCTAATTAGAGCCTCGTATTCTTGTGTTCTGTCAAGTAAATTAGACACAAACATAAAAAGGCAGAAATAGCCAAAAAAACTAAAAAGCTTAATTTTTTTATTCCTTTAAACATAGCTGACTCTTGTAACCTTTGGAACTGCAGAAGAATTTTTGTACAAGTTTTCATACTCATAGCAGAGCTAAAATGCGTGAAGGCCTTCAAAATGTGGGCTACTGGTATGTTCTGACATCGCAGTGTAACAGAGACCAGACACCTTGCTGTCAGGCAGACTCCCATGAAAAAGAGTACCAAGGACTTTAGCCACATTACTGAATGTCCTATGAGGGCACTGCAGCTCTTCTCAGAAGAATAGCTAACCTTCTTCATAGCTTCAATAAGGCCAGCAACTGACATTGTGAAGCTCCACATGGAATTGTACAAGTATGAAGAGCTGTTTGCTCAAAGGCATTAATTTAAGCCCTCAAAGAAAACAATGCCACCCTGAATCAGTGTCCCCCTTGGCAGCAGGGGGAGGTTCACAAATTAAACAGGCTACAGAAAATTTGATGCATGGAAACTTGGATTAATTCCCTTGTCTCTCCAAACAACATGAAAAAACAACATTCCAAACTTGCGAACTGCAATCAAAATGACCTTAAAGCAGGAGCAGGACACTCACGTGTAAAACACGGAATCATATTCCATACATACAACCCCGCCCATCCAAACAGGGACACGAGATTCAAGCTAAAGAAGAAATTGGATGAGCTCAGACTCAGCTTACTTGAGTCCTTGCCTTATTTGCCTGACACTCCCGTGTTTCCATCCTACTGACAACTGCTGTCCTGTTTAATCCACTGCATGACCACCGAAACCTGTAACTAAAAAGTTGTTCGAATCAGCGTCTCACATAGCTAGTATGTCTTTGGCCCTGTTTATGATGGTGCTCATCATAAAACAGGGTGATCATATGTTACAGGAAACACTTCAGCTACCTCTGAAATCCTGCCTTACTTCTGCATGTCACATGTGAAATAAACACTGGTCTTTTATTTGTGCCTCTTTGGTCTATCACAGTTTATTAACTAGCTCACAAACCTGGGCACTTAAAGTAAGAGCTCGCCTAACCTCTGAGCACCAGTAGAGAATTTGTGCCACCTAGTGGCTGTTAAAATGCACTCACACGTTTCTGTAGATGGCGCTCCCCTTCTCTTTTCCACACAGGATGCTCATTGGAATGCTTATATATTTGACGTGGATTATTTTTGCTTAGCTACCTACCAAGTGCAGTGTCACAGCGCTTCTGGAGCCGAGGCCAGGAAGTCAATGCCTCACACAAAACAGGACACTCACATGCAAAGAGACATTTATATGCAGCACCAGGACCGTACCACAGGCTGGCAGATGGTGAGTGGAAACCCACATAACTGCTCACGGGGAAGACATGCAAGCTTCATACACACACACACACACACACACACACACACACACACACACACACACAGACCTCCAGGATGGGAGTGAAACCTAACATCCTGCAGGTGTGAGGCTACCATGTAGTCCACCTCTTACATTACAGGGTAAAAATCAACATTTGTCAAGTGGAAGACAATTCATTTTCAATAGAAAATGCCAGTAAAATTCTGTGCAACTTAATACACATTGATATGCTTTATCTATGAAGAAGAAAAATTGCATAAGTAATGTGTGTTGCAAACAGTATAGTAAAAAATCCACAGTGAAACTGATTACTAGGTCTGAAGGGCAGATGGGTCAAATAAATAGCATAAGGCATAATACATCAATAATCTGAGAACTGATGGTGTGAGAGTAGCTAGTAAAGGGCGCTTTTTAAATAAACTGACATTCAAATAACTAAACAATTCGCGTATGCTTCCATATTCAACACATTCCATACAGTGTACCGGCAATAGAATCAGAAGGGGACAGATCTCTTTATAGATATTGCAACGACTGACATAAATAAAACTAAGTCCACAACCGTGGATCAGCAAGAATATGAATGATGAGACATTTAAATGAGATGAAATATTATATGAAACATTTCCTGTCAGCCTGAATCTCCACTCAAGATCTAGAAGTGGCTTTGTGGAGCAGCGGGCATGGCAGAAATTATGTGAGTTAATATGCTTTGCATGCATGGCTGCCATTGTGGAGAAGAAAGGGGAAAGAGGACCTTAGGCATAAACAAAGCTGACATTCTAATTTTACCCAGGTCACTGTGTAATGCAGCGTTAAACCCCACTCCTCCCACGCCCTGCCCAAGATGTGTCCCCTCCTCTGGAGTGCCAGTTAGCCCCACTCGGATTTAACAAGCTAATGAGTGAGACTAACTAACTTCTCTTTTATGACAAGCAGCAGCAAGAAAATGGGTCATGCTAGAACTCCACAGCTGTTTGTCCTCCATAAATCAATGTAATAACTCCATATTCATAAACATGAATTTCATACTGCTGTTCAATTTTAACATTTGGCAGGTTAAAATCATGCTTTTATTTACATGTGGTCAGCTCTGATTGTCAGAAAACAGTGTGTTCCTTCACGACTTATGAATATCTGTAAGTAATTTCTTGTATGCGTTTTATCAGTGAAATAGTTAATTCAACAGAAATCCAGCAGATCTGTTATTCTCTGCTTCAGTTTCCAGGCATTGTTTGTTTTCATCCTCCGGAAAGGCTGGAGGTTAAATTATCTGTTGTTAAATGCCATGTGATGATGAGGCGGATTAACCGAAATGTCAGAAATATTGATATCAGAAATATCTAGTGATATTGTCCCTTATGCAAAAACAGAAAATCCTGTTTGAATGTCATTTCACGTCCTCCAGGATCTTGTATTTCTTAGCTTCTGCACACATTTAGTCCAATTTTTCATGAATCTTCCATAAAGTCCACCTCTGTATATTCAGACCACTAAAGACTGCAGGCACACTGCTACTACAGACTGTGGAGATCCCAGTTAGATAACAAGGAAAGGGCACCCCATGCCTTAATGAAATGAGAAAAACAAACTGTGTAGGCCAGAGCGTCAATAATATACACACAATGGCCAGAGATGAAACACATGATCAGAGGTGGGTCTGCATCATAACAAGGTCACAGTCACACTTGAACGATGGCCTGAACTAGCAAAGACCTATGACATGCATTAAGAATGAGCGTCAGTGTAAATACCAGACGACAAGAGGCACTTTATACTACATGTGGCTGTTCCATTGCGCTATTACCCAGCTGGAAACGCTGAACATTGGACTTCTGTTCTAATGTGCCAGTGACAAGGGGTGGTGCCAGTGTGAGTAGCTCGGCTCAGAGTAGCTTCCCTTTACCTGGCATAGCTTTTAAACCCAAGGTCAAGAATTTTATTGAAAAATCTGCTGTGAACTATTTCAGAAGCAGCCCGCCCCAGTGGGACAATGTAAAAATTTCTTTCCTTATTTAATAACAATACATTTATCGACATAAACATTATATAACTCGGAATCCTATGAAGAGAGCCTCTAATGCAGAAAAATGCTACTTTTGAAGTGGGTAGGGAAAAAAAAAACTCACAAAAGCCAAGAGAATCCATAAAGTGAGCAGACTGAAGAGAATGTTGATGTGCCTATGATGATTTGAACATTCCTGCTTTCTACATGTGGACAATGGAAACGAGGGAGAGCAGCTTAATCATGGCTCTGACCTTTGGTGTTGAGCTGAAGCCTCTGCCTTTGGCAAAGTCCATCTGGTTAATGACACTGGAACTTTCATCCCAGTCAAGGATAAAGATTATGCCCCTAGTGTGAAGTGACTCTCAAACCTCCTCAACTACCCCCAAATCATTAAGCCCGGTGTCATCAAGCATTTAAAATAACAGAAGAATATAAAGGCGTCTGATGAGATCGTCTTCAAGCTTGTATGCATGATGAGCCATTATGAGCAGTACGAACAGCAAAAGATGCCTTTCACAATACCTTTCACTGAGGATCTCACCAATCTGCTTACCTCGAGAGCTTGGATGTGTATTTTCCAGTACACAAGGTAAAACACATCCTTTAAATCAATGAAAACATGAAACTAAAGGCCTCGGTAAGCTACCTAGAAGTATTTTCCCCTAATTTTTGACAAACAAGCATGAAGTCCACACCAGTTATAGAGTCCCATCTTTCATCTGCAGCGATGGTTCCTGCAGTAGTGAAATATCTACCTTATGCTATAAATTAATGTCCATACTTAATTTTAGCAATTATATTATGAAAAACTTCCGCAACATTTTTCATTAACTTGAACCATTCAAGCACAATTGTATAGATTTTGATAAAAACACATTCGACTATGACTGGGTATCATACTGGTAACTAATACAACCAACAATGGTACGAATCCAACAGCAAACCAATGCTAAGCATCCATTTCACAAACGGTGGGAGAAATTGACACAGCTACTGCTACCAGTGAACTGGTGATTCACTGAATTACCAGAATCCACAGCCACCCAGTAAAGTTGATTTCCTCTTCTCTAACTCTATAAACATGCCGCAGAGTTGAACTTGCATTTGAACCAAACATTTTTGAAAGCTGTGATGAGGAAGTCAAAGCACTTACAGTATGTACTGTTTACATCAGGTATTCCCATGTTAAAGAAAAACACATATGAAATGTATAAAAAGACTAATTTTGCATTTCAGGCTTTATTTTATAATGATTTTTGTTCCTTTGTACTGAAAATACTTTTTTTTTTATGCATATTATGACCAAATATCAATTGGACCATGATGGATTTCATTAAGTGGAAATACAGTAGAGGCATTTCCACCCCCCCATCCCAAAAGCTCATGCCAGCCAGAGGCTGATGTCTCCTTGCAGAATAGGACACAACTGTAACCCTCCTGTTTAATCTTTCCAGGGACAATGATCATGCTTCTTTTAATTATTTCATTTGCTGTTTTTATGTTAACTTCCAAAATCTTAATCTTACAAAGGAATTGCTAACACTCTGAGCTTTCTCCTTGCTCAACAAAATGTCTGCCAAGTTAATTTCATGTAAAATATAGATACTATAAATTCTAATCAAGAACTTCATAAAAGCACACCCACCCACCCACAGACTGAGCCCACATGTAAAGAGATTCTCAGTTTTCACATAATTGTAAACACACACACAAAAAAGTTTATTAGATGCTGGCTGGCATAAATCCGATTCAAAAATTCATTACCATATATTCATATCTCTTCAGTATCAATGAACAGTAAATACCAACAAATTTAAAACAGGCAAGGGAAGGAAATTATACCACTTTTATTTTCCACACAAATTTGCAATGGTCATATTTGTATGCCTGATAAACACACTCACATACACACTTTTAGCCCACATATACAGAGTACCAGTTAATGCATCTGCTTTAAAAACCTGTCAACACTAGATACATAATGCATCACAGAAATGTGTCAAAGTAAACTTCACAATGTTGTTAGAGTGTTTATTGCAAATAATTTTCCATCTCTGGTCAGTAATGACTTCTCTAAATACATTCATGGTGCCCGAAGCCTTTCCTGGGAAGCATAACATGCAAGATGAAATGCCAGTCCTGCATGTCTCAAACAGATGGCCATGCAAAGACACTCCCATCCGGACTACAGGAAACAAACCCAAGCTACCTGCCATGCTAACAAAGTGCAAGGTGAGAAGTCACCCAAGCACTGAGGTGGAAAACAGAACATGCTGATGTATGAGGCCGTGTAGGCCATAATTCTCAGCTATATTCTCACACGCACTATCAAACCTCTCATAGTTTTAGTAGTGTGAAAGAGTTATAGTGCGTATGTGAGGGTTTGATAGTGCGTGTGAGAGTATAGCTGAGAATTATGGCCTACACGGCCTCTCATACTGATGTGCTTCCGCTTTCACAGTCCGGTTCTGAGATCATGGCTCAATTTCATTACCTCAGCTTTCTTGCCTTTCAACCAACTAAAATTAAAATTCTCATGCAAAATAACTGCTGTAACAAATATCGTTATTGCAATTTTTAATCATTCCACATCCGCTGACACTAACTGAAGACCACCGTAGATAAAATACACTGCCTAAAGCCACAATGAAATATGAAATTGTCACAGTTTATAAGGTCCGACATCAGGATACAGGAACATAGACCACCACAGAGCAGGATAAGTACCGTAATTGCAAACTGACCGCTGGGTAATCTAAAAGCCAGGCAATCAGCACAAAAAAGTTCTCCATATCTATTGTGATTCAACCAGAATACTTAGTCGGCATTTGAATTTTGAAACTGTCATTTACAGCAGGGGGTGCTTAATGAAGAACGACCACCCACATCGTTCTAACAGCACTTCAGTTTTACAAACATACATGGGCATACGGTGACTCAGTATTTACCATTTTGAAAAAGGAGCACTCACACTAAAACGGACAAAAATATTCTTGCGCTTAATACATTTATTGATGGCTGAAGAAGTTTATAGGTAAATCCTTGGGACTTGTCTCTTAGATCAAAGAGACATAAGAAACTGAGGATAACCTGTGAAAGATTCCATTCAAGGTGCATAGGATACAAGTTCTATTTCTGTAATAGACCTGCGGCTTGTAAGACATTTTCTTAACACTCGGTAAATCTGATGAACCCTAAAGTCTTGGGTTGACCACAGGCCCACATACACAGCAGTTCACCTAAAGAGAAAGTTATGAGACAAGTGCCTTTAAAATCGGAATATTTGGCTTTGACACCAACAGACATTGTAAATCGTAGGTATTTTTAAAATACGTTCATACATTTGCTTAAAAGCTAAATTAAACAATGAGGAAACAGGACATTACACGGTTTAAATAACATCAAACCTTTCCCACTGAAATCATGTGCAACACAGGCCACTACATAATTGAAAATGAGGAACATTTTATAAAAAACATTTTATTTGGATGTATAGTAAAACAAGGAAGCTACATTTAACAAGTGACTGAAAATCAAAAGCTTGACATTGAAGCCTTAGGACGACAACTGGAAATTGGCATTGAATGAAACACAGGATCTGGATATTGATATTTTTCACTCCCTTCATGACACAGACAAGACTTGTAGGCATGAAGGTCAGAAAAACATGCATAATAAGAAATACAAAAAAAACCCAAAATGCCCTTTATGTAATAGTCAACAAGTCCTTTTGTTAAAACTCAGGCAAGAGAAAAATGGAAAGGAAAAAAAAAAAAAGGCAAGACATCATGGACTGCAGCCATCACGGACTGCAGCCATCACAACACTTGTAGCTTATGGTACATGGAACACAAAGCTTAGTCCTTATCAGTGCTTATATGACAGGGTCCACTAGATGGCGTAAGCACCTCTGTAGTGCACAAGAGGTGGCAAATGGCACAAGGGCTGAGGCATCCGTCATTGCCAAATCAGACCCTTTTTATGGGATGTGTTTGAAACAAAAAAAAACGACTGTAATAAAGACAGTATATAACACATAATGCCAGTTTTTATTCTACATTGTTGAACTGTTTATGAAAAGTTTCTGATTGAGCCCAGGTACTTCAGGTTCTGCAATTGTTGTTCTGCACTCTCACTGTATTTTGTCTGAATGATCACTTTTGTGCTTGTCTTGGCTTAACATTGTTTTGTATACAAAACAATGAGCTTCATGCAATAATAATCTCATTAAAAACAGACCATGGACACAAGCTCGCGAAAGAGGGGAAAAAAAATGCAACTGTTACAGAACAAAAACTCCCACCTCTATTTCTCACCTTATCTTAAACAGATAATGATTTGGTGTCAAGAAGAACCAAACAAAAATCTGGAGGGGTTTTCAACTCTGGTCCTGGCTGGCTCTCATTTGTCAAATGGGTAACTGAGCTGTTGCTAGGATGAACCGCATGAATCGAAATGTGTTTGGCATAAACTTCTCCCATTGGTGCAAAAACGGAGAATATTTGACAGGACTTAAAAAGGAAAAACACTGATTCAATTAACTGATTACAATATTTACACAATTTAAATAGCATTACGAAATGATTTTATAATAAATTACAGTACTCACACAACTGACAAGTTATTTTTTAGCACAAAAGCATGTTATTTATAGAACTTAAAAAGGTATTGCTTGAAAAAAATACAAATTCGATATAGTAACTGAAATAAGAAATCCTATAACACATTCACTCGTTACATGACTTGAACCTGGCGACGAGCTCAACCAGCTCAACCAGCTCAGTTACTGCTAATTGAGAGCCCAGCTGGAACAAGTCAGACTGAATGTGAAGCTCTCCAAGACCAGGGTTGAAAATGCTTTGTGCAGAAACAGCCAATCCCTACTGGGCAATGACACAGTTTTCCTTCACATTTTCGTCTTTGTTCCTAAGCTTCATCTGTGGTGTTTTCTTGGACCCTGTCAAACCCTCCCACATCATGTTGCCATTAGAGGCAGTACCTGGTCCTCATTTGTCAATCAAGCCGCTCTCCTTCAACTTGAAATAGAAGAATTTCTCTAGCGTGTTGGCACACTTGCAGTACTCGCTGTCGGGTGGGTTGTACTCCCGACAGTTGGTGATGACACGCTGCAGATCTGCAATGAACAGCTTTTTCGTCACATAGTAGCGGTTCTTCAAGCGTTCGGTCATGGTCTTCAGGTCTGGGAGAGGGAGGTCCAGTGAGAACACTGATCTAGGTCATGGAGATCGCACGACTCAGACGAACTTCTAGACTCACCGATGGGAAAGCGAATGATTTCGTAGTAATCTGGAGCTTCAGCTTTCTTCACTGGCTCCATAAAGGGCCAGGCGTCTGGGTGGGTCTACAGTTCATTAAGGGTCAAGGTCTTGTAGAGTTAAACACAAGCTTTTAAAAATTAAAAGTTTGATAAGTCACACCCAAGAAACATCCTTACCTTAATCTGGGCCAGTAGATTTTTCAGTATATTATACAAGAGATCTGGGTCTTTCAACTCCTTATTACTACCAATGGGAAAAGATTTACAAGAACATTAACAAGGCTTTATGGAGCAAGTCATCATCTGATGAGCCTTCAAAAACATTACTTTTATTTCATCTTTCCTGGTATCCACGGGTTTCACTGATACTACAACCCCATGCTGGAAAAACACAGCAGCTGCAGAGGCGAGACATTTCTGCTGGACTCACCACTTATCCCGCCCGCTGGGCTTCCATCCAGCTTCGCCTGTGGAGAAACAAATGCGATCCGTGAAGCATCATGTGTGTCAGGTCGCACAGAGACAGCCGGGTGGTGACATACGGATTCCAGGGATGCTCTCCACCGGGATCTGGCGGACGCCCTCCTTGAAGCACGTCAGGCCTGGGTACACCTTCCTGATCTGACTCTGCTTCCTTTCAATGAGCTTCTTTATGATCTGAAAGGGGCAAATGGTGCAAACTCAGAGCTCAGACTTGACATTGCCCAATAGTGATGGGACAAATGAGTATCCTGAATGCTAGCACCAACACTGATTCTGAAGCTTCATTTGTCTCATCACTACCACCCACGGTGGCAGTCCAATACGCTTTGAAGGCTACATTGTTTATGACGGAAAGAACCATGTATGTACTTGACATATTTGAATAAAAATTCATTAAATGTACAGCTGAGGAAGCAACAGTCACCTCCTTCTGTCTCTTGATGATATGAGAGAGCTCTGTGTAGGGGATTCTAGGATTGAGCTCACATTCCATCAGAGTCGCCCCTTCATAGTCCTTGATGTACCCCAAGTAGCGGCTCTTCGGCACCTTTATGTCTTTGGAAAAGCCCTGTGAAAGCACAAGGTCACAGCCGATGCAGTCCGAGGAGGTGGGAGCCGAAACATGAAGCGCATGTGCCATTTTATGTCAGACAGGTTGGCCTGTGTACCTGCTTCTTAAAGTAGCCGATGGCATACTCGTCAGCATATGTCAGGAAATACAGGATGCCATGCTTGATATGGTACTCCTTTAAATGGTTCATCAGATGGGTGCCATAACCCTGCATTCATCAAAATTCACCAGTTAGACCTCAATGAGAGACCTCAATTTCCATGACTTTCCAACCGAAACATAAAACTGTCGACTACAACCAGACATCAATGCTTTTCCTGCAGATGATGGGAAAACAGTGTACCTTGACCTGCTCGTTGGACGTAACTGCACAAAAGACTATTTCAGTGAATCCCTGAGTGGGGAACATCCGGAAGCAGATCCCTCCAATAACACGTCCATCCTTGATTAGGGCCAGGGTCTTGTGCTTTCTAGATAAAGAACATAGGTTTGCACCTTCAGGATTGTGAGAACCAGAAACCTTTCAATTTCATTGGCAAGCAAAGCCACTTGCATCTGGGGAAAATGAGAAGTCTTCAATGCTTTAACTTGCTTAACGTGGCTTATACAGCTCCTGCCACGACCTGAAATAGCAACTGCTTGACATTAGGCTGCAGAGAGCCTGTTTCTCACAACAGACGCACAATCACAGACTCAGATGCCCCTCAGCAGCATCGCACTCACGGGTCGAACACCAGCCTGGTGATGTACTCCTTGGGCATGCGGGGAAGCTGGTGGGAGAAGACGTTCTGCAGGCCCACCAGCCACATCAAGATCCTCTTGTTGGATTTCTGGGAGAGCGAGTTTCCGATGACGTGGAACTCGATGATGCCACGCCTCTCCTCCAGTCGGGCCGTCTCATCCCGCGCCGCATTTGCTGACAGCAGACTCGTCTGGGCGAGGTAGCAAGTTAGGAAGATGCTAATACACTTGTTTCAAATACTCTGCTCATGCATATTCTCTCTCCCCTGTGCCCCCCTCTTATGGGGTGCTTCCCTTAGAGTCTTGGATTCAAGAGATCTTCATATCGTCTGCTGGCCTAAGTGCCCTCCCTCAACTTCAGCTGTCCTGTCTGAC
>JAACJT020000075.1:10886750-10898255 GCA_009936485.2 Gymnarchus niloticus | reverse complement strand
GTGGGCCCAGGACTATGTAAAGCGCTTTGTGACCGCGCTCCGTGTTAAAAGCGCTATATAAATAAAATTGAATTGAAATACTGATACACTGCTCATACCTGCCATTTCAGGGTACTGATGGGGCCAATGAGGCATCAAAACCACAACAGGCACCCATCACTACTCCAGGGTAATTCCTGCACACCAGCTACTATAAGTTACCTCATGCGCCAACTGCACACAGTACCAGTTTAGCGGACAAAACAACATCATTTAGATGTAACTGTGAGCAGGCACGGGGGAATGCATTAGTGCATGCACTAAAATCAATGCCGTTCACACAGAGATCATTACACAATTGCACATGCACATATTGTGTGACTGAGGACAGCCAAACAGAGAAGTACAAACTCAGCTGCATTCATATTGCTCAGGTGTAAACGTGTGTACTGCCACGTGCAGAGAAGCCTTAAGGCGGTCCTCACATGCAGTAAGAGTTATCCCACCTCTGGACCCAGCATGGCGGCCGGATCGGTGATGGTCATCATGACCTCGTTCACCAGCTCCATGGGGATGTCTCCCATCACACGGATTCTCTTGGCATCTTCTAGAGTCAGTGCCTCAGGCAGCCTCCTCTTCTCACCTGGAGGATCCCAGGAATCCTTCACACGTGTCTATGACCATTTGCGGATAAACGCCGAATCTCCACTCACAAAAGTACATCTTTACCTACCCATTTATTATGGTGGAAATCCCTTAGATAAACCAACCATTGCTCACAGCAGTAGTTATTGGCTAAGTATTATCAACTGAAGATATACTGATCATTGCAATGCCTTTTAAGACTAGGCTCTAAATAGAGAATACTTTTCCATAGTTGCAGCATACGCTTGTCAAGTAATTTAATGCTGTAGAAAAGGTAGTACTTGTAGGTTTTACTTAGGAGACTCCAGTTTGAGTGTAGCATGACAAGAAATAAAACATACTGTCAAGCCTTTTTAAAAAAGTATACCTAAAGTAGCCCTTTACTAGGTACGCCTAGTTAGTACAGGGCAGGACTCACTTCTGCTTGCAGAACTGCTTCAAAGAAATAAGTTGTGCATTCAGAAAAACCATTCAACAGACCACTGCTGTACTGTTTTTTTTTTTTTTGTTTTTTTTTTTAAAAACACAATTTTAAGAGTCTGGTCATTCAAGTCTGTTGTTAAAAATGTGTTTTTTTGCCACAGACTGAATGTTTTTATCTGACCATTCCTTATAAACTCTAGGCCCTGTAGTGGGTGACCATTAGCCGTTTTTGAGATGGAATCTCCACCATCATAGCATGCTGGAAATGACCAAGATTGCAGGTCTTAGCCACACAGTAACAAACTCTCGATCCTGTATGGATGCTGTATGTATTCACTTAGAGACAGATGATTTTCTATTTGGAGGAGCAATCAACTGGGATTAGCAAACACTTGAACCTAATAAACTGGCCACTGACTGTGTGTATACATGAACTACACACAAAGGTTTAATATACAATACTGCTGGTGCTTTACTTGACATTTTGTCTATGAAATAATTCAAAGAAGCTGCATAAGTTAGAATTTCCCACTTTCAAAGAAATGGTTACATACTGGGATATATAAATCACAGACTGCTTTCCTGCTTACAGCCCAGCAGAAAATGCTGCAGTTACATGGAATTTTGTGGAGTTTCTGAATAATTGCAAATGCGGTGGAACACAAAAAGTCAAGAGGGAAGAATTCAAAAGCCTGGGTTTGATTTTAACAGGCAGGAAACAAAAGTCTCTCCAAAACTCCAGGACAGCTTTATAAGCTGGTTTCCATTTACCTGGCATGGGCTCCGACACACTGGTATCCAGGCTGGCACTGCCCAATGAAGAAGTGCTACTGCTGTTCTTGGTGAAGGATGGAGTGCCCGACACAGACACGGGGCTGATCACTGCCACGCAGAACAGACGCAGGTCACACGTAGCACGCACATACAGGCACACAAACGAATTCAGTTCTGTTAGCCACACCTGTACAGACAATCTGCTCAATGCCACACTAAACAATGTTCAAATTAAACAAATAAATGAACCAACATTCAAATGATCGTTTGGCAAAGATTAAGGAATAACATACAGGAAAATATAGTCCTTTTATTCAGATTGTTTCACTTGCATGGATGATTGTTCATTTACATGCAGCCGACTCCACGGTGCGGTGGAGGTGGTCAGTCAGGCGTGACCTCACCTGTCTGGTGTCCAATCTGCCCGCCTTCCGAGGCAGGCATGGTGAAATCTGAATCCCAGATGGGTGAATTCTCCCCGTAGATCTCCTCCTCCAGCATGGACAGAAACCTGCAGGCAGGATACCCCTCATTAGCAGTGCCAACGTCTCTGTCAGTCCTTCAGGGATTATTTATTTAAAAGGAAGCTGCAGTAAATATTGAGTTACTGGAGGTCAAACAATCCTATGCCTGTCTAGCCACATTCTTGGTCAAAACTATCAAGGAAACGGTCTTATTCAATCCACACGTATCAAGCAGAAAGTAAGTAAGTAAGTGTGTGTGTGTGTGTGCGCGTGCGTGCGGGGGGGGTATTTACTTGGGGAAATGCGTGAGGATGAGGGTACGCTTCTCGGGGAGCAGCTTGTCCTTCTCTGTGCGGAACTTCTCCAGGAGCTGTCGCCGCGTGACGGTGAAGATGGACTTGAGGAGGCTGCGGCCGAACACCTGCGTGGTCTCGTAACGGGGCAGGCTGTCGTTGCACTGAGGGATGTGGCAGTAGCACAGCCACCTGGGCACAGGCAGGAACACTCAGGATATGCACAGCAACTGCTGTATAGACCGCCCTTGAAAACACACAACTTCAGCAGCTTCAAGCCATTAGAAATACACTTGCAATAGCAACATTATTTAATTTCTTAACCATTCAATCTTTAGCCCTGTCTAGGTTAAAATGGCCACCAAACACCACACACAGGCAAACAAGTGAACGTCATAACCCTGACGACGTGGTAAAAATGTCAGACATGGCGGCGATCCACACTGTGGGCCTCACAACTCTGACACCTGGGAGTGAGTCAGCCATCTCAGTACCTGGTGTAGTTCACTTTGTAGGCTGTGCCGTCATCTTTCTGTGAACGCTGGCGGAACTGCGACGGTGTCTCCAGCTTCCAGTAGTTAAGGCACAACAGGAACATCTTGGACAGCTCGACCATCGTCTGCCTCTCTTTGGGTGCCAGGTGGCTGAACTTATACTGCACGAAGTTCAGCACTCCCTAAGCGGTGACAGAGAGGTGTCACCATGGCAACATCAACACCAGGCCCACTACCCCTGCAAGCCGGCCTGGCCTCCAGGCAGCCGCTTCACCTGCTCGATGTTGGGCTTCTCAAAGGGTGGGCTGCCCAGGGACCCCTCCACTATGGGCTTGCTCATCTGCAGGATGCACTTCCTGAGTAGCTGGGAGTAAACATGGGTTACTTAGACCTTTTTCAAGCTTCAGTAAAAATTACCATCGCAACTACCTGAAGCTGCAATTTCTTACACGCCATTAAGGAGAACCATGAAAAACCATCAACAGATATCATCCAAAACATTAGAAAAACAAGTCAGCAGAACAGAGCACTAAGAAATGTGAATGTCTGAGTGAACCCCGCAGCAACATGGGACTCAAGCAAATAATAGGGAGCGGGGAATCATGCTAAACGGAACCCACCAGCCACAGAAGAATGTACCATACAAGACAGAATGAAAGGAGTTACATGACCTTGCGCACACACCTTGAAGAGGTAGAAGTACACCTGTTTGGTGTCTGTGTCTTCCTCTTTGTGGACAGACATGAAGAGGTTCTCCACATCAACCACCATCCCCAGGAGTCGGTTAATCTCCTCCTCAGACACGTTCTCCAGGTGCGACACATGTTCGGCTGGGAACAGATTACAAGGTGGTGAGAGATCTGCCACAGACCTTGGAGCTGCTATGTTCACCAGCCACCATGTAGTGGCCCATAGTCCAGGATAGCACTGCCAGCCCAGGTCAAAAGCTTCCAAGAGCATTAATCATTGACTTTGGAGGTACTCATCTATCGGAAACTTTATTTAAAGTAAAAAGCAGGGCACACCCTTGATGGCATGCTAGTCTGTTACAGGGCACGTGCAAAATTACACACTGAAACACCACCAGCAAATCAGAGGCAACATTTGCCTAACTGCATGTCTTTCTGAATGCTAAAAGAAAATCTAGCAACAAATTTGACACAAATATCAAAATGGAACCTGTCATAGTTTAAGTGGAATTTTACTGGTTATATTAGGAAGAGGAGACCCAATCAGATGGTTGAAAAATCTCAACCAACACCAAAAGCGACAGCAGATAAGAGAGGGATGTTTCCCAAACCCAAAAGAGTCACTCACACGACTCCATCAAGAGCATGAAGGGCCAACATGAGAAGAATATTTAAGTACCCAGGGCATGTCCGCAGCTCCGGCATGGCTCGCTCAGGCTAGCTGCCTGCTGCTGCAGATCCAGCCGAGTAGCCGTCGGAGGATGAGGGTTCTTCCAGCCATTGCACTTGCAAGTGTCATTGGCCTGGTAGAGAGGATACAGGTTACAGCAGCAGTGATTTCCGAGAAGACCAACGGCCAAAGGGGACCAACCCCACATACCCACCATGAAAGGCTGAGAATTGTATTCAATCTTTTTAGACAAATACAATATGGTTCCATCTGCACAAACTGTGTGGTCAATGAAGGACTGATGACATTTCACTCAGCAAGCATTGAGGGTACGGTGACAATAGCCACAGAATTGCGGATATGACCAAAATCTCATACACCCTCCAAACACTTAAGATATCTAATTTTGTGACTAGGCGCACACATTTTAAAGCACGGCTCTGATAAGCATAAATAACCCATAACGCATGAGACGGCAACACGGAAATGGCGTTGTAACTTATTCATCCCGTCATTTAATTGCGATTTAAAATACTAACGGAGAAAGATCGGGATTACTGAGTTTTGTGACACGAATAATGCTTGGCAACGGAAAACACACACCGTAACTATCCCCGAAACAACAAACATCTTTTACTTTGCACACGCAACTGATGCACTTTTGCTTTTATCCTAGGCTAGCCAGAGGCACGTGTTTCCCCCTTTCAAACTATACATTTATATTGATGACTTGCTATTAGCTCACACAGCCAGTCGGATAAATACATATTTAAAACACAGCACACAACTTTCCTAGCATGTAGCCCTCGGCTGGGCCGGGCACTGCTATCGTGGTTTTCGGATGGGAGGATGCTTCTTTCTCGGTTTACCTTACAAGCTGAAAAAACTCCCAGCTTCTCCAGCTTCTTTGCGCGTGGAAAAGCTCGAACCTGCGCCTTCTTTTGGCTGGCGCGCTGCTGCTGGCTGAGACCCGGCCTGGCCGGGTCGCTGCTGCCGGAGCCGGAGCCGGAGCCAGACCCCGAACTGGTGTTGGAACCAGCCGTCATGCTAGCCTGGTTCTGCTGAAGCCGGGGCTGTGCAGAGGCCTGTGCCGTCGGGTCCGCCATGACGCCAGTCCGTAACTACTCCTTTTTTTTTTTTTTTTTTGGAAGCTAAGTTTATTGATGTTTCAGCTTCGTCGAGCAGGGGAAGCCGGCGTGCGTGAAGAGGTATCTTCTGGGTAATGTAGTTTTCTCAAAAAAAAAAAAAAAAAAATCAGCGATTGAAGGGGTGTTATACGGCCAAGAAAGCGCAGTTAAATCTGAGTATTGATTATATGCCTGAAAGTTAATCGTAAACTATCTCCAGTATGCTATGCAAAGCAACACTGGATTTTGATGACCGTGTTTAAAATATTTATAATCTTTAATTATGCACATTTTTCCGTTGTGCTCTGTTTTAACGTTGATAATTTGACATTGCATACAAGTGATCGTTAATAACGATCTTCTGTACCGACATTTCTTTAACATCATTATTCAAAACGCGTTCTTCCGCCTTTTTACATGGGTCCCCCCGCCCACACTGCCTCCAGGTAATGTTGAAGCTGAAAGGCGTAGGTTTTGAAAAAGGTGGGAAAACTGTAACATAGCCGTCCAATCACTGACATTATATATGGTACGCAGGAATCTATGTAGTTCATACACCACACCAGGCCTGCTGCTCTTTTTAATATAGCCAACACAACACATCTGGAAATAGTCGTGGCTTAAATTACACTCATGCATGCACGCGCGACTTTTATCCTTATATCTGAACATCCTTTTTCTCTTGTAGATTACAAGCAGAAGTCACAATGGAGCACACAGTTGTATTTATACCTCAATATTTATTGGTAAAATGTACATGACATTTCCCACTTCCTTGTTCTCCTCTTTCAGCCTGGCCCCAGTACACAGTACGGAACACCAACCTTCTAGGTCAGCCAGGGCTTTGCCTTCACCTGTCCCCCAATCCACACTTAAGTCACACTTCAGACACCATCTCATTCTGTTAGTCATTCGTGTTGACAGTGATGACCACAGTGCAAAACAAAATGATCCCTTAAAGGAAAAGGGGTGGGGGAAAATACATGGAAATATTGTGAAAGGCTCAAGAGGTGAAAGACGGAGCCTATATTCAATACCAGATCTCCAAAACCAAAGGTTAAAAAATAAAATAATCAATATCAGACATAATATACATTATATAAGGAATTGTATTGACAATAATTACTGATTGGTTAAATGTTTAAAGAAAAAAATACAAATACAGCAAATTATTTTTCAATACTTAGTGGTGATTTTGATCAACATCTATTTTTTTAAATGTCATTTATTGACATTGTATCTTACTGATTCATAGACAATGCTAAAAATGACTTCTGGTATAGTAACTACTGTTAATGCTCTATTCATATAGCTGGAAGCTTTGCACACATACCTGGGAACCAGAGACAGTTTACCTGTCTTAATATACCTCAAGGTTCTTGTGCCATAACAGTAGAAACAACAACGATACTAGTAATTAACTACAAGACAGTTAAGTCTGGAAGAAACCAAGCAACTTCAGCTCTGACTGTTCCAGAGAATCAAGAGGACTCAGTTGGTCAAAACAATCAGAGCAGAATATAAAATGGCAATTTTAATATTCACCCACAACCTGACCGGAAAAAAAGAGCAGAAAGTATCATAAGATTTAACCTTTCCTTTCAAAAGTGACTTACATACATAATTGAATTAGTATTCGTATAGAACAACAAAAGACAAAATGTGTATTTGTGTGTATGCAAAGGGGGGACACCGTGTGGAGTCTCCTTCAGCTTATTATAAAAACAAAAAGAAATGCTCAAAACAGGAAAAAAAAAAAAAGTGAGCGAGTTAAGGCTCTGTTAAGTGCGATCTGATTTTTCTCCTTCTCCTCCTGGGATGATTTGGACTTGGGTGTGTCGTCGTCGCTCAGCGCGTCGGCTGCCGGCCGGCACGCCCGGTGCCCTAGTTGCTGCCGCTGCAGCACTGGCCGCTGCGGCCCTGTGGAGTGGGTTCCTGAAGGTCCACCCCTCTGTTCCGGCCACTCGGCCCGGGCCCACCCTGTGGCTCACTTTTCGGCAGTTTCTTGGCTACAGGGACGGCAAACAGAAGTCACGACTGACTGTCAGGATGCCCCAAAGAAATGCATACGCAGCATGTATTATGCTCTTTTACGCAAAAGGACAAAAGCCAAACGATGAGAATGGATCCAATAGGAAATGGGGTCCTGACAAATAAATGGAACGCATTAAAAGGATACACTGACAATGCAGCAATTTACCTATGGCCAGAAAGATTTCGTTGACGTTCATGGCGGTTTTGGCTGAGGTCTCCATGAAAAGTAAGCTGTTGTCATCAGCGTATGCTTGTGCTTCCTGAAAAGGAGGTTACAGGGAGACACTTCAACAATGCTCAAGAACTCAACACTTAAGACCAATGCCCTACTACTGTGCTGATAGAGAGTCCACGTGACCTTCTACTGATGCCCAGTGCTCAGGACCAGGTTAATGGCAAACCCAGTTGGGAATCTTTAAGCAGGATCAAACTGTAAACCGAAGTGCGTTCCAGCGTGGAGTACAGCCATTCAGTAAGTATTAGCATTATGGCCCAATGGTGCACCTGGAAGTCAACAGCCCTCTTGTTGGCCAGGTCAGCCTTATTCCCAGCTAGAGCGATCACGATGTTGGGACTGGCTTGTCGCTGGAGCTCCTTCACCCAGTTCTTCGCACGTGCAAATGTGTCCTGGAGAAGAACCCCCAAAGCACAAACTTATTTGTCACACACACAACTTAAGCTGTTGCTATTAATATGTTAAAAAAATAAATGTGTTTTATAAATTGTGCCACTTTTTTTCTTAACTGACTGGTATTGGAGTGATTGTTACATTAAGTTCATTACACAAATGATCATATTCAATTCCTATGAACTGAGCTGACCTCATTTCACACATCTTAAAGGCTATTTCTAAATAACACTGCAGATTCTCGTATTTCCTGGAAAACTAGGGGAAAATACTCTTACACTTCTTGTTAAGAAAAACCACAACTAAATTTTACAAATTTACATTAACATTTTAAAATGAGAATGAGGTATTCAGAAGACAAACTATCTTGTCAAGGAACTCATTCCTAATCTAGGAGGTGAAATAATGGTTTTTAAATAAATAAAATACAGCCTCAAATTGCTAAACAGAGAAATGGCCACTACCATCCCAGAACATAACTGGGGGGGTTTATTCCATGCTCAATCTTATATGCCCACCTTCCCCTGACAAGATACCTATGCCAACTTCATGTGTACTGCCAGCCACAAGCTTCTTTTTGCTGAAGAGGTACATAATACAAGATAACACAGTTAGCTCTGACCGGTGTTCTGTCAGGAAATGGGTAGGGTATGGCAGCACGTACTATGTTGGTGATGTCGTAGACCACGATGGCAGCTTGGGCTCCTCTGTAGTACATGGGTGCCAGGCTGTGATATCGCTCCTGACCGGCCGTGTCCCAGATTTCAAACTTTACCGTCGTGTCATCCAAACACACCGTCTGTGTGAGGAAGGCAGCTGTGGGGAGGTGAGACAATTAGGTCAGAAGGAACTGTAAGCAACGTCCCCCTGCCTCCCGAAGGTGGCTGTCTAACTGAAACACAATGCTGCGCGTCACCACGTTGTTAAGGCAGGCCAGAACATAGCATGAGATGCAGCAAACTTTCCGCTGTGGCTCCCATCAGCACCCCGCGATTCCAAGGTGCTAGGAGAACGACACTCTCACTATTGGGCTATTTATTGCCATAACTCACAGACAATTAAAATCAGTTAGCCAGCAGTGTAACGCAGAATTCATTTGCTGGGGAGACTGCAGGCTAATCCCTGTAATTTACTGAGGCATGCATCTTGACTCAGTTCCAAGGGAGATGAAAAGAAGTACTTGACAACACAGTCACTTCTAACCCCCCAACAGATGTGTGTGGACTACCTCCCCGGACCCCACTTTCCTAATCACAATTTGGGTAAATTCGTCCCTCTAAATTGTCCTTGATGTATTGCCAGGGGATGGACATGGATCAGAGTTGTGGTGGCAACTCCCAAATGAACCAGTATAGCAGGACAAAACACTACATACAGGGTAGGTGGAGAAGGGCATAGCCAGGCAACGACGCACAGCCCTGGGAGACGGTCATTCCCCTTGGCAAGTGGCAGTCTCCTTCACTGATACCGCTGCCTATCCTACCCCAATGACTTGTCCTGCGATTGCCCAAAAGTTGACTTTTCCTCCCTGGCTTACTCCTGGTTCGTTATATGCCAAAGTGGCTGATTACCGGCAGGCACCAGCTGTGGCTCCTCCCACATTCCACACTAGTTTATGGGGAGCCATGGGCTCTGGAACTGAGGATCAGGTAATCAGGGGGTGTGGCACCCTAGATTGTCACAGTATGTGTGCATATTCTGTTGTATACTGGATTGACATTTAGGGATCTGAGTATTTATTCAACTGACTAAAATGATATGAACATTTTACTCAGTGCATTAAATGCATTTTACACCATCTACAGTGAACACAGCTTTCTCAAACATTTGGTGGCTTCATAATTGTTTCACTTTGTTAAACTGATGGACTTTTCAACTTAAACATGTTTGGACTCTACAGGAACAAAACCGGGGGGGGGGGTACAAAGATGTCAGCACAACGGTGCTTCTTTTGGATAGACACCAAACTGGCAGGTGCAGTGAGACCTCCCTGCAGGTAGGCTAGCTGAGACAAAGTTAATCCCCAACACTGACTGTGCACTGAGCATAGGGTACCATCTTGTGAAGCCCACCCATCTACAGCAGCCATCCACTGCACCAGAGAGGTAGTGTAGCAGCACAAGTAAACTGACCAGTCAGGGCCACTCTTTTCTCCTCTGTATCCAATGACCACCCTGATTGGACACATGTCCAAATACATACATACATTTATTTAAAAAAAAAGTCCTACTCGAACTGCTTGTTTCACCCTCTGCCAAGTTGCTAGAGTAGGCCTATTGTACTATAACCCCATATATATTGTACCTTAAACACAGACAATCAAAGGGGTGAAAACTGCCTTTATTCATGCAAAAGGTTATTTTTTTTCCACCCCTGGCAGGGGGTCAGGTGGTGAATTTGGGGTCTCTCTTTTGGATGCCAGCAAATGCAGCATAGCTGTCTCCCACGCAGGAATTGAAGTGCTACTCTCATACAAAAAGACTGCCCCTGGCTGCTACTGTTGCCTGATTTCTTCTGTTAGAATGCTGTTCAGCAGTCCCCACCTATCTTCTGGTTTACCTAAGAACATGACCTGAAATTCCCAGGGTGTGATCCTGCTTCACGTCCGCAGTTGGCTCAGAGGACTATGCTTTGGGTTGTTACTGCCCCTCAACCTTCCTGCACCCACCACCTCTTAAAGCCACACTCAGAGTTAAATTTCAAGATGCTGATGCTTTCTGGGCCCATTCCACCTATTTTAAGGATACCTTAAGCCAAGCACATCTAATCCCAAACCATACATATTTTTCTGCAACAAACCTGTAATGACTTTTGGAACATAACCTTAATTTCTCTTTGGGAACTTCTGCTAAAACAGGTGTCAGTTTCTACTTTTTAATTTTTTTCAGGAACAATTTAACCACACCATATTATACACTGCATTCAGATATTGTGTTTGATTACAAGTGATATCCATAAAACTCCATGAATCACTACAAATACCCCAAAAAAAACAGCCAAAGCATATAAACAAAGAGACACATACCATGCCCTAAAAGTAAAAAAAGTCTGTCTCCTTACATAAGCAGCTACTGTAAATACAGGTGGTGGGCAAGTCCTACCCACCATGAATCACATACACACTTACACCCCTTTACAGGAATCATACATCAAGAAGACTCCAATTCAGCCACACTGCATTAATTCAATTCAATTTTATTTATATAATGCTTTTAACACGGAGCACGGTCACAAAACGCTTTACATAGTCCCGGGCCCACAGTCCCCAGAAAGTAAGCCAAAGGC
>JAACJT020000075.1:10854415-10886650 GCA_009936485.2 Gymnarchus niloticus | reverse complement strand
CTCACAGTTAAGGTCAAGACATACATGGATACATTGGAAGGAAACTACAAATTTGGTGGTGAATTGAGGAGATGTTTCGAAAATATTAACTGACACACTTTTACAGACATAACGTAATAGTTTTACAGCAACATAAATGGAACTTAACCATAATTTTCTTTGCCTGCCTAAGACTTTTGCACAGTACTGCAGACACTCTCCGAAACATTCACTTACAATGGACTAAAAGAGTCATATTTGTAAGGAAAAGAGAAGATGATGTAGGAACTTCTTCAACGCTGCAGAGACAGCTGGGGCTTGTTAGTCTAAATTACAAGGAGCAGATGTTAATTTCTTCTCTTGAGCTGATTCTGAGGAATTCTATTTGATTTACTTGCTAGCATAATATTTTTCATTTACTAGTTGTATGGGTATGTTTGACAGGCTTTGCCTATAGTAAACACATATGAGGCCTGCAGCGTAACTGGAAATAGTTTGCAGAATCTGACCTCCAGTCAAACTGCCACCTTCTGCACACACTGCTGAGCCTACCAGAACAGCAGTCTGGTTTTGATTTTTGTGATGCCCCTACTTCCCCCAGGGCATTAACTGCCACCTGGGAAATCAATTTTCCTATCCCACACCCTGTGATCTGTACTGCTCTTAAGGGAAGAGAAGGATTCCATGCCATAGGCAGTTAAGATTGCACAGTGTCTCAAACAACAAAAACAAGGTTAGTGCGTATGGGCACTCTACTAAAACTTGCATCACAGCCTCACACAGGCAACTTTGTTGGTCTGCAGCCTCTATGTAGATTTGTTTTTGCTCTTCTTTCAGGAACTAATGAGGAAATTGAGATTTGCTACAGGCTGTGGAAGACCTTGATACACATAGACGCTGCATCAATTATATAAAGAGAGCATTAGAGCTCATGCATATGTTTCAGCACCTGTCATGGTCTCCTGTTAACCAGGAAAGTAAATGATGGACTCAGAATGTAATAGCAAAGTAGACTTTTTATTATTCGTTATAATTATTAACATTACAGCTGGTCATTCAGCATGCTCAAAATCTAACTAAAAAAAAAAAAACAAGCCGGAAGGAACATCCAGTCATTTTTTTTCATGCAAACTGAGCTGAAATCATGTCGGCTGGTTTTCTTGTACTATACTTGTTGCTACCCATTATCTTATGGAGAAACTGTAATGTTGCAGAAGAGCATTAAAAATGTACTGTAGATGAGGAAACACTATGATTTTGGCCAATAGAGTAATATTGAAAAAACATAGAGATTGATTAATTTACTTCTGTGTGTGTGTGTATATCTATGCACTTCTTGTATATGCCTATATATTTGTTTATATATACTTGTATATATAAACAAGTACCTATATACAGTACTGTGCAAAAGTTTTGAGCCACCCCGTCATTTCTTTATATTTTATTAGGAAAACGGGACAATAGGTACAGTGATTTATTGCAACGTCATCTGATCATCTGCACTTGTTTCTTCACTGGTTCATGCCTTAAGTTAGATGGCTTTGTTATGCTTGAATGATTCATACGTAGGTCACCGTGTGGCTTAACAAACAAAAAACATTCCTCTGAAACTGGTCAGGTACAGAGACTGGACTGAAAATGAGAATTTTTTCAAAAACTTTGAAAGTCCTTCAGGAAGCCTGGACAACTAGTCCTCAAGACCACATTTAAAAAATACAAGTCTGGCTCTTTGGAAGCAAAATATGAAGAAATAAGGGGTGGCTCAAGACTTTTGCACTGTACTGCATGTTGTTCTTTTATAACCAGAGTAATGCACATTTCTTTTAGGAGTTGCAGTACATTCCATAAGAATATGTACCATTGACATTGTTGTAGATCTTACAGGGAGTTTCCCTATACCAGATTTCCACACAGAGCTAAAAATGGGAAATTTTACTCCAAGTAAACCTCACTGGAGATGCTATGAAGTGGCCGTGTTTCCCATTCCAGCAGAAATGAAAAAACAGCAACCGTACGGCAGTACATATGATCTCAGGGGACTGTGAGCTGGCAGGTGGCTGTTTTCTGCCAGGCTGGATACTCTCAGGGCTCTTGGGTGGTTTGGAGATGGAAAGCGGCTCACCTCCAGACTTTAGCGGAGAGATAATTCATAAAAGAATGAAAACAGGAATAAATGAGCACTGACACTGAGACGCAAGTGTCCTCGGGCAGTTCTGCAAACGCCTCTGTATCGCTAATGATGTCTGTCTGAGCCTTATCTGACATTTGTTAAGCTGTGGTGGGGCACACAGGACTGCTGCAATGTGATTTCTCTAACATTTTTAGCTGTCTGAGAAACATGTGCAATGACATTAGAATGGGATCATTTGAAATCTTTCTAAAAGAAGTTTGGATATTACCAAATGCACATATTGTGCTGTATTTCACATGGCTAGTTCTTGTTCCAAGCAAACCAAATCTTGTGTCTTGGATGAATATTTTGCACCAAAAATATATTTGCTGTATACGTATATTTATTATAGCATTATTTTTATGCTATAATAAATAAAAGCACAGAAAAAATGTTCTAAAATTATTTGGAGACATTTATAAGCTTAACGCATAATTTTAAAGCTTTTAACTACCATTTTAAAAACATCATAGATTGCAATAATATCCTTTTGGCATAAATATTGATTTCAGTGTTTTTGTTAAAACATAATCCCAGAAAGTCCTGATTATTGGCTACATTCAATGATTTTTTAATGTATATTTTCCTCTTATTTCTGTTGCTTCATTCAAGGGCTCTGACCTTTGAGGTGCTTATGCTTTATTCCTATTTTGTGTGCATCGCAAATAAACTGTGTATTGGTACTTTCCAGATTACATAAATAATTTGAGTTACTTCAAATGGAATTTACCTACAATCTCCAAAGTTGATTGAGCTACGAAACATTGCTGTAGCCTACACCATATATCCTTCTGTAACTGGAGATCCTCACTGCCCTTCAGAGTTACTCAGTAACTGTAATAATCTGCCCTGTATTATGTATTTTTTTTATTACTCAAGCATTATTATCAGACATGTTGGTTGCTTGGATTACTATACTAATCTACAATATAACAATATTGTGACTGTTGTTATATTATTACAGTACTGTAATAATATCAATCATATTAAAAATAGAAACTATAAGTGTGAACATACCATAAAATGCATTCCCATTCAGGCAGATTTCAGTCCTAGTAAAGCTCGAGTATACATAACTAGGAGCATGCCCTTTTTACACAACTATCAACACAGCTGCTTACCTATCTGTTTTACTTACGTATGGAAGGCTGTTTTTTGAGATTTGGTAGAAGTGCTGCATCACTGGTGTGCATAATAAGCGGCATATTTCTGTGTTGCTAAACTCTGTTTTATACTGACCTTAGAGGCCTGTTGTCTGTTGAGAAGATGAATATGATGTTCATAGTTTCACAAAACTACAGGAGCATGGTTTCAGTCTTATAGAAGTACCAGATTTTTGTGCCTCAGCATAATATATACCATACTTGGGTTTCAAACATAAGCATGTCTTATTTTAGAATATAAATGAGGCATTTTGTAAGAGGTAACCACTGTCGGCTTGTAGCTGAGGTTTTGCTGAATCTGTGCACGAGTGGACATCTCCTAAATCAATCTTGCAAGTGACAAAGCCAGTTGAATTAAGCATGAACTCAGCAAGCTCTAAATTACTGGCGTTTCAGCAGCTGTTTGAGCAAACATCTCTACTCTGGCCTGTGTGAGTTGTGTTGACATGCTGGCATGCGATTTCTCTTTACTCAGGGAGGTCCTAAAACATCACACCCTCCATTGATTTGACTTTATATTCATTTGAAAGTATCGGCATGATACATAATCCACCAGATGTTGTTGAAAAGGGACTTGGATATGGGATGGGAGTGTGTTTTTTTTTAGTAGTAGTAATTGTAGTAGTAATACTAGTGGATATGAGCAGATGTGTCATCAGGGAGAGCCAGATGCACAACGAGAAAGGTGAATTGATCATGCCAGGGTGCTGTCATCATGATGGAAATAAACTGGAGTGCACATTATATTGATAATCAGCTGCATGACATGGCAACCCACACTTCATTATCAACAAGGGTCAGGCACAACTAGAGTAAGGCGACCGCAGCTCACGGAGTGCGTGTGGAAACGCTGTTCCAATGTTACGCACAGACAGATGTCTGATCTAAACGTTGGTGCTGTTAATTAATAGGTCAGCCTAAAAAAAGAAAGCACTGAAGATAAAAGCTGGGAAGTGACCTAAACCCAGTACAAAACTTGAAAACCCGTCATGTATTGCATTCTGTCTCAAAGTAAAATCATTCAATATGCATAAAATCTTTAACAAGGCATATGGTTTATTATTATCAACTATACTTGAAAAAAATTGATGCTCAAAGTATTGTTTAATATTGATTTAGTGAGTATGTTGTTGGTAAAAGCTGTCCACTGAACACTCTTGCAAGAACATTTAAAGTCCATAATGTTAACACATTTTAGTTGGATGCCTTTTCCTTAGGAAAAAAAAAAATATGCAGGATATTTACCACTCTAGGTGGTAAGATCAAACTGAAAAGCAACATATTTTGATGCACTTTTGTCAAAAGTTTAAAAGATGGATGGGGAGCTGGGGTCTTCAGTTGAAGGTACTGTAGCTATATATTCTCCCTACCCCTCTCCAGCATAACAAGGTTTTCCGCACTTCAACTGTATGATCATTTATGCAGTTTTGACATGAAGTACTTTGTCGCACCAAAGATTGCTTCCGAGATGAACTACTATGAATAATTCAGTACATTAGAGCTAAACAGGTAGAAAATATATTTTCCAAAAAGCTTAACAAAAACAGCTTCATCAATCTCTCTTTGATTTAACCCTGAAGATAAATAAAAAACTAAATGTAATTGTTTATTTGTATTAACTGGTGTGAGTGGAGTGTCTGTCCCAACAGTACAAATAGCACGTAAGACTTTGATCTTGGTAATTAGATCATAAATAGATTAACTGTCATATCTTTATAGTAATGCACACAAAAATGGAATTGTGAGGAGTAAATTATAAGCTTTTGCATAGAAGAGCTACAATTTGCATGAATAGCGGCCACCTGAATACCAAACCAATCCCAAAACTGAAATTCTAGGAAAGAGCAGGATATGGTTTTTAAAATGCCCAAAAAAATCCACTTCAGGCAATAACAGGGTTGTAAACTCTGCCTCTAAGGGTGCAAATGGAGTTCAGGTCTTAACAGTATGCACTGTCCCATTCCTGCTAGTCAGCCATGTCTAGACTCCAAAAGGGCTCTGTGTCTAATGTCTGAATACCAATACTGGAACGCCGTGACTTTGGAGTCTCACTGTCCCTTCTCCCGACCGATCCCTGCTCACCCAGAAGACATTCCAAACTGATATGCTCCACACCGGCAGAATCACCCAAGGAGGGGTCACTGTCACAAGTGTCCTGTCTGGATGGACCTGAATCCAGAGAGGTGACAGAGGACTGCCGGTGAATAGTGGCAGGTCTCGAGTGAGGGGGGTTGGCAGGGATATGAATGTCCTGGAGGTTGCATGTGTCCAAGATGTGAATAGGGCCGGAACCAGATACAAGATCACTCTGCTTTGAGCCAACAGGGTGCAACAAGGGTTTTGTGGATATGTGAAGGTGGGGATATCCGCTACGGTCCATCATGGAGGAATGGGCAGAGGTGGGCGTGGTAGACGTGGAGTAGGTGTGTTCATAGCTGGCTGGTAGCTGGTGGCCCAGACCAGGATGGGAATGACGGAGGTTGACAGGAATACCAGCTCCATATATTGTCTGTGAAGATGAGGTAAAGCATGGTGTTTTTAAGCAGGAAGACCTGGGGCTGGACGGCTGATGAAAGTGGTCAACCAAATGGCAACTCTCTGTCTCTGCTGGCGGGCACATCCCCGTTCCCCTGGCCTGGTTGCTATTCCCATGGGTCCCACTGAAGCTCCACGCGCCCCCAGCATGGTGGCCCAGGGGCTCGTGGTGTAGATGTAAGCCAGCTGCCATGTTGTAGGCCATGCTGCTGCTGGTTGGGGGGTTGGAGACCACGTGCATACCATAGGGGTAGGTGGAGAGGGTGGAGGAATAGTGCTGCACGGCCACATGGGCCTGCAAGAAGTGCATCATGTGGTGGAGCTCCTTGGTGAGCTGGGCCACTTCCTGGTTCAGGCGACTCATCTAGAACAAGAGATTTAGAAAATGAACAGAAGAGAAGACTTTGGCTTGTAAGCTAAACATTGGACATTCAGTGTGCATTCATATTCATATTCATAAAGGATGAACTAATCTAACTGAGACTGATACACTGGCTCTTGGCAAGTGTTTTATGCATGACACCAAGTCAGAGTTGCAGTCATGAAACATCCCATGATTCATACAGGGGTAATTATGTCCATATAAAATTATACAAGACCAGGGGAGACGCTTTCCTTTACGCCTACAGTAAGTCAGCCTTTGCCATCAGATTTCCTCATTTTTTAAGGAGTGGTATCATCATCCATGACCAGCTTTCTGTTACCCAGGTACCCTAGGATTCCACCCCGTGTCCACCTCCTTCCCCATTACACCTGACACTATGAAACTATGCCATAAGCGACCTGTTTTTAGCTACCTAAACCCCCAGAGATGGGAAGAGAGAAAGAAAGAGGCAGTGAAAACTAGGGAGGAAAACTGGAGTGAAAGGAGGCTTTTTTATGCATCCCTGTGTCAGCATTCCTGCAGAGTTTTAGCTGCATTGCAGGAGAATCCTGCATGATAAATAATTTCTCATTCCCTTCAAGCACGACCTCCCAGGACTCTTCTATATAGCATATCATCTATCAGAAAATATAATAATTCAGAAATTTGTCGTTCAGAAAGGACTCCTGCAATTCCCCACATAGCCAGTTTATTATGTGAATGTATTATTAATTAAAATACAAGAGTTTTATTACTAATATATAAACCAAAACAAAATTAATTAATCCAACAGCTACATTTTCTTCTTTCATGTCACCAAATAAACCCAATGCCTTTCTTTTTCAATTTGCCTTCAATCGGGTCCCTAACTCAACTGTAGAATACTGTAAATGTCCAAAGCTCACTCAGTTCATTCTTTTATGATTTTTGAGTGGACTGCCAATGACTACCTACTTCACAGCCTCATTATATGGGGCATGCCATCATTAACAATAACTCTTAAAAAAATAAATTTACTGCAAGTGTGAATAGTGAAAAAATAAAAGTTCAATCTTCTTATAAATACCACTGCAAACTGTAGGTATGTTTTTCCTGCGGCTGTCTTTTAGGAAATTCCAATGCCCTCTGCATACCCCGACATACCTCCTTATTTAGCTGGCACACACTCTGCCTCACCTCCTCCGTCTCCAAAAGCAGGGTGGTAGTCACCTGGTTGTTGTCTGCAAAGGTTGAGAAAGACGGGGGCGGGGAGATGTGGGGGATCAGTGCATGTGACTGGCTGCTCCATCCAAACCTCCTCTTCCCTTGGGATCTCACCACACTCACTGAATGTCTCGGGGCAATTTCATGACAGTCCATTACTTTCAGGCATTTCATATCTCATAGCTGTCACATAAAACTAATATACCATCCAGGGTTTGTGACCCACAATGCACTACTCTGAGCTACAGCTGTACACTATGTCTCCTAGTTACACCAGTTTTTGCTGCATGTTGGGTTGCCAGAGTTGACTGGAAATGTAATAGCTGCAAGTTTCAACGATCACCTTGAGGTCGATTAACGCTGCCTTTGGCATCGTTCCTCTCCACGTTGAAGTGAAACGTATGCCCGTTGTCCTCGATCCCATCCACGACTCTGTGCAGGGGACAGGGAAATTGCATATCCTTAATGAGGTCAAGGAGGCAGTATGAGATTGTGTCTTCCAATGGTGGCAGCCTCACCAGGAGGGCTCATATGCAGAGAACAGGACAACATACCACCTGTCTGGGGGTACCGGGTGCTCTCTGCTGGCCACCGGCTTTGTATATGCTCAGTGGCGTGAGTCCGGCCCGTTCCGTTTATAAAACGAGGGTAGAGTTACGCAACTGTAGACATCTCAGTTATCTGAGAATAGTTCAACATTTCTTTATTGTTCCTGCAAAGACTTTTATTTGTCTTGTTTTTGATCACAAACCAGCCATAGTATTAAAAAATAACTATAATAATGCCTGCTTTATGGTTAGGATTATTTTCCCTTTTTAGAACCTTACTGCCATTTAATGGGTCTTTTTAGAATCATCTAGAAAAGTGATTTTGCTCATGTAAATAGATTCTGAATATGTTTTAAGACTCAGGAATCCCTTAAGTAGATTTAACCTTTCAGATGTTGACTACTTGCTTACAATTGCATTTGGCATTAGACTGCACAAAATGTATGATTATACTGGTGGTGAAATGAGGTCCATTATGTTACAGTGTGCTTGTTGTTGCCATAGTTCTATTGTGACAAGTACCTGGGGCTGAGGTCAGGTGGGCCGAAACAGTTCAGTGAGGGTATTGGCAGCTTGGAAGGTTTACGAGAGCTGTTAGCCTCATGTAGAGAGCCACACAAGGGTGTCTGTGGAGTCTGATGGTGCTCCACCCTAGAGCAGGGGGAAGGGCTTCGAGCTCGGCAGCCTCGGGCGGGAGAGCGGCACCGGCGCAGCGCGTTGAACTGCCTCAACTCATCACCTAGCAGGCTCCCCAGGGAGGTACGGCGGACAGGACTGCCCAGAGTAGGCAGCATGAGGTTCCGGCGTGACTTGGAGGCCGGAGAGAGGTGGAAGTGGTCCTCCCGCTTGTCCTCGTTCTCCCCTATGGATGGCAGCTTGTGCTCCTGGTGGGTGTTGTGGTCCACCCGCTGCAGAGCCAGAAGGGCAGTAAAGACACATCATACACATTTCCTGAACCCTTAAGAATTAATGGAGCAGCAGGTTTTCTAGGCTGCAATTAGGAATTTTCTTTTTTAGGTGAAAAACTAGTTTATTTTTTAGAACAGGAATATGACAGGAACATGACAGGTGGATAACCAAAACATTACTAACTTCTCAACTGTTTCATATAAGATCGGGCTTATCTAACTGCAGAATTTAAAGCTGCAGTCTGCATTTCTCATTTAAGTTTTTAGTTTAAGAGATGATGTGTAGGAAATTCCTGTCATTTCATAATACCCAGAAATATCCTAAATATTATGCTGGAACTGGCCAGAATTCTGTAAAATGAAACAATGCCTCTATAAGTATTTAACCCCCCTTGCACTTTTCCATATGTTTAGCGTTACAACCTGGAATTAAAATGGATTTAATTGCAAAAAATATTCCATTTTGCAAAAAAGATAAACATACTTTTCAAAATTATTTGCAAATAAAAAACTGGACAGTCTTGATTCACCCCCTCCCCCCTTTACTGTGAAATTTATAAATAAGCTGTGGTGAAACCAAATGCCTTCAGAAGTCATATAAATAGTTGAATCGAGTGAAGTTCAAGTGTCACATAAACACAGAATAAAAACCTGTTTCTGGAAGACCACAGAGATCGTTAGAGAACAACAAAATGGTAAGCAATGCAGCATCTAAACAGCTTCAAGATGACCAAGGGCCTATCAGACAAAGTTCTGGAGAATCATCTCTCAGGGATGGAGTGTAAAAATATTCCAAATTATAAACATCCCTCAGAGATCGCAACCACAACTTTGTCCAGAGATGTCCATCCTCCAAGACTCAGTGACTGGATAAGGACGGCATTAGTCAGAGAATCAACCAAGAAGTATGGTGGCAGAAGCAACATGTTGTGGAGACACTTTTCATCTACAGGGACTGGACAGCTGGTCAAGATTGAGGGTAGGATGAATGGAGCCAAATGCAGGGTGATTCTAGAGGAAAACCTGTTTTAGTTTGCATGAGACGTGAGACTGGGGTGGAGATTCACATTTTAACAGGACCCAAAACACAGATAAAGCTATAGTCAAATGGTTTGAAACCAAGAAAATGAATAACTTAGAATAATCCAGTTAGCATCCAAATCTCCGGACTGACAAAATGTGGCAAGACTCTAAACATCATTGTTCATCACCGAACACCATCAGGATTTGAACAACTTTGTGGTGAACAATTGGCAAAAATTGTAAGACAAAGTCATGCAAAATTTAAACTTATCCCAAAAGACCTACAGCTGTAATTGCAGCCAAAGTTGGCCCTATCAAATATTGAGTCAGGCAGATGAATACTTATGCACCAACAAATATATGATTTTTTGCTTAATTAACTTTTCTGCTACAACAGAAATATTTTGCACCTTAAAAAGGTTAGGTATGTTGTGTAAATCAAGTGAAAATAACAGCTAAATCCATTTGATTTCCATGTTGTAACACTATAAAATGTGGATAAGTAAAACGAGGGTAAATACTTAAGCAAGGTACTGTATTTTCTATGTTAATTTGATTACTGGGATGGAGACGGAGAATAAAAACAGCAGTGCTGCACAACTTACGTGTGGAACCCTCGGTGACCGTGAAAACCTTGTCAAACCCTAAAAAGAGCAGGCCAGAAGTAAGCAGAGATATTTGGTAGCTTTATTCATGAAATGATTAGCTAGAGAATACTGTACCATCTATTCATAATTGTTAGTCTTTACAAAGGATCATGGTGGGAATTAGGAGAACAGAGTTTCAAGTTTAAGCTGCAACAGAGGAGGGAGGGTTCATTAATTATGGCCTGGCAGGATGGCGCAGGAATGCCACAAGATCTACAGAGCCTGCTTTCTGTCTGAAAGTGGAAGAGGGTTCTCTATTGAGTAGGGCAAAGCCTCATGAAAATACCAGGTCGACGAAATGGAAATGACAGGAAAGCAATGTTGTGTCATCACTGTAATCGTGAGACTTGCCATTTTTGGTTTCGTTTTATATAACCTGATGTATGCACACAACAATGCTGAGGAAAGTGGGTCTTGTGCATTTTCTTACACTGCTTTGCTGCTTGGATACATTTTTAAAAATGCCAGCCTGAGCACAGAGAGAGGGGAGCCCTGTCTCCAACAGCCATTCGTCATTTTGTCATCTTTCTGCTCCGTGCGTCTGGCCCGCTGCCAAACCACACTGTTAGCAGATGGCAATGGCGAAGCACTCAGAACATTAATGCTGATAACCCAGAACTAAATACCAAGTTTTTTGTGGTGATTTGCATTTTCTCCACAAAGGCAAAGACCTTTAAATCGGTTGTAGTGCTGTTGCTGGAAAGCTGCAATTGTCCAGCTGCCAGGGATTTGAACTTTAATTCCCTTTGTGCAAAGCTTCTCAGTGTTGGATAATCAACCTTCTGATAAAAACAAACAGAATATATAACAGGTACAGTATATACTGAATAGTACCACATATTATTTCTGATATGATTAACAAGTCATTGCCCACCACTGAGTCAGCAAAGGTTGAGAGCTGGAGTTCTGAACAAGAAATATCTTAACCAAGTTGTCAGAAAATATTAACATGAGATCCCACAAATGCTGGATTAGGAGTTTTATGACTGGAATAAACATAAGATTGTTATGTCTTCTTTACTTTGTAATTGATACAGTTATGATAGGTGTTCAAATCAAATTTTGATATGAAGTGTCTCCCCAATCCACAAGATATTGCATGGATCAAGCTCGGTCAAGCTCATAGGACTTGATATTACAATCCCAATGTTTGGCACTCTCTTGATATCTTGAATGGATATGGGGTAATCGCTTCACTGGGGTCATCCGGTGGGCACCCTGCTTCATCGGTGTTTCGTTGATAGGCCCACGACACCTCCATAGGGCTCAACAGCGCCACCTGGAGTCCCAGGTGCACTCCCCTCCACTTTTACCCAATATTATCATTTTGCAGCCCAGATGGGATCCTTTCTCTTGAGTCAAATCCAATTGCTGCTTCGTTTGTCAGTTTCTGAAAGCAACTTGATGGCTTGTCAGAAGGCCTGCCCCTGTACTCCCATCCCCTTCAGAAGCCTGATTGTTGATGTGGCTACAAACCGTCTACACCCTACCTCTATTGGAAGCACCTGGGTACGCCAGCCGCATTGTTCTGCCTCGGCTGCTATGTTTGCATACCTAAGAATTTTGCGTTTGTATGCCTCATCAACTGCTGCCTCCCATGGCACCGTTAACTCCACAATGAACAAGGACTTCAGCGAGGTTGACCACAAGATCAGGTCCAGCCTAAGGCTAGATGTAATAATTTCTGTTGGAAACATGAGCTTCTGATTTAGATCAACCTGCATCTTCCAATACCGGGTGATCCCCAGGAGGGTCAATTCCTTTCTTGTAGATGGTTTCACTGGAGGTTTTCCTGCTCTTACGAATGGGATGGTGTTTGCGAATCCGGTGATCGGGGGAGGGAGGGAATTGGTGGTAGATCTCCTTTCTTCCAGGGTAATCGCCAGTTGTTGTAGAACCTGGTTATGCCTCCAGGTGTAGCGTCCTCGGGAGAGACTGATTTTACAGCCGGTGAGGATGTGCTTTAACGTTGTTGGAGTTTGGCAGAGAGCACATGATGGATCTTCTCCAACCCATTGATGTAGGTTCATGGGTGTGGGAAGAACATCATAGGTGGCTCTGATGATAAAACTGATTCAGCTACCTTCCATTTCCAAAAGATCCTTCCAGGTGAGCTTCCGATGCTCCAGATTTTCCCAGCTAGTCCACTGACCCTCTTTGTTCTGTGAGACTGCCCTTGCATGTCTCTCTGCCTCCTCTTGTTACCGAATCTCAGCAACCACCAGCTGTCTTCTCTGAGTAGGTGTCGCCCTATACCATGTAGGTTGACTTGTCCCTAACCCAAACCCACCTCTTCCTTGTTGCACCTGTTCCACAATGTCTCTATGTCTAAGAGCAGATATTGCTAGCTGAACAGTGTCAGACAGAGTCCACTTTCTCCCTGTTGCCTGTCTAGGAGCAGCCACTCATATTGTAGTATCTTGAGACTCTGTCAGAGTCATGTCCAGCCTTACTTTGTTGCATTTGTACTCCTCTGTGAGGCTTGAGACAGGCAGTTCCAGCACACCATGTCCATACAAGCCGATGCTGTTAAGGCATCGTGGGAGACCTAGCCACTTCTTGATAAATGAACTGACTGTCCTCTCCAGCTTCTTGATTTTGGAGATGGGGACCTCATAGACCATTAGAGGCCACATCAGACGGGGGAACAATCCAAACTGCAGACACCACAGTTTCAATTTGCCAGGAAGCGAGGTCTTGTCTATGATAGCAGGACCTTTGATGGTTTCTTCCCTTATTTGGTCACTCTGGTCTGAGTCTTTGAGACTTGCGTTGTACCACCACCCTAAACTCTTGACTGGCATCTCCGACACCATCGGAACTGGTGTTTCGTCGATGTAAAATCTCTGGTCCACGAGTTTTCCTCTGACAATGGATATGCTCCTGGATTTGCTGGGTTTCAACTTCATCCTTGCCCATGTTATATTGGCAGGCAACTTTTCCAGCAAACGTTGGTACATATGACGGTTGACGTCAGGGTGGTGATGTCATCCATGTAGGCATGCATGGGAGGTAATCGCTGTCCAGACTGCAGACACTCTCCTCCTACAACCTATTTTGAGGCTCGGATGATCACTTCCATTGCCATGGTGAAAACTAATGGGGAGATGGTGCAACCTGCACCCTGCCATTATTCCCATTTCCAGTCGTTGCCATGATGTTGTGTACTCTGTGGTTGTAATACAGAATTGCAAATCTTAGAAGTAGTTCCTGACCAAGTTTGTGATGGCCTTTGGTGCATGAAAGAATTCAAAGGCTGTCCAGAGAAGAGAATGGGGGACCGATCCAAAAGCATTGGCTAGGTCCAGGAATAAGACATGTAGATCTCTTCCTTCCCTTCTTGCGGACTGGATTTGATGCCATATCATGCTAGTGTGTTCTAAGCATCCTGAGAAGCCTGGTATACCAGCTTTCTGTACCGATGTGTCAATCAGATTGTTCTGTTTCAGGTAGGTTGTTATCCTTTGAGCAACAATGCTAAAGAATATCTTACCTTTAACGTTCAAGAGATTGATTTTTCGGAATTGGTCGATGTTCAAAGCATCCTTTACCTTGGGGATTACGACTCCCCCTGCTCTCCGCCAATCTTTTGGGATGGTTTGCTTCTTCCATGCCACCCTCATTAGCCTCCACAGGAACCGCAGGACATTTGGAGCATTTTTGTTCATAATCACAAGAATTCATGTAGGAGGTCAAGATCAAGGCTGTAAGTTACATTAAATGAGAACAATTTGACCTCTGACCCTGTGAGACATCTTGACTTGGGGAAGAGGTGAGGAAGCAGTGGTCCTAATTTAGATTTTTTTTTCCTGACAAACCCAGGACTTTGATTTTTATGTAAGTGCCAGCAACAGACTGGCATAGTCACTGTTTATGCCTTAAAAAGGAACAAGGGGCCAATCAACCCATTGAATGGTGTGGTTTTGTCTTCTAAACTGACCCCAGACACGCATCACTGTTTAAAAAGAACCCTTTTTATTTTTGCAATAATTTTGTTAATCCTAGACCTATTTAGAGAATTTTTGGCTGTGAAAAAGCTAAAGAACGACACTTTGAACACTTTCTTTAACTGTATGACTTGTTTTGTCAGCATGTTTGGCTGTTTATCATTGTGAACCATAAAATAGGTGTAGTAGGATATAAAATATATACGTTTTGTTACAATTTTCTTAAGGTGTATTTCTGCCAGAAATGATCGAAATCAATAAAGGATTTATTTTGTTTTGAACAATGTATATACAGTGCCATGGAAAAGTATTTGCCCCTTCCTGAGTTCCTCTATTTGTGTTTATTAACAACACTTAATTGTTTCTGATCTCCAAACAAATTTAGTATAAGACAAAAGACAACCTGAGCAAGCACAGTACACAGTTGTCAAGTGATCTTGTGATTTATTGAAGAACAAAAACTCCCCCAAACCTATATCACCCGTGTGATAAAGTGATTGCCCTTTAGTCACTAAATGAACCAAATTTAATTGATAAAAGGTTTCAATTAGACTAGCCACACCCAAGATTGATTGCTACCAGCCATTTTGAATCTAGACATCACATAAATACAACCTTTCCAGCAATGTGATGTTCCCTAAAAACCTCAACATCAGCACACTATGCTTTGATCAAAGGAAATTCCAGAAGATCTGAGAAAGAAAGTTGTTGAAATATATCAGTCAGGAAATGGTTACAAATCAAGCTCTCAAACTCTGGGACTCTAGCGAAACACTGTGAGAGTCATCATCTCTAAGTGCAGAAAACATGGAGCAGTGGTAAATCTGCCCTGGAGTGGCAGGTTTAGCAAAATTACTCCAAGAGTGCCTAGAAAACTCATTCAAGAAGTCACAGAAGAACATCTAAGGAGCTGCAGGCCTCTCTTAGCTCAGTTAATGTCAGTGTTCATGATTCCACCACCAGAAAGACACTGGGCAAAAATAGTATGTATGGGAGAGTGGCAAAGTGAAAACCACTGCTAAGCAAGAGGAACATAAAGGCTCGTCTCACATTTGCCAAGAAAGACCTTAATAACCCCCAAAACTTTTGGGATAATGTTCTATGGACTGACAAGTCAAAAGTGGAACTTTTTTGGAAAACTAGGTCCTGTTACATCTGGTGTAAAGATTTCCACAATAAGAACATCATGCCCACAGTCAAACATGGTGGTGGTAGGGTGATAGGGTAGAGATGCTTTGCTGCTTCAGGGCCTGGACAACTTGCCATAATTGAGGGAAGGATGAATTCAGCTCTCTACCAAAAAGTACTAAAGGAGAATGTCCGGTCATCAGGCCATGATCAGAAGCTCAAGCATAATTGGTTTGTGCAGCAGGACAATGATCTGAAGTTAAGAGCAAGTCCACTTCTGAATGGGTGAAAAAAAATTTAATTAAAATTTTGTAGTGGCCTAGTCAAAGTCCTGACTTGAACCCCACTGAGATGTGGCAGGGCCTGAAAAGAGCAGTTCATAGTCAAAAACCCTCCACTGTAACTAAATTAAAACTTTGTAGAGAAGAGTGGGCCAAAATTTCTCCACAGCGATGTATAAGACTGAGCTCCTGTTATCGAAGGCATTTGATTGCAGTTGTTGCTGCTAAAGGTGGCCCAACCAAGTATTAAGCTTAGAGGGCAATTGCTTTTTCACATGGGCGATATAGGTTTTGGGGAGTTTTTGTTCTTCAATAAATCACAAGATTACTCGACAACTGTGTATTGTGTTTACTCAGGTTGTCTTTTGTCTTGTACTAAATTTGTCTGGAGATCAAAAACAATTAAGTGTTGCTAATAAACAAAAATAGAGGAACTCAGGAAGGGGGCATATACTTTTTCATGGCACTGTATATGTACAGTAAGTATCACGAATGCATGTGTAGGTACATCAGACTATTATAATATAATTTTGTAAGATTGAGGATCTGGGTGTTTGTGATTTCTGGGAAAATGTTGTCTATGTAATTTAGGCCCTGGTAGCTACCTGCAGGATTTTAATGTACATCTTTAACCCTTCGGTCACTATAAGTTTAATGTGCACATGTAGGATCCTGTGTGAGCCGTACCTCTGCCTCACTGCCTGCCCTCAGGTTGTAGGTGAGGCTGTGGTGAATGTCGTCCGCAAACCGAACAGCATATTCTGGGTAAAGCTCCAGCACCTCACGCAGCGCCCTCACACTGATGTGCTGGAGGTCGCAGTAGGTCAAGGCCTTCACATCTGCGTTAGTCTTAATCACCTGCTCCTGGCCTGGAAGGTCTGCCCCAATCAGGTCACCCTTCCCTGGAACAGGATAAGAATGTCACGCGGCATTGCCAGCCCACAGATCGTGCAGGCAGTGTGAGCTTTTTTAAGGTTGCTATGAGATTTCACTTAATAGTGTCTTTTTAGCATGTCTGTTTTTAAAAATAAACGCTTAGGTTAACACTTGGAATGTTAAAAATAGAAATATGCTTGTATAGAACCAGATACAAAAGTCAACAAATGAAAAACATTCCAACTAGTATCAATATTGAGTGTATGTGTCTTAATAAACTAAGGTAACATCCATCCATCCATCCATCCATCCGTCTAGGCATTGCATGCATGCATCCGTCCATCCATCCATCCATCCATCATATTGCGCGTGGTGTGATAGAACTGCTAATTTGCGCGTGTTACTAGATGCCAATTCCACCCTGAAGGTACAGTACATGAGAATTGTAAAGACGTTGACAGCCAGTTGATAGCACTGACCCAAGATAGCTAGCACCATGCCGTCCTTCAGCACCTCCAGGGAGCCAGAGCAGACAAAGTAATTGGCATGCAAGGCGTCCCCATGACGGATGAGGTACTCCCCAGGGGCACAGAAGGAGGTCTTGATGTGCAGTGAGAGGGATCGCAGGCACCCTCGGCTGGCACTCTCAAACACGGGAAGCTGCAGGATGTCTTTATTCAGGTGCATAGCGATGTCAGCACGCAGCTCATCTGGGAAGTCATGTAGGAGCTGCAGAAAGTAGCGCAGAGACATGGAGCAGCAGCCCAAACTAAACTGCTGAGAGCAGAAGGTGGCAAACTCTGGTCTTCATAGACCATGTGTATGAGGGAGGTTACATTGAGATCTTTCTTCAAATGAATCAAATAGCAACTGTTTTATAATAAAATGAACATTGCAGCTGTTCTGAGCATTCCGACCGTACTGGTGTCTGTAAAAAGGGAATATTAAATTAATCCAAGTTCAACAAATTATGTTTTGAGAATGGGTCAGAATTAAATCCAAATAGTACACAACGTACAAAGCTTAACTCCCTTTCTTAAAAAATTTTGAGACTACCAAAAATGTAGTGCAAAAATCAAACCTGCAATGCACATAATAATTAAAAAGAATTGCAAACAAAGGTTGTGATGCCAACCCTTGGTTTGATGCTATACAAACAGTGGAGGTATACAGCAGTTCTGGAAGTATTCGGGGAATGTGATATAACTGGAGAAGGTTTAGAGTAAATTGCCTTAGTGTAGCGGAGACCGCCCAGCTGAGTCAGTATAAGAAAAACCTTAACCATAGTGATGATCGCAGATAGCTCAAATGTGGTAGAGATCCAGCGATCTTGGAAGGTCTTTATTCAGGTTCAAGCAAGGCAGATTACACCAATCCTCTTAACACTACTCTGAACATTAATGTATAGCCCTCGAATGCACTCTCACGGGTCTGAGATCGACTTAAATATATATATATATATATATATATATATACTCTTAGGATACTTTCACAAAGGTGATGGAAATATTTCTATGGCGAGGGTTCTGCATTCCGGAACAAAGAAAAGAGGGCAATGGAACACAATATTCCACCTGAATTCTAGGAGCCCGAGGGCCTTTTCTACACTTACTGACCAATTAGTTCTCCATTATGGAACAATGCTTAATGAATTGTGTAAATTTTGGCATCTCTTTTGAATTGATGACTTGTTGGCAGATTTATTCAGCTGCCAAAGGAGTGTTTTGCAAGTGATAATTAAGTGCTTGGCACAACAGACCAAAATTATACCTCTCACGGATTTAACATGTTGTGATCCCAGAAATTAATTTGTTGATTAAATTCACAGTTTTAACATTAATCTATAATGAAGTGAGTAGTTCAAGTTTGTTTTGCAGCTACCCTGTAGTGAGTACTGGATGAAGCTATGGAAGATGGATGGATAAATGGTTGGATGTAGAGGATATCAAAAATATGCTCAGAAAAGCTGATTTATACTTTTTCTGAGAGAAAGTCTCACCTCATTGGCGTCAATGCCGTTGTTGACGGACCAGGTGGTCTGGAAGTACTCCAGCATACGCTGTTTAAGTTGCTGGGGCAGCCGATGGACGCAAATGAAGTCCTTCAGGTCCTTCATGCGCGTGTGGTAGAGTGAGCGTCGTGAGTACATACGCTGGATGATGGCCGTCACGTTACCGAACACCACCGCATGCATCAAGGCTGGGAGGGGGGCAACAAGGCATGCAAATCAGATCACTTTGATTGCTTCATCGGTTGGTTCCACACAAAACAGAGTTCAAAAAAAGTTTGTGTATTGCATACATCGACACTTTGTGGCATAGAGGGCAACACTGATGTTTGAATGCCGAATAGATAGTGAGACAAGCCTGACTGCCTGACCCCACCTGAGCATGAGTTCGTAAGCACGGCAAGCTGCTAAATACTGGTTAAAGTGGTCTGCTGAGCTGAAGAAGGGAAGAAAAAGTGATGGATTAGCTGTGCCTGAAGAATTGTGCCACTAACAGCCAGAGATGCTTCAGTTTCTTGGCAATGATAAATAAAACTGCAAATTTGATCTCCTGTGCCAAACACACCCCAGAATATTACCCTCATATATGGGAGGGTGACGAGAAAAATAGTTATTTTTACATGTTTAAGTAATTTTTTGTGAAAACCATTTATTTTTAAATTAACATAAGCAGACCAAGGCATAAAAATGAGCTTTATTTGTTGATTGCTGACTAGTGGGCTGTAGCTGTGAGGTTTTGGGCTGTTTCACCACACAATGCAGGATGTTTGTGGTGGGTTCCTTTCCTTTCAGAAGGGTCTCCTTAGAGCCTGGCTGAGGACGAGGCTGGCGCTGCAGCCATAAGGCACTCACCCCCGATGAGCATGGTGCAGATGGAGAAGATCTTCTCAGCATCTGTGTTGGCACATACATTGCCGAAGCCCACGCTGGTGAGGCTACTGAGGGTGAAGTAGAGAGCTGCAATGTAAGCGCTCCGTGGGGAGGGGCCCCCCAGAGTGCTGTTGGTGTAGGGGCTGTCCAGCCTTTTCCCTAATTCATGCAGCCAACCTGGGGGGAGGGGGTAAAAATTTCACAAATGGGGTGCTGCATATGTTTTCCTCAGCCGTCATACACATAAATGGCCAGTGCAGCTTAGCTGAGTTTAATTCACATTCTCTCTGAAGCCATTGTGTTTCTAAATCAGCTTGAAATTAAACGGGGCAGCTATGGAAACCTACGGCTTCCGGTGACTAGGACCACCTCCCTCATTACATAGGTAACTAGTCCTGCTTCAGCAGGTTAGCCACAGAAGTCAGTACTGAAGCACAGAGTGACACCTCCCAGCTGGGAGATGGGGGAGAATTAACTTTCCTTAAAGTAAGAAAAGACCCCATTTTAATTACTCTCCATGACCTTGATGTCCCCGATGGAAAAATGTGATGAGACCCTTGGCAGCCCATATCTAATTGTACTGCAATAATGCTGCCTGGCAGGTCACTGCAATTAGCACCTCTGAGACCCCAGAGAACCACAAGTAGAAGAGTGAACATGGACAGTAAGTTTCTTGGCCAAAGGTGAAGCTTCTTACTTATAGGAGCTACTGAGGCAGCCTAGGGATAAGCTGTTCTAGTTTTCCCATGACTATGCTGCCATAAGTTTGGCAGATCTCAGACATAACCTCGGCAGTGGATATGGTCACATGACCTGATGAGTGCAGCCTAAATGTACTCACCAATGTCCCAGGTGATGGGATCATTGCTCTCCATCTCCTTGCGGCCAATCACGTACCAAATACAAGCCATCCAGTGGGCCAGCAGTGCGAACATGGACATGAGCAGCGTCAGCACCATGGCACTGTACTGGGAGTACCGGTCCAGTTTCTGCAGCAGTCGCAGTAGCCGCAACAGGCGCACTGTCTTCAGCAGGTGGACCAAAGAAGTCTGTGGTGAGAACCACCGGGATAAAGAGGGAGGGGTAATGAGTTGATCACTGTGGCAGGATGCATGGCTAATGCATTTAGGCAGCTCAGAGCTATCAGTTATATATACATAAGGTGCTAAGCACTAGCTGTGCTACAAGCAGTACCCCTGAGGTAATAACTGTATTGTCCTGAAATGAGTTCATTCCACAATAAAATGAAATGAAGCAGCTAAAATACCAGCCTGGATAGAGAAAAAAAACAGAGGAATCACAGAAGATTTAGTTCAGGCATGGTATGGAGTGTTTTTAATCCAGTGAAATGGCTCTGAAACGGGCTGCCTCGAAATATAGTCATTATTTTTCATCTTGTGTGGAGGCAAACGCCTGAAAGCTTCCATATATCACATAAATAGGGAAAGGTAGTGTGATCTTGCTTTTGCTCTGCCTTACGAATTGGATTGCAGAAATGAACAATATGACAGGAAGTGAGAGATGGTGATGGAAATATTACCTATGAGATTGAACTGCAAGCATGGAACAAGGACGAAATTAGAAATTAGAACAAACGCAGTAAGTGTGAAATGGTTTGAATGGCTTTATATGTTTGGTGAAATTAAACCGTGGCATTGTGCTTTTGTGCGTGCAGTTGTGATGGTCTAGTTACCCACCACGGTGATGTTGAATGCATAGAGGAGATCAAACGGTAGGGCTGCAATCAGGTCGACGAAGAACCAGGTGGCAGCGTAGTGGATGCAGATGGATCGGGCATCGTACACCACCTGGCCGGACTGACTCACGTAGGTGGTACGAAAGTTGAGAACAATATCTATAGTAAAACCAACAAATTCAATATAATCTCAAAAAACATTCTGATAACAGGTTAAACATAGTTTAAGGCAGATTTTTACAATGTTAATTTTACATACGGTGACAAATGGGCCAGAAATTATAAAATAAACACAATATCATTGCCAGTAATTTAGCAGTTGGAAAGAATATCTCACATTGCATTATTCCTCAAAGTTCTACCACAGTTGTCTTCTTATGTACATATAGGCTAAGTGTCTCCAGCAGTGTTTGATGGTCCATGGCAGTGATTTAGATTATTCATCATCAGCTGCTGTACTAATGTGTTTGTATTTTGTATTTGTATCTCGAACCTTCAGATTTGAATATTGCAAATCCTCTTATTTTGTGTCCTTTTTATGACTCCCATATAATATTACAAATCAGTTCTATTAATATTTTACATTATGATCTCACCACTTATAAACATTTCACCTTACGCTGAGTTATGTGATAATAGGGTAAGCAGATAACTTTTGGCTGCATTTGGAGAATCTGCAATACCTTTCCCATTACTTTTAGTTGCATATCTATGCATATGCATACTTCACATATTACTAAGTCACCAGGTAACAGGCCACGGTCGGTCACCAAGGATGAAGAGCATCTCCACGGCAATGTCACAGACGATGGTGCTTCGTGATGCCGTCTCCAGGTCGTCGGGTGTAGTAAAGCACACATTGTAGGGCACGGTGACCGCCACGTAGAAGGTGGCCAGCAGTATCATCCAGTCCCACAGTGCCTTGGAGACGCTGTAGTGAAGGAGGATGAAACGGGACTTCTGTACCGCAGCCACCTTGTATTCTGGAAGGGATGGCTTCTCAAACACATCCTGGAACAGAGAAATACCCTGCTAACCAAATATGTTAAAGCAATTACAATTCAGAGTTATGTTATCCCTTATCGGCCGAGAGAGTTCCTGGAGCCCAAGCCAGGCAGCAGGGGACATAAGGCAGGGGTCACCCTGCATAAAAGTGATAGTTCATCATAGGCCACACTCTCAAACACTGGGGGCAAATGAGAGACACCATTTGACCCAGCTGCATCTTTTTGGACAGTGGCAGGAAGCTGGAGTACTTAGAGGAAACCTATGGATACACATGAGAAGTCCATGAACACTGAGCCAGGATTTGGAATCCAGCCTAACCAATCCAACCACTGTCCTGTCATTCAATCAAATTTTGAAATTCAGTCTTTAAAATTAATTTTTATATATGTATTTGCACATATTTCTTTAGTTTTGAGTCATGCATAAATTTCTAAGTAGCACTTGTCAAAATATTGTTATAAGTAGTAGAAGCGGAATAATGTATGACAACTGGATGTGGCCTGAAAATATTTACTTATGTGACATATTTTGGCTGAAATTATTAAAATATGCAATTCAGTTATGGTCAAATGACGGTTGAAAAAAAGAAAACTGACAAATAAGTTAATGCTATAGACAAACAAATGAAATGAAAATGACATATGACACAAGCTTCATTTGGATTGCCAGTGCCAAAATACCTCACATAAAGACATCCCACAGTCGTGCACTAGATGATGTGCATTATTTCAGTGTTGGACAAACTCACACCTGGCTATATGACAGTTAAATGTATAGGAGCAAACAAACAAGTTTGACTATTGGGGCAAAACGCTGCCAGGTATCCAAGGGTGATGGGGGTAATAAAGTGAGTTACCCATGAAGACCTCCAGTGTCATTTTACAGGATAAATATGCCTAATGGGCGGCCAGGTGCTGTAGGGAGGTTGCTTGGAAGGGTAATCATGAGGATGTGATGGGCAAATTGAACAGACAATTCCTAAAATTAGTTCTATGATGCATTCATCAATATGAGGTTAGAATAAGATCACAACCCTGTGCTGGACAAGCATTTATGGATGGGTGGATGATGGATGGAGAAAGAAATGGAGGCAGAGAAATTGTGTGCAGTGACATCCTGACAACTCTTTTCCATAATCGTTCTGTCAAGAAGTTTACTCATTTTTCCTCCTTATTTTCATTTTTCGTGACAATCTTTCGTATACTAAAGTATTGGTAAAGTTGCTCACTATCAGCATCTGAGGTAAAAATCTAAATAAAGTTCAAAAATGGAATGGTGTCATTTACGATGGGGTTATTTGTCATTTGACTACCCCTATGGCAGGTGCATTGGTCATTGTGATCGCTATCATTTCAGTTAAAATAACATTCTGCTATATTATTTTTAAGTAAGTCTTTCTTAAGGAGAATGAAGTTGTTTTTAGCTTAGATGAAGGACAAAGATCATTGAATTATATTTATTTAAACCTTTTTATGTAGGTCTTAATTCACAGCTCTGTTCTAAAACTCTGCTGCGTCAAAGGAGAACCTACAATGTCCATTAGAACAATGGATTCGTCTTTTGAAAGCACATTAAAGTCATCTTTAAATTGGCGTGACTCCCTGGCCATGCATCTTGAAGAAAAGGTGAACTTTGAATATGCACTTTTCCTCCCAGCCAGAACGAGGCCTGGATTATTAATGGTCATATGGATTTACACTGAATGTTTCCTAGTCTGTTTCCTTGCAAATGTGCTCACACTCGCATTAAAAAGCAGGTCGAGGCAGCCGTGCTCATTTGAAAATGGGTCACTGTAGATTACGCAGAAATGAAGGGAGGGCACACAGCAACATGGTGATGGTCCCAAGGAGGCCACGAAGCAGCGGCTAAAGAATAAAAATCAGGGCACCAAAGCTGAAGGTTTAGGTGTGGTTTCTGGTGACATTATGGTCTTTTTCTTAAAGAGAAATTCCACCCAAGTAGCTTATTGTGTCAATGAGGACCTGGGTGTTTAGTGGTTAGCACTGTTGCCTCATACCTCCAGGGTTGTAGATTCAAATCCCACCTAAGTGTATGTGGTGCTTGCATATTCTTCCCATCCTTTGTGGGTTTCCTTCTGCAGTCCAGCAACGTGTTCTATGCCAACTGATTTTGCTAAGGTACCCATTGTAAATGTGTGTGTTTGGCCATGTGACATGTTGGCTGGATCTCATCCTTGTCACATTCACTTACAAGCAGATCCCATGCTCATGTGAGACATAATGCTAAGGCAAGGGAGTTTATTTTGTCGATCAGCAGACAGATGCAAGGAAATTCTATCACATGACCATGGACCATGGATTTTTTTCTGTTCAGTTGATTGCATTTTGAAACTAGTATGCTATCTGTGTTTCCTGCCATATGTCCTTGCTCTTTGGGATTGAGCCATGCCATGCTTGCTTTCTGGGATAGACCCTCATGTCCTTCCTTCCTAGGATGGATTCTGACATCGTTGTTTCCTAGGATAAATTCTCACGTCCATCCTTCCTGGGATAGATTTTCGCATCCTTGCTTCCTGGGACAGACTGTCATGTCCTTGCTTCCTGGGATGGATTCTCACGTCCTTGCTTCCTGGGATAGATTCTTACATCCATGCTTCCTGGGATGGACTGTCATGTCCTTGCTTCCTATAAATGATTCCCATGTTCTTGCTTGTTTTTATAGATTCCAGGCTCACTGCAACCCTGCATTAGCTATGTGGTTAAGAATTCATGTGTTATTGTATTCAATCTCAATTTCACATTATATTTACAGTTGTGGTCAGAAGTTTACATACACTCATCATGGGCATGAATGGCATGGAATTTTTGTCCTTTTAATGATTTCTTTGAACTGTTCTTTTTCCAGGGTGGAATAATTGTACAGCATACATCTTTAATGACTTTAAAAAACAAGAATTTGGTGCACAAGTTTGAATTTATTTTGGATATTCTCTAATCCACACAGGGTCAAAATTATAGAGGAGGACTACCTCCAAATTCTTCAACTTCACCTCAAATCAACAGCTAGACACTTGAAACTTGGACACAATTGGGTGTTCCAGCAGGACAATGATCCCAAACACACATCAAAACTGGTTTTGGAATGGATAAAGCAGGCTAACATTAAGCTTCTGGAATGGCCTTCCCAAAGCCCCGACCTCAACCCTATTGAAAATTTGTGGACTATGCTTAAAAGCCGGGTCCGTGCCAGGAAACCAACCAACTTAAATGAACTCTACCAATTCTGCCAAGAAGAGTGGTCAAATATCCAGCCAGAATTATGCCAGAAACTTGTTGATGGCTACCAAAAGCATCTGGTCGAGGTGCAACTTGCTAAGGGACATTTAACCAAATATTAGTGGGGGTGTATGTAAATATTTGAGCTTGTATGTATAATTTTGACCCTGTGTGGATTAGAGAAAATCCAAAATGAATTCAAACTTGTGCACCAAATTTTTTTTTTTTTTTTTAAAAGTCATTAAAGATGTATGCTGTACAATCATTCCACCCTGGAAAAAGAATAATTCAAAGAAATCATTAAAAGCCCAAAATTTCCATGCCATTTATGCCCATGATGAGTGTATGTAAAACTTCTGACTGCAACTGTATATCCCTCTCCTTTGTGGGACCTTTTGGCTAGAGTTTGCTCTTTACCCACAGGCATATGAGAGCTTTGGAGGACCGGGGAAAGGTGTTCCTCATTCGTCGATCCATGCTAGAGTGAGTTTTTCTTTTCTAAATCTTTGACTCGCTAGACAATGTGAAAGTTCTAACATGGTTGGCCTGTTAATTTTGCATTCCCATAAAGGACGTATGTGCCCTGCATTGTAACACTAATCCAGGCTTACTTGTGAAAGAGATCTTCGATGCAGGTCTGTCTCAATTGACTAGCCAGACCTGATTGTCCACAGAGGGAGTGAAATGCTGCCTTTGCATGATATTTTTACTGGAGAACTACTGTATGTGGGCTTTTTAAATGAATATACCTAGTATTTGGCCCAATGGTAATATTATGGTGATTGGTGCATTGTTTTCTGGCAATTTAAGAGATATTACTCTATACCCTGATTATTACTGTTGCTATGAAATTGGTTTGCTGTATAACATCAAGCAGGCTGTAGCAGGGTTAAGAACAGGGCCGTGGGTAAATATAATCAGTGGACCAGCTGGATGTTCTACACTGATAAGGTAACGGTAGAGATTTAGGGGAGATGTCTTTCTCCTCTCTAAGTTCCTGTGTACAGGTCTGCCTTTTCCTTGTGTCAGGTGTTACACTTCAGTATGCATGTGACAAAGGCTGACAGGCTCCCACATAAACAGGCTGTCATACATATAACCTCGGGCTAGGTAAACTGATGTATTTAGTAAAATGGCCAATGCAGGCATCCATATGCCTATGAGCTGTTCAGGACCAATTGTGTGTCATTGCATACATTTCATAATACCTGCATTAGTTGCATAGAAATACAGCCCCCAGCACAGAAAGGTTTGTAAACTCAGTTTCCCAGCATGCATCATATACCTAGGCCTATGATGCTACATATCCAAAGTCTGCTGCATAGCCCCTGACCTCAGGGTGCAGGTCCCCCACCCTCAACCACGCCCTTCACGTACGGTCCTTGTTTCCTTTCATCTCCCAACAGCGAGCTGTTTGAGGTCAACCACATCCGTACCATCTACCACATGTTCATCGCCCTGCTCATCCTCTTCATCATCAGCACCCTGGTGGTGGACTTCATCGATGAGGGCAGGTAAGACCCAGTTCACCATGTGCATGCCATAGTTAAACCCATTTATTTATTCAGAATTACTCATTTGGAATTAGGTTTGAAAAAGTTAACTACTGTGCTATTAAATAGCCCTTGAATGAATTGTACAGTACAGATCAGCTGCTGTAAGCCCTTAAAAGAATTATATAATACAGATCTGTACACCACATTACTCGCTTTAAACGTTCAAACAGTGGCAAATTTAATGGAATGTGCTCACAAGGCTGGCCTGTAGAGTTTAGGGCTTGCATTTCTGGCCCAGTAAGACCTTTGTTAATTAGTCCCTGTTAAATAGGCTATGTTTGTATTACAAGTTTCATTGTACAATTCTGATTTTTGCTCAGATCGGATTTTCCTATTCATTATTAGCAGTGACCTTTATCTAACTGTAATGTGAACGCATCTGTCCTCTGAAACATGTGACATGGCCACGAATCAGATACATATCCAATCTATGACCACATATGAAAGTAACTCAAATCTGATTTGAAAAGATCAGGTTTCCGTGTTCTCACAGCCCTGGGAAAAAATCAGATCTGTGTCACGTTAAGGCAAAAAAAAATTGGATTTGACTCACTTCAGTCTGGTAATGTGAACATAACCATACTGATTGGGAGCTGCAGCTATCCAGTGTGACCTCTCCTGCTCTCCCTGCCTATCCCTGCCTATGTGGTCTGACCCGTCCGTATTTACCTCTCCTGCTCTCCCTGCCTTTCTCACCAGGTTGGTGCTGGAGTTTGACTTGCTGGTATACGCCTTCGGAAAGCTCCCTCTGGTCATCTCCATTTGGTTCTGCATGTTCCTGACGGCATTAGTGGTGCCTTATGGCATTTTCCACAAGTGGGCCAGCCAGTACAAGTCGTGTCGGCACAGTACGATGCGCACTCTGCTGGCAGGGTGCCTCTTACTACTGTACCAGTTGGGCATCTTGGGCTTCCTGCCCACCTATCTGGTATTTAGAAACAACCTCCCCCCTGCTTCCTGCTTCATCATCATCCTTGAGCAGGTAACCAGGCACCCTGCAATGGCCGTTTTATTTCACTCCGAGTTTATCATGCTGTGCCCATGTCATGCTTGGACCCTCATTTGACCCAAGCCTGCATGTGCTGCCCCCTGCAGGTGAGGTTGATGATGAAAACACACTCCTTCATCAGGGAGAATGTTCCAAGGGTGCTGGCCTTTTCCCAAGACAAGACAAGTAAAGTAACATGTTAATTCAAAAATTACCTCCCTCATTCCATTGTAACAGTCCAAGCTTGGACTGGCAAGTCACTTCCATTCTCCTGCTGAGGTGTCTGGCTTGCAGTGTTTTATGTTTTTTCTTTTCCCATTTCCCAGGTTCTCTTATCATGCCCCAGGTAACACAGTATCTGTACTTCCTGTTCGCTCCCACACTCATTTACCGAGACAACTACCCCAGGTGAGTTGGTCATGTAATTCTCATAAGTCATGTGATTGTCACACCACTGGAGCTGCCTGCCTAGAAGCTGAAAGGCATAGGTCACAACAGGGTTACCCACCCTGGGCTGCAGTACTGAGTACTGCAAAACCTTTGCTATCAAGAGTGACAAGATGTCACTTGATGAGGTGATGCCATTCCAAACCACTAGGGCAGTTAGGTGTTGGAGCCTGTCATTTAAAATCAGTCACCCTTGTACACGTTTGTCTCCGCTATCAAGCTCAGTAGCTTTTCATGTTGTCTGGATAATTTGGACATGTTTTCATTAGCTTTTGGTTTTCTCTTTTCTTTGCAGGAACCCGTTTATCAGATGGGGATATGTGGTGACTAAGTTTCTACAGGTACAGTTTGACCATACCTCCACCCTCCAGGAGATGTGTGACAGGACTGTCACTGGGTATCTGACTGTCTGTGCCCTACAGGAAATGTGTGATGGGACTGTCGCTGTGTATCTGACTATCTGTGCTTGTCTCTCAGGTGCTGGGCTGCCTCTTTTACGCCTACTACATCTTTGTACGTCTCTGCATCCCGCAGTTCCGTAGCATCAGCCTGCAGGTCTTCGACTTGCGGGCCATGGTCCTCTGCGTGTTCAACTCCATCCTCCCAGGTGTCCGCTCCGTCCTTTTGGCAGGTCTCCAGGCTCTAACCCAAAGCCCCTGGAGCCCTTTGCGGGGCACCAGCCCTGATGATGCCTGAAACTAACCAGCAGCTGATAATGTGAGGGTGGTTTGTGTTATGGATATGGGCTGCTATATGGTAGATTTGGCCTCCACAGTGAATGGCTTCTGACTGTCGCCTTGACTTCACCCCCAGGAGTGCTGATTCTCTTCTTGGCCTTCTTCGCCTTTCTCCACTGCTGGCTCAATGCTTTTGCAGAGATGCTGAGATTCGCGGACCGGATGTTTTACAAGGTACAGAAATCGGAAAGGGTCTTCGGTATTCACTTTCTCCTCAACCAGACAAAGTTTATATGCGTTCCAGCTTCTTTGGTGTTCTTGTTAATGAACTACTTTATATCTAGAAATTTTTTTTGTTTTGTTTCAGGATTGGTGGAATTCAACCTCTTTTGCCAATTATTACCGGACGTGGAATGTAGTCGTTCACGATTGGCTGTATTATTATGTCTACCGGGACTTACTCTGGGTAAGTCAGGTACCTTATACGTTAAATCAGGTTCAGTTCACTGTTTTGTACACATTGAGCATTTACAGGAATATTTGCTTATTGGCTACATTTCTCTAACTTCTGTCTAAAATAAGGTTTATGAGAGCATTTTACAATGAATTTTTTTTCAGGCAGATAATGCTGCTTTCTATGTAGAACGTGCCTTTTATTATTATGCATTCATTAAGTTGTCAAGCTGCATTTTGGCTCTTTTCCTTTAAGTGACATTGTCACCCAATATTCTGAATGAATTCAGCAATTAGCACATAATGCTTTACAAGGGCACTTTAAAATCAATATGCTGCTTTTGTTTAACTTAGGTTAAAACGTGTGGCGCAATGAATGACTTCAGCAGGCGTCTGATAGGCGCTTGAATTTATCTTCTGTTTATCAGCTTTATTATAGTTCACTGCAAGAACATCTAGGACCTTCTTATTTACACTTTGGGGTTACACATGGCCTTCTCTCTTCCATCTCCTCCGCTGTAGATGTCAGGAAAACGCTTCCGAGCAGCAGCCATGTTAGCCGTCTTCACTGTGTCTGCCATTGTGCATGAATACGTCCTGGCCATCTGCTTTGGCTTCTTCTACCCTGTCCTCTTCTGCCTCTTCATGTGTTTTGGGAGTAAGTAGCGCTTGTTCAGGTCTCCATGCTGCAAGTCAAGTTTGCCTGGACATTCCTTTAATATCAGAAGCAGTGTCATCTGGATGTATGCAAACAGCTACACTAGACACATTTCTTTGAGTTATGGACAAAAACTGGAGGAAGGAATTTTAAATAGTTGTAACCTAAACTCACTTAAATGTATTTGATTTTCATTGACTTTGTCTTTTCTACTTCACATGGATCCTCAGTTTCTTAGACCTTTAAGGGGTTTCATCTGTGTAATGTCAGCCTATTGCTTTATAAGAGGTCTTTTCATCTTTAATGTAATGACCTCATCTTCTGCAATGTACTCGTCCTTCTGATGACAATGTTACATACCTCCCATGATTTCCTGCGGCCAACACTGTCGTCTTCCTTTCTCCCCAACTTTCTCCATCATCAGTATTGTTCAACTTCATCCTGCATGACCAGAGGAAGGGTCCAATCTGGAATGTGATTATGTGGACCTCGCTCTTCCTGGGACAAGGTGTCCTGCTCTGCCTTTATTCGCACGAGTGGTTTGCCCACTACTACTGTCCTCTGAAAGAGGTAATTGTGCATGTTTTGTATCATACTGCATTTAGTGTCCTCATCTAACTCTGCACGGGCAGAAGCTGCTGAATGGAGAACAGAACATTTCTTTACAGCAGTGTTCCTAAAGCATGGGTATCCTGATTCTTGTGTAAATGCTGAGAGTAACTAGCGGCTCACTCTGCCCATCGTCCGCTCCTGCGCTAGCTGTTCTCCCCTCTCTTTCAGCCATCCTTCATGGACCTTCTGAAGCCACGGTCCTGGACTTGTCACCTTCATCAGCAAGGGGCTGCCACACCAGTCTGAGAGTGCCGCTCCTCCTGTTTGTCCCACAAATGTCTGGAAAACAGGCTTACTTGTTTGACATGTGAGGCTTTTTTGTCACATTGCACAAGGACAAAATAAACCTGCAGCTCCCCCTCCGTGGGGGCGGAACAGCCATAAAAACAGGATATCTGCAAGGATCATTTTCAAAGGGAGCCGTTGACTCAGTTGTTGATCATTTTCTATTTTGACACAAACATAAAAGGAAAGTTTGATATATCAATACGGCCTGGGAAGGGTTCTTGAATCCGTACAAATGTGCCACCCTTAGTTATTTGTAGGTAATTGTTTTTCCTTATCAAGAAATGCGGTTGTTCTTGCTAACTTCCTATCTTCTTTAAAATGTCTCAGTGTGATGTTTTGGTTTTAAAATATCTAAACAGCAGCTCCCTGATTGCGCATAGTCTGTACAATGAATTTTAGTGGTTAATAATGTGTGTGGGTTTTTTTAAATGTAAAAGGTGCTGGTATGCTAAAAATTGAGGCATTTTTCAAAGAACAGTAACAAACTGTCCTATTCTCATGATTCACAGACCCTCATTTCAAACTAGTGGCTGTAACTGAAGCTCTGAGTCCAAATAAAAATATATGATAGGGCACTTCTAATAGTATATTCTAAATCACTTCTTTAAAAGAAGAAGTTGAACATAATTGCTGAAAAGGTTCTGGAAGTCTGTACTGATATGTACCAGGATAGGAAAAATGCTGCTAAGTGATGTTATTAATGTTTATGAGTAGTACAATACTTCAAGAGGTTGAAATCATGATTACAATAGCCAGCCAAACCTAGTGAAATGTAGTACTCCTCTGAATATTTGGTACTGAAAGCCTTTCGGGTTGAGCCGTACATGACAGCTGTATTATGGTCAACTTTTATTTCTCCCCCCCCCCCCCCCCCCCCCCCCCCCCCCGCCACCCCCCCTCCCTCCCTTTTCGCCCTCCTCTGTCCCTTCTCCCTCCCCCCTCTCACAATTTTTTCTACCCCTGATA
>JAACJT020000075.1:10813989-10837744 GCA_009936485.2 Gymnarchus niloticus | reverse complement strand
TGAGGAGGATAGGCTTCCCCTTTGAGTCTGGCTCCTCCCAAGGTTTCTTCCTCTTGAGGGAGTTTTTCCTTGCCATTATCGCCTTTGGCTTACTTTCTGGGGACTGTGGGCCCGGGACTATGTAAAGCGTTTTGTGACCGTGCTCCGTGTTAAAAGCGCTATATAAATAAAATTGAATTGAATTGAATAAATCCTTAACCCTAAGAGGTGACTTAAATTACGTTCCTACGCATTTAGCCTGTCAGCAATTTTTTGCCAAGCAGCCTCACGAGCTTTGTTTATGGCTGTAGTGTTCCCTTTATTAATTATTATATCTTTATATTCTTCATAAACTTGCATTAATAATTCTTGCTCTGACTGGGTGAAGAACACAGCTCTTTCTTCCCCTTCAATTCTTTCCTATCTGGCATCGATTATCAGGGCTGCCTCATATATCGCATGGACGCGCATGAGCCTCGCTTGCCAAAGCCTGTCTTGAGTTACTGGGAATTAAATAGACCTGAATTTTGTTCGTGGAACTCATTGAGCCTGAAGTGAACTGTCAGGCTAACTTAAGCGAGGCTATTTAACATAAGCTCGCTTTGTGGAATACCCCCCCGATGACCCAGCATCAATACCCAAGCTCACTGATGCTGTTATGGCTGAATGGCAGCCACTTCTAACTAACTAGCTAACTTCTGATTTATACCCTTGGTTTTGGAATGAGACATTGCACAGGTAGGTATCCCAATACTGTTGTCCATATAGTGTACATACTGCATTGTATGTATACAAAGACTGGTAAATAGTTTTTCACAATTTTCATTCAGAGAGGAATGCAATTCATTAAGCTTACAGACCAAATTTTCATGTTAAAAATTTTGATTCTCTGAGGAAACAAATGAGGATAGTGTTTTTTCTTTAACAATATTTTACTTTCTTATAATTGTTTAATAAAATAAGTAAATGCCTGTAATTAATTACCTTAATGTCAACCCTTACTGTATGTTGATTGATTAAAAAAAAACCTTACTGATGTCAGTGCTGCACCACAGCAAAAAGCTATGCCGTTAAACTAAATCTGAGAAAGACTACTAGGGATTTTACACATGTGATGACATGACGTTAAATCAAACAGACCTTCTGTGAAACCCTGTGGAGCAACAAATAGGGTGAACTGAAAGGCGGAACGAAGTCTTTGGAGACCCACCATTTTAGCATTAGCTTGTACTCAGGGATGTGATATGACTGATCTGACAGTGAAGCCTTATCCACGGGTACATGCAAGCAAATGGAGGCTCATCTCCTTCTGTGCTTCAGCACCAAAGAGGGATATGGTCTCCCAGGCAACTGGGGTAGCTATTTTCAGCTCAGCTCGAATGAGCGACACAGCATCTCTGCATGCATGGGTTCGACGTGAACGCGTGGCAGCCCACTGGCTGACATGGTGACCAGCAGCTCCCCAGAGCTATCTTTAACCCATATTGTGCTAATGATATCTCAGTAAAAGGCATCTCATTTTCAAAATATGATAGCACATTCTGGCTGAAGCTGAAATGTCTGTGTGCATTGTGTTTTTACATAAATTATTATTGCAGGCATTTCAAGGCAGGAACAGAAGAGAATAGTTTATTCAAACTTGCGTAATAACAGAATAGACACACTGTAATTGACTTTGAAACAACTTCTTCAATTGATCATTCTTAATTTAATTAGAGATGTTGCACGATGAATTCAAATCTGAAAGGTGTCCATAACATGGACACAAGGTCCATCTGACATTCACATGCATGATTAAAATGTATTTTCATTACCCTCCAAGTTTTTCTTACAGGAGTTTCAAAGCCTGCCTGTAGATAATTTGTGGATTGGCGTAATTCATCCCTTGTTCTCAGTCTGAATGAAGAAACCATTGATTACCATAAGCTAGAGTTGAAGATTTATTTGGACCCACTGCAGTTTTCAGTTTCCATTTATCTTCTGCCCCATTTAGGCATTACCAAAACGAGCACGAATTTCAAATCAAATTCTTTCACCTATCCATAAAATGTGCAATACAGAACAAGCAGTACACTTCAAAATGATCTTTCATTCTTCTATGTAAAAAGACACTATGGATGTATATCCCCAGTCATATCTATATTTGATTCCTTTCTTCTTTTATCATAAGCCATCAAAAAGGATTTCTGATTTTAATATATAAGCTTACTATAGGTACTTTGACAAAAAATACAGTAGAACATTGATTATCCAAACATCAATCATCTGAATCATCACCACCCTCCAAAAAAACAAACAAACAAAAAAATTACATTATCAACTTTTAGTGTACTGGATGTTATGCTGACCAATTACTCCTGCCACTTAATGTATTTATTTCTAATTATTTATTCAAAGATATTTAGAGTATGTTTTACTTTATGAAATGCTGGCTTCAGCTACTGTATGAACAGTTCCCTGTGACCTTGATGAATCGTTTGTTTAACCTTCATCCATTGTGAGTGGGGGAGAGTGGGTGAGGGTAGTGGTTAGCTTTCACTCAATCGTTTAACTAGGTTTGTTTTATGTAAACCAGATATTCTCAGATACGTTTGATTATCACATCTATTTTTTGATTAACTGAACTAAACTTGGTCCCAGTTAGTTTGGGTAATTGATGCTCTGCTATTGTGCTAACGTGTTCCTGTTTCCCTCCCAACCTTGGTCCCAGTTAGGTCAGATGATCAACATTCTACTGTATTCCATGTTGTTTTCCAATGTTATAGGACTTAATGCTGACATGTAGTATCAGCAATGTACTCAAAATGGACTTAGGACCTACTCCAGGAAGTACAAAGTAGGTGACACCCAGGGTGTGATGATAGCTTTTCAGATGTAGATAGTAAATTTACTGGATTCCTATGTCATTCCGGTGTAGCTGCATACTTCTTTGTGACATAGATAAGGCAAAGTACTCATATCTGTGAACATTAACTGTAAATGAGAACACATCAAAAGCCTTAGTTAATTTATTGCACACATGACCTCTATATCACTGTGTATGTTCTGTTCCTGACAATGGAGGTTGATTTCTGGTTTTAATAAGCAGGTAAAACCAATCAACCTTGACCTTAAGTGATACAAATAAACAGGCAGGTGATCGCATTTGATTTCATGCAAGACTCCTTGTCGTGGTACCCGCTCCTGCCACCAGGGGTCTCCTGGATCCTGGATCTAGAGACTTTTTAGAGAGGACTGACCATTGTTATGATGCTTAGTCATTGTTTTCCTATTCCCCTGTACTGCTCCCATCCTGAGAATAAAGCAGCTGTGTTCCGTTGCTCTGAGTCTCGAGTTCTTCTCCGCCCTTGGATCCTCTACGCATGACAGAATGATCTGACAGAGCCTACAATATACAGACCTGGATCCAGCAGCAACAGTCTACCATCGAGACCTTGTCTCATACAGTCCGGACCCAAGCTCTGGAGATCCAGAGCCTCTGAGCCACTCTGGCCCAGACAGAGGAAGCTGATGCTTTGCTCGCGATGCCCAATGCATCTACATTTCATCCTCCGGACCCAGAGAGGTACGATGGAGATCCTTTGCGATGCGCCAGCTTCCTCACCCAGTGTAGTCTCTTTTTTGATTCCCAGCCATGTGCCTTCCCAACTCCCAGAGCTCGCATCGCATACATCATGTCGCTGCTGTCTGACCGGATGCTCGCCTGGACAACAGCAGTATGGAATCACAGTCCACCCATCATGGCCATACGAGTAGACAACCAGCTCCGGGAGCACCACTCTCGTTCCTCCGTTCCACGATTGACCTGAGATGAATCTCTTACGCCTCCTCTGACCCATCCGGTGCCCCACCTCACCTCTGAGGAACTGATGCAGTTGGGGCGGAGCCGTCTGTCCAAGGAAGAGCATGATCACAGACTCTGGGAAGGCCTCTGCCTGTACTGCTGACGATCTGGACACCAGCATCTGGGATGCCCCAAGAAACACACCCTCCTGTCAGGGGTCTTGGAAGCCTTGAAGAGAGTCATACAGGGAACCCCCAGCTGTGTGGACTCTCTCACCATTGCCATCCGCCTGTCTTAGTGGGAGGGTGAGACGACCTTGTGGGCTTTCGTGGACTTGGGAGCGGCCGGCAATTTTCTTGACGCCAAGGTGGCTTGGCATCTGCACATCCCATTGCAGGAGCTGCAGGAGAGATTTCATGTCTAGGCCCTAGACGGATGCCCCATTGCCACAGGTGAGGTAAGCCATCAAACCATTCCACTCGTGTTGGAGATTGTGTCTCATCGCAAACAGATCCAGTTTTTCATCATCCAGTCCCCGCAAATTCCCCTTGTCCTTGGATACCCTTTGCTACTGCACCACAACTCCCTGATATCATGGTCTACTGGGCACATCCTCCAATGGAGTAGGGATTGTTTGACCCGCTGTTTCCTGCCGGCCGATCACACTGACGCTCCTCCGAAAGTACCTACAGACAAGGTGAATCTATCTACCCTACCGCCAGAGTACCATGATTTATGACAGTAGCAAACAGAGAGCCCCTACACTACCGTCTCACCACCTGTACAACTATGTGATCGACCTGCTTTCCGGCACGATGCCTCTAGATGGTCATCTCTACTCCCTCTCCCTTCCCAAGCAGGAAGCCATGGAGAACTACATAACCCAGGCTCTCTGTAGTAGGCAGAACCAGCCATCTACATCGCAGGTGGCAGCTGGGTTCTTTGTGAAGAAGAAGGATGGTGGACTCTGGCCATTCACTGACTACCGGGGCCTCAACAGAATCACGGTAAAGAATCGATACTGGCCTCCCCTTATGAACACAGCAATCGAATTGCTGCATGACAGTATCATGTTTTCTAAACTTGATCTGCATAGCATATACAACCTGGTGCGGATGCATGAAGGGGATGAATGGAAAATGGCTTTTATAACCCCAAACAGATTGTGCGACTATCTGGTTATGCCATTCGAGCTGGTCAAAAATCCATCCATCTTCCAATCCTTCATGAACATTCTCCACGATTATCTCAAATGGTTTATGTTTGTCTATTTAGATAACATTGTCATGTATTTCCACTTTCACCAATCATGTCATTCATGTCCAGACAGTTTTGCAGTACCTCTTAGAGAACGGTCTGTATTGTAAACTCGAAAAGTGCCTCTTCCATGCCCCCTCCATATCGTTTTTAGGGTACATGATCGCCGCCGATGGGATATCTATGGACCCTGTTGTAGATATTGTTAACACATCTGCTGTGTTGGACTGGCCCCGGCCTGGTACTCTTAAGCAGCTGCAGTGCTTTGTGGGCTTTGCCAATTTTTACAGATGGTTCATCTGTGGTTTTAGTTCCATCACAGCCCCCCTCATGCAACTCACAAGTGGTGCGTGTCCCTTCACTACGAACCCAGAAGTGGAGGAGGCTTTTGCTCGGCTCAAAGTTGCCTTCACATAGGCATCTGTCCTAGCTCATCTGGATCCGTCCCATGCATTCCTATTTGAGGTTGATGCCTCAGATGTATGTGGAGGGGCGGACCTTTTGCAGAGAGATGGCTCAGGTGCTCTGCATCCCTGTGCGTTCTTCTCCTGCAAGTCCTCCCCTCCCAAATGGAACTATGCTGTGGGGGACAGGGAACTGCTCGCTGTCTGATGGGCCCTGGAGGAATGGTGACATTGGATGCAGGGAGCTGCCAAACCCTTCCAAGTTATCACTGACCTTCAGAACCTGCTCACCATCCAGTGGACCACGCAGCTCAACCCCAGACAAGCCAGGTGGGCCATGTTTTTTGAGAACTTTGATTTCGTCCACACCTACCATCCATGCTCAGGGAATGCCAAGGCCGACACCTTGTCTCGCCAGTTTGGACCCAATAATCTCCACCCTTCTCTGGCACCCATCCTGCCCGCCTCCAAAATCATGCCCCCCCTATCCGTTAGAGTGTCGAGGACCAGGTACTGAGAGCCCTGCAGTCTGACCCAGGCCTATCACGAACACTGTCCTGTTCGTCCCAACAGCGGTTAGACCTGAGGTTCTCCGGTGGGGCCATGCATCTGTCCTTGCCGGTCACGATGGAGCCTGAGTCACTCTCCGGTTCCTGAGACACAGATTTTGGTGGCCCCAAATAGTCACCAACATCTTGACATTTGTGGTGGCTTTGCCCTACTTGCACCCGCGTCGGCCCAGATAATACGGCTTCTGCAGGAGAGCTCCAACCCTTTCCGGTGCCCCTCAGACCCTGGTCGCACTGGGCGCTTGCTTGAATCTCAAGGTCATACAGTCATACTGACCGTGGTGGACCGCTTTTACAAGGCAGCCTACTTCATACCTCTGCCCAAGCTGCCCACGGCCTCCGAGACGGCTGAACTGATGCTGCAGCATGTGGTGAGGCTTCATGGTTTCTCCTCAGATGTGGTTTCTGACAGAGGCCCCCAGTTCATATCCCAATTCTGTTGGGCCTTCTGTACCCTGCTCAACGCATCTGTCAGTCTGACCTCAGGGCTCCATCCGCAGTCTAACGGCCAGGCTGAAAGAGCTAACAAATGGGTCATGCAGTTCCTACAAAATTTCTTCTCATGCAACTCGCGCACCTGGAACCGATACCTGATGTGGGCTGAACTTGCCCATAATACCCACGAGACTACTGCCACAGGGATGTCACCATTTGAGTGCTTGTATGGTTTCTCTCCCCCCTTATTTCCAGCAAAGGAACCCGCCATCGACATGCCCTCAGGCCGTGCGGTTATGCGGCGTTACCGGTTGGCCTGGTGTAGGGCTCGCCACTCCATCCAGTGGGCTAATGACGGGTACGTATGTCAGACCAACAGGAATCATCTTCCGGCCAGGCTCTTCCACCCCGGCAATCAGGTATGGCTATCTAACTGCTATCTCCCTTCCAAGCTAGAGTCGGTCAAGCTTGGATCCCACTACATGGGCCCATTCCAGGTCACCCAGCACATCAACCCGGTCACCTACCAGCTGGCTCTTCCTGCCACCCAGCGTGCCAACCCTACCTTCCACATCTCCCACCTCCAACCTGTCGTGTGTGGCAACTACAGTCCCCAGACTCCTGTGCCCCCACCGCCGCGGATGATCGACGGTCAGCCATATTGTGGACTGTCGCCGCAGGGGGAGAGGCTTCCAGTATTTGGTGAACTGGGAGGGCTACAGCGTGGAGAACCACACCTGGGTTTCCACCCAAGACATCCTGGACCCAGAGCTCAACCACGATTTTCATTGTACCCATCCAGACCGCCCTCATCAGTCGCACCACCGCCTATAGAGTGGGGATCCTGTCGCGGTTCCTGTTCCTGCCACGAGGGGTCTCCCAAGCGCCTTGTCCGGGATCTCCCGGATCCCAGATCTAGAGACTATTTAGAGAGGACTGAGCATTGTTATGACGCTCAATCATTGTTTTCCTTTTCTCCTGTCCTGCTCCCATCCTGAGAATAAAGTCCTGTGTTCTGCTTTGAGTTCTTCTCCACCCTTGGATCCTCTAAGCGTGACACTCCTGGTGTCTCTTCCATCGTACATCAGGCAAGGGAACCAATTCTACATTGTGTGTTTTGATTGTAAATATGACAATAAATTAAAATTGACCTCAGTTTGTAGTGATATTTTGATGAGAATGGAGGATTGTCATGGTGCGATCCTAAAAATCCTAAAAATATTTTATATTATTATTATTCTGTGGTGTCCTTGCTGATTACATAATGCCCACATGATCTATTGACTTTGTGGTTGCTATTTGCCCATAAAATCCAGGTTTTTGACACAAGAAATGGGTAAATGGGCAGCATGGTGGCTGTGTAGGTAGCACTTTATCCTCACATCTCATTTAGAGATTTGATTCCCATCCATGGGCAATTATTTCCAGTAATTTGAATTTTGTCCCCAAGTTAAAAAATGTTCTTTTGGTGAATTAGTGCCTCTAAGTTGCCCATAGTCTGTGATTATGTGTGACTCTGTGCCCTGAGATGGACTAGCCTTCTCTCCAGGGTGTCCCTTACCACGTGCCCAGTTCTTGCTAGAGTAGGCTTCAGGCTGACTGTGAACCTGCACTAGAAGAAGTTACGAGAGATGGAAGGAAACTGTACAAACAACAAATTTCCTGAGTAGTTAAATACCTGATCTATCTTATAGACTACAGTTATGCTGCCTTTAATCTTCAATGGAAAAAACGGTATGCTTTATTTAATAGTGCTTTGTACAGAGCAATCTGGAAACCAACATTCATCATTTTTTGTTTCACAAATTTACAGATATTATTATTAGTAATGGGGAATGAGAATGGATCTCTTGCTGAGAATGGTTTTCAGCACCAGTGCCTAGTGTTAGTGTACTGTGATACAGAGTAAATCAGATCGGCCCCCAATACACTGGAGCTGTCAACCACATTTTACCAGTCACCATCTGTGCTGGAAACTGCTGCTTGGGCTCAAGACAGGAAGAGTTACAAATGAAAAGAGTCCTTGAATATGACTCTCCGGGGACTGAGACTCCATGCTGGTGGGACTTCTTGTCATTTCAGCACAATTATCTAGGCAAAATGCAGATGGTCTCAAATCAGGGCACGTATTCAGTATTCAGCACTGACTCCAGATCCTAAAAATGGATCTGTTGAATAGCAAGCAGGCACTCAAAATGTTTAAACCTGTAATTAATTCAAAATGCCTCCATGTGTGTATTTCATTACCATGGTACTGCACGTTATGCCACTAGTTCGTAGTGTTGATTGCTAATATCTGCCTCTGGATAATTATTAATGTGTAAGCAGTTATTTGGGACATTTAAAATCCTTTGAATGCCACCTCATTACGTTTCACACTTCTGTATGCAAGACCTTTGCAACATGTCCCTCCACTCACATAAAACAGTGAGAAGTTCAATCCATCGGTCTCCTACATCAAATTCCTTATAGCTTTGTCTCGATTTCTGGCCATTCTCTTGTGTCTTGTCCTGATAGCGTTTCAAAACACTTTTATATCTTTGATATTTCCCAAATCATATGCATTCTCTTCAGTGGACTAATTTTTAGACCTCTCCTTTGACCCCCAGTCCTCCTGGGTATCTTTCTTCTTTGTACTTTCACACAAAGTGAATTAGCACTTAACAAAGACAATACACTTATTTACCTTTCTCCTTCTCCAACCCACCCTTGTAAGCTCACTATGCCCTCCCTAACTCATTCTCATGACTAACAAACTTCTCTATTATCATTATTTCAGTTTAACCTTCAGGATGGATGTTGTGACTCATTGAAAATGTACTTCATTATTTGTACAAGGTAACTTCTTGCCATTGCCAGTCTTATTAAATATGTTACATATACTAATGAACAAGTGTCATTTTCTTTCCTGTACAGCAATCAGTTCATTTCAATTCTGTTATAGTCTACCATTATATTTTACTGGTATGACCCTATAAGTAGCAATACTGCCAAAATGCCTTCATTAACATGGATACAGACCAAATCATACAGCCCATTACTGATTGCAATTTTAAAACCAAAGAAATTAATAAATCCATCAATCCATGCATGCATCCATCCAACCACTTATCCTGGTCAGGGACAGAGAAAACCTAAAACATAAAAACTCAAAATATACATATTATACCGAAATGCAGAAATGCTTAAAAATGTACTGTGTGTTTAAGTACGTGTATATATACACTTGGGGCATGTAGTGACATTGTAGCATGCTGTGTCAGTGGGTGACATGCTTTGTCCATATCTACAGTATATATGAACCCCTGCGACTAAAACCCGTCTGGTATCTGTGATAGCCTTACTTCCGTGTCCATGCACCCAGTTAGAGCCGCACCACTGTCCTCCTTGCAGCATGCTTTAAGTACACTCCACTTGAAGCCCGCTAAGGTCTCTCTCTCTCAGTTGGGTCTCCCATGTTCTGGTTGCCACTGATGCAGAAGACTCTGTGTTTTCCCATGAAGATTTCTGCCAGTTACTGTAGTCCGTGTTCTACCTCCTCTGAGTTTATCTGTTGCTCAATTAGTATCAGCATGTCTTTATAACGCACCTACCTGCTAACTTAAGCCTAGTGTGCTCTCTTTATGGGCTACCAGAGCCCTCATGCTACCTATTCCTACATAACTTATACTCTTGTAACAGTATTGTAGCACTGACCCACATCTCCATGTCTGGCAGTTGAAGAATCCTCACATCGTTATCCATATCCTTATATATGATTGAAATAATGGTGCACGCTCTGTGAGTGTTATATCCGTGATTGCCACTTACTTATTCAATGGATCCATTTGCGATCCAAGCCCTTTAAATAATACAGAACACAGCTGCTTTCCTCCCCTTTTTCACACTCTAACTGTGCTACCTCATATTCTCATCTTTCCACACCCTGCTGGCTATATCATCCAGCTCAACCATGATTGGTCAGTTGGCTGTCTTTCGTCTTACAGTATAGACCTCCCCATTCCCCTTTGTGGTTATTAAACAGTGAATCCCTTCACCCGCCTGGGTTAGAGCAGTGATTACTTATAAAGCTTGTTTCTCCAGGTTGCACCTGGGTTCCTGTGTCAGTAGAATATTATAAAACTGACACATTTAAAGCAAGCAATGAGTAGAATAAATAAACTATATACTGTAGCTGTAGCTTTGTATTGTTAGATTTCATTGTCTGGGATATTATGCATGTGTAATTGCAGCAAATGTCCTTAATTCAAGTCATATTTATTTGCACCTTCTAATGTCGCATGTTGTATAAATCAGTGTCTACTCTAATTCTGTAGAGAAAATTATAAATAAATCAGTGTGGTTTATTTGTCATACAGTGTCCAGATTTAAACAGAAGTCTTTTTACAACAACTGCCTAAGGAAAATAATTTTCTATTAAGCATCTGCAAAATTGGCAACGGCTACATTGACATTGCAGTGTACTGTATAAGCATTCATAATGTGTATTTGGGTATGAGTTACAGTAATATTTTGTTATGCTAAATCCGCACTTGTCAGGGACAGCAAAAGCCATGTGGTTCATTACATATTAACTTCTGAACAGTCTGCGCTTACTTTAGAAAAAAGCGGAACATGTAGCTAAGTGAAGCGATCTCAGGTTGCCTGAGGTTAGTGTAATGGGACTTGGTTTACTGGGGCACTGCGGCTCTGTCACTGTTGGGGGGGGGTAAGGGGGCTTCTCATTACAATGGTCATTACTAGGCTACTTGAGGAGGGTCCTGGTTGAGTGGCCAAGATGGGATAAAGGGATGCTGAAACAACATCAACCAGATGAGCATGACATGCAGCACTGAGGATAGGATGACCAAAGCCCCAGCAAGGGTCCTGCATTAAAGTTATGTATAACAGTACTGGTGGTAACACTTGACTCCCGCACCTGTTCCCCATCTGCAGCCACATACATTGCTATGTTCCTTTCATGAGATATGTAACTTAGAACACACTGTTAAGCAGTAGAGCAATGCCATGCTTTTGCTTTGCTTCCCTAGTATTGTTATACAGAGACTTGTGTCTCACTTCTTGTCAGTTTAGGTGATGCTTGTGAAGGATTTCCATTTTCCCTAGAGTGGTGGTTCTCTCACATGCTTTCCGGTACACAATGAGTTCTCATATCTGTGATATGATTTTCGGATGATGTGCATGAAGCTGAGGGGCGGGGCACTGCGAATGCCAAACCTCATCTCTCTCACTGGCAAGGTGACCCTTGAAACAAACATTACCCTTATTGTAGACGTCAACTTTAAACAGAAAATAAACTAAATGGATAGGGTTTTCTGGTTGTATTGTATAATCAGTAAATCAAAAATACTCTCCAATAAATATACAATATAGTAACATGTAATAATTCCCAGAAATCTAGAATAAACAGAATCACATAAAATTTTAACTTGATATGGAAGGGGGGTATGATAATGGCCGTTACATGAACACACCCACATCATTTGTACAGATGACAAGGGAAACTAATGCAGTACAAAATATAATTTGTCTGTTCTATTTGTATACACACACACGCACACACACACACACACACACACACACACACACACACACACACACACACACACTTGCTTGATCTCCAGAATTGGTAAAGGTTTTCATGCATTGTAATACACCTACAGCAAAAGTAACTCAGTAGCTGTCCTAAAATATGCAGCAAATATTTATGCATTGTGAACTGAAAGTTATATTATCCAACAATGGGATACATTCTACAATGATCATAGTGAGTCATCATCCTTATGTGTACCAGAATCATCAGCCGCATAATAAACATAATGAAACCTATGGTTTCTGTTTTTCTATGAGCTAAAGTTTCAGACGTTACTGGGCTACAGAAAATAAAGAAAATTGAGAATACATGATTACACTGGAATTTCTGCTAACAAATTGAATTTTGCATTTTAAACAGTTACTTGTTTCCTGTAACCCAGGCAACTAAAATGTTGAAAATGCTTCATTCTGCAAAGGAATTGTATTTTTTTTATTTTCAACAGCAGCTGAAACATTCACAGATAACTGTTAAAGTGTGCCATCACAACTCTCATGCCAAACGCAAAAACTGCAGAGAAGCAAGCCCATCTCAAAGTCAGTATTAGATTATTTCACAAGAAGTTTTGAAATAAAAGTAACAGAAAAAAAATGCACACCATGAGTCCTTAAATATTTGTAAGCAAGAGGTTTTGGTTTTTTGTGTGTTTAAATTAGGTACAAAACAAGAGCTTCTGTCAAAAAGGCACATGCGTCCCATTTGAAATAAAATGAATATTGAAACAAAGCTGTCATCACTGCATCTTCACTAGACTATTTTATATTTTCTATCTGCAGGTAGGTATGCTCTAAATATATGAACATTTTCTAAAAGACATTTATTCAGGTTTTCAATGCGAATTCCTGTGTATTTGTATTTAAAGTTAAAGTACCACTTGTATGAAATGTGGTTTTCTGGGGCAAAACACATTCTATCCACTTCAAAACCCAAAACTGTCACAAAAAACATATCTCTCAATTGTATTAACAGATATATTAATAATTTAAACAGAAAGGTGAAGCCCTCAGAAAAAAAATAGGGCTTTGGGTTGAGAACCTACGTATATTCCTGACCTTGTAAACACTGGAATTGGAATATGACTACTTTTGACTAATTGCAGTCAAGAGAATATAAGAAAATCTTATATTGAATCAGAAAATTCTAAATTTAGATCCTAAGAAATATAAAGCAACAATAAATTCCAATAAATAAAAAACATACATGATAGCAATTAGGTATTATAGTAATTGAAATACACTTAGCATATTATAGTCCAGCACTTGATAAACAGCAAATCAGCATATGAAAAAAACTTAAGGTACAATGTCGTACAAAGGCCTGGAATCAAGTCATTATGTAAATATTAATCAATTTCTAATCTGATTGCTTAATGAGTCTGCGATTAAAAGAAAAGCTGAGCAAAAGAAGGAGGAGTTACTTACGGGTACCGTCAAATCTGGTGGCAATGGTGTCCAAAAAGGTGTTTTGGGGTGCCAGCAGACCCTTCATCACTGGCATTTTGACCTGAAAGCACTGGCAGCTCCTATAGAGTTAATCCATCCCTGGAGAAGCAAGTATCTGCTGTGGAGGTGGGCTGTTGACTACCGTTGTCTTATGCCAACAGTAGAAGTACCGTTTTAAGGAAAAGACGTCCTGCTTCCTGCCTGAAAAGCACTCAGAATGCAGTGTGTTTACTTTATGTCCAGGTGCAGGTCTCTACCATCCACGTGTGATGAAGTCCCTCAGCAGACATAAGGTGCTGTAGGGACTATGGAAGCCATCAAAGAAAGTGGCAGAAACTTGTGCTCAGAAGAGGAGAAAGTCCATTCATCTGCCATCTCTGGTACTGTATGAGTGTTCCTCTTGCCCCCCCGTCTCTCTCCCTCCCACCCTCCCTCTCCCTCCAGTTGGTAGAGTGGAGCGCAGCGAAGCAGTCGAGCCTTCTCAAGCTTTCTCTCTCTGCCTCCACCCGCCGTCTGCCTCCCTGCTCTGGATTTCATCCCCTTGTGCTCCTCTAGTTCTCAGCCAATCAGGAGCATTCACACTCTTACTGTCATCTAGAGAAATGTATGCTCACGTCGGTGATGCTAAAATGCGGGGGGGGGGGGGGGCTACACTCCTACAACTATTCACAGATGTGTGCTTTATTGGAAAATCTATCTTTTGATGAACCTGTTATGGCTACTCAGGAGCTGCAGCTAGTAGAAAAATCTGAATTCTTTTGCTAAAAATATTACAACTATCACAATTTTTTTGTTAAAAATATTGCTGGTTTTCATTATTTTGCCAAGACAATACATAATAAATCCTAAATGTTGAACGTTCCTTTTTTTGTGCTTTTCCTGAAGAATACTTTTTTGAATTAAAAAAAGTGTTAAAATGTTTACACAGAATAAAAGGATATGTGAGATAGTGGAAAAACAAACTTGCAGACAAGCAAATAAGCAAACACACATAAATGGAATTTAATCTGAAAACTTAAACCCTGTTTTATTCCATTGCATTAAATTAAACAAATGATTTTTCCATTGTAATCAGTTGTAATGCTGTATGAGGACCACATACTCGAAATAATATGCTAAACAAGCAAACAGGCTGGTTTGTTAAGAAACACAACAGACGAAAACCAGAGACAGACGGAGAGAAAAAATGGCAACTCACACAAGACAAATGGATGCGAGTTGCAGCTAAGGAGCAGTGGAGAGCAAGGAGATGAGAGTCTGTAGAGGAATCTCACATGGCGGAAGCTGGTGCAGAAAACAGAGGCAACACTCCCTCATGGCTGAGAAAGGGAGGGAGCAAGAGAACAGAATTCCTCAACAATGAGGATCAGGATTATTGTGCTGCCTCCCTGTAATGAGGCCATATGTGTTTGTCATAGGTAAGGGAATGGTGCCATTACAGCTCCTGCTGGGGACAATCTGTTGTGCATTGAAACACCCAATCTGCATTTAAAGTGACTGGGTGGTCCTGGCAAGTAAGCTAAATGGAGTTGTGCAAAGGGTGCAGGGTGACTCAGGGCTGCATCACGAGCTCTCTGACCCCCCGTTCCTGCTCTGCACATCAGCACAGAGAAGCAAAGCAAAACAGGACATCTCTACAGCCCTGTTGAATTCAGACCAAATTTGAGCTGGTGCGCTGATGAGGATGTGGTCCTTGGTGCTCAGAGATGGATCACGGTGGAGCCAGAATGCCCGGACAGTCATAGCAAATGACAAGTTACATGATGCTTTTCTGAATGGAGACACTCAGGGCTGTTGTACTTTCTAAAAGCCAGAATCAGCAGCCGTGGAAGGAAAGAAATCGTGCTCCACTACTGTAACTGACAAACAGTAGAGGGTTGATATTAAAACACCTGGGCAGACCCAGAGGAAGGTTACATTTACAGGTGGGGCAATAACAGGTATGTAGTTCTCTCGCAATGTGGCCTCATTTCAATTCACCCCCGCTCATTTACCTTTTCTTGTGTTTAACCACCAAATTCATTAGCTAGCTAAGAAATGTGTGTGTGTTGACCCATCTGGTAGGACAGTTGCCCCCAACTGTCATGCAGCCTGGCCTCAATAGCGTTAAATGTTACCACACTGTTGCAGATGAATAACATCAGCCTGTGCCTGTGAATGATAAAAAATAGACATGGTGTTGAAGATTTTTTTTAATCTGTACAGACCAAATCTGACAGCATGCAGAGTATCTCCTGAAGGAGTCATTTTACTGAATATTATAGCTGGTCTAATAACAGACTTTGTACTTTGCAAAAAATATAGGTACTTGGGCAAAATCAAGATGGAAATTTAAATTGTATATTTATGATCATAAAGCAATAATGATGTTTCAGCTGTACAATAATGGAAAGACCTCAGAGTATAAGTGACTTCTGTATGGCTTTCAATGGTGAGTTCGTTATTGAGATAGGCGCCATCCATTTTGCCACTTTATTAACTTCAGCCTTTTACCTTTTACCAATGCAGGGCGTCTTGACATAATATACAGTATTCAGAAGAATAAAACTTTAATCTGGTCATTTGTGCTTCAAGTGAATGTTGATCAATCACCCTCTTGTTTGTTTACCTTGTGGTTCATGGCACCCTTTATAAGCTCAAGTCAAAAGCGTCAATACTCTTTCTATGATATTTGGTTATTGTCCAGCAGTCACAAAGAGTTACAGAAAATACCACATTCATGATGTTCAACATGTTTTATTGTCCATATGCCACATATGCATTGGTAATGCTTACTAAAATTCATGTAACCATATAAAAAAACAAGTAATGGAGAATAGATGAACAACAGTGTAACAGTCCGTTATACATCTGGAGTGTGAAAATCAAAGGTTGTGCTTCCTACAGTCTTGAATCCACAGTTGTTTTCTTCCAGTACATCATACAGTATTGTGCAAAAGTCTTAGGCTTTTATATAGGTGGTAACTGTATATCTGTCTAAAAGTCAGAATATATAGAATAAACAGTAAAACAAGTAAAAAGTAAAAGCATTCCTTCGGTTCTCCTAAATGTTATTGATATCTGGTTGGATGGCTTAAAGAACACAGCTTTTGTTCCCAAATCCTTCTACAAGAATATCTAAGCCATTCAATGTATTTGTTAAATTTTACCACCAGCTCACATAATTAGTTTACTTCATTTTTTAATGTGTTATGAGATATTGATTAACCAAACAAAGGGCACTCATAGTTGAGATCAAAATATACATATTGTTATATTTAATGGCAAAGGCAAATTCTGGGATGACCTCATGATATGTCTTAAAATATATTGACACAGTTTGCAGGCATAAAGTCATGGTCATGCCAAGCTAGCCACACCCATCTCCTGCCACAAGCCAGTCACACCCAGCGCACACTCATTCCTCAACTCCTGAATATTGAGCCCAGCTGTGTGCAATTTAAAATCCTTTAAGTCACATACATTTTCCTTGCCTCAATGCGAGGTATTGCATTTCCCAACCTGAGTGGTTCATTATCACTGAGTTGGCCTGTGAATGACCTCTGCTAGTTCTCCATTTTCTCCTTTTGCCTATCATTTTAGATTTGTTTGCTATGCTGATTGCCTTGTTCTGGATTTTGATTGTTTGACCATGACTATGTTTTGGATGTCACTCCTTTTTTTGGAAATCATTTATGTTCTAGTTTTGATCCTGCCTGCTTTGACTATGATTAAAGATTTGGGTTTGTAGTATTGAAGAGCAGATAGTGGACTGCAAGTACGCAGTGTTGAGATGGAACCATGTGAAAGTGTGTTTTCAAAAGACAGTGAAGTTCTGCGCAAAAAAAAGGAAACACCTAAGCCTCCAAACACTAAAAAACTATTGTTTCTGAACAAAAATTCTTGATCTTTCCCTTCCCACATAGTATATGCTAAATAATGCAAAATGCATCCTGTAAGCACAAGCATTGTTCCTTATTCTACATTCAGTTTGCAGAAGCAGCTTTATTGTCACCTCTGTCCAATTTCACATCCTCCTACCCAGCTAAAAACACTCATATGCTCCAAACTGCCCATTCACAATTGTCTGTCACCATTGTTATATAATATTATAAGATGCACATGACAGAACCATTACAATTATCAAGCAGGAATAAATAGGTGTAGAAAACAATAAAATGTTTTTAAATTATTGCCATTGGGCACATGCAGGTTCAAACCCACATACTCAAACACCTGCTTACAATAGATCCCAGTCTATCCAATAGACCACAGAGACTAGCAACACTTCATGGCCTGCATTGAGATTAATTGTTCTTTATTGTATGTTTCGTTGTTTCACCTTTTGACCAATAGATGTCCCCAGTGTTCACTTGAAGTTTGGGGTATGGATCTATTTTTTGACACAGTCAGAAAGCCTTGGCATTTCAGCAAAGTTTCATCTTGCCATCACTAGGAAAGACACAGACTTAAGTGCCCAGGGACTCAGGTAGAGCACATGAGGGCAATCAGGATAAGGGTAATTGGAAAACACGTGAAAATGAGGCAACATGATGGGCACACACGAAACCCCAGTCAGTACTCAGAGGACCCAGAGAGCTTGTGAAGACATGAAAAATAACCTTGCTGAACTCCATTGTCAATCTGGAAACACTGCATTTCTCCATATCCTGTCCTGACTGTAGCTCCTTGTCCAATAGAGCAATTCGTCATTGGCACAAGGAGTTGGGTAAGCCCTCCTTTACTTTATTTAATTATCCAACATGCATAAGAAATTATGTTTGTTGTTTCTCAGCTTTTCTTAAATACATCTTATACATTTGACATTTTTTTCTAGGTAGCACTTTAATCTATGTAAAATCGTCCTTAGGATAATCTTACTGGCAGGTGACATGAGACATTGTCATTTGCACACTGTCCAGGCCTACTTTCTTTGGCAATGGCATATAAACCAACCTCTTCCAATCTGTAAGCCATTGAGTTCTTTTCCAAGTTTGTTGGCATTATTTCTTAACACTTTGACTTATTCTTCTTCAGTTGCTTGTGATATTTGTGGAATGCAATCTTTCCCCATGACCTTTTACTTTGGCAGTGATCGCAGTGCTATTCTGACCTTTTCTTGCATTGCTGAAGGTTCTTCCATGTATCTGACCTCATTAAACATATCTTGGTTGTTGATGTCTTTGCTATAGATGTCTTCTGTATATTCCTTTTATGTCTGCCTGATCTTCATTCCATCGGTAATTATTTGCCCATTGACGTCCTTCAGCGTACTGGCTTAAGGTTGGGATTTACTTTATATCTGATAGATCTTCAGAAGAACAGACTTAGCTTTTCTATGTTTATTTCCTTCTTCAAGTATTTGTACATGTTTTTGTAATATTGGTATTCATTTTTCTTACTAGCATTTCAGATTGTGATTCAATACTTTTAACAGATTTATTGTAAATTGTGTGTGTATGTTCCTGGTAATCATTTAATGGTGAGGGAAATGTTTCTTCTATTGCTGGTGTTATTAAAGCTCATCTTTTGTTGCCTTATAGCCTGGATCCTGCCAGGGGATGAAGCTAATTGGTGCCAAAAAGAAAGATTAGGTAACTGTTCTGAAAGCTTTACACACACTCATTGGCACCTTGATTTCTCCTTCCTCCCATATATAATTGGCGCTGTGCCAAAAGACTGATTTATCGCTGTCTGCTCCAACACTGTATTCGCCCGGTGTCATGTTTATGAAGCTTGATCCACAAATAGAACCCAATGCAACCTCATACAGCTTTCAGTCAGGTTCACAAGTACACATCTACATTTTACTATAATGGTGACAAAACTGGTTTAGTTTGGTTTGGTGTTTGGTGCTGATACTGGTGAAAATTCAAAAACCATTTCTCCATTTGTTCCCATGACAGCTTGCAGCTCACAGGAAATGTGGAAATCAAACAATGAAAAGTATGGAAAACAACATTTAAATGATATACTAACTGACCAGTCAAGAAATTTCCATCCATACTTTTGACAATGCTGTTGGGAGGTATTACTGGATTTTAACTCACTTGGTTTCCAAATGAACATAGATGCCACAGCCACAGTAGCACTTAAGCACAAGGGTGTTTATTGCATGCTCAAAGTGAATTCAAGTGCTTTAATAATCATATATATGTAAAAAATCTATTTCTCACCTGCCGGGGTGGTATGTGTGTGTACATATATCTTCCTCAAGCTTGGGTCCTCTACCAGATTCATTGGAGCTTGAAGGTTCTTCTGCACGGTATCTTAGCTGTTCCTAGGACTGTGCTCTTCTGGACAGTCTTCAGATGTTGTTCCCAGGATCTGCTGGAGCCACTCTCCCAATTTGGGGGTCACAGCCCCAAGTGCTCCTGCTACCACTGGGACCACTCTGGACTTCATTTTTCACATTCATTCCACTTCTTCTGTCAGCCTCTGGTACTTCTTGATCTTCTTCATGCTTCTTCTTTCCGATATAGCTATCAATTGGAATTGCTACATCTATTATGATAGCCTTCCTTTCTTCCTTATCGACCACCACTATATCTGGTTGGTTGACCTGCAACTGTTTTTCTGTCTGGAACTGGAAGTCCCACAGGACCTTAGCTCTGCTCTTTTCAACCACCGTAACTGGTACCTCCCATTGGGACTTGGGGACTTTCGGTCCGTATTATGCATAGATGTTCCTGCACTATCCCACCCACTTTTTATGCCTCTCAGTGTATGCCACACCAGCTTACGTCTTTCAGCCTTGTTACTATGTGCTGGATTCTTTCAGGGGCATCTTTGCACAGTCGGCACCTTGGGTCATGTCTGCTGTGGTAGATCCTTGCCTCTATGAATCTACTATTTAGAGCTTGTTCTTGTGCTGCCATGATCAGAGCCTCTGTGCTGTCCATCAAATCAGCCTTTTTCAAACACCAGTAAGATTTCATGATATCAGCCAGTCCCTCATATACTGACTTGTGTGCCTGTTCAATTTAGCAGCTATGATGTCTGAGATGAGCTTCCATGCTGTGGAGAGGCAGGTTGTTGGGCGGTAGTAGGAAGGTATTGTACCCTTATGAGAATCCTTCATGATCAGGATTGTCTCTCTCTGTGTTAGCCAGTCTGGGTAAGACCCTGATGTTAGCAGCTCATTCATTTGTGCTGTCAGACGTTCATGGAGTACAATAAACTTCCTGAGCCAGTAGGTGTGAATCATGTCAGGTCCTGGTGTTGTCCAGCACTTCATACATAAGACTCGCTGTTGGATATCTGCCCTTGTGATAATGACAGGTTCTTGCTCTGTGGTTGCCGTGGTCTATTTGTAGATCTCTAAGCCAATGGGCATTGATGTTGTGTAATACCTCCTTCTCCTATGTACCTTTCCAGTATTGATCAGCTCAGCATTGGGTGGGTCTGTTCTGGTGCTATATATATGAACAAATTACAGTTAGGCTCACAAAAGACACAAGCAGAAAAACCTGAAACTTGGCAGTCCCTACTATTGAACAACCCCACAGTCCTCACCCACCCCCCAAATGATACCCTTGGTGGCTTCATATTCTAGAATGTATCATTACATGAATTGTGTCACAGTTCCTGCTCCCGCCATTAGGGTTTACCAATTGCCCTGTCCGGAAACTCCTAGTTTTTTGATCTAGAGACCATTTAGGGGCGACTGTCCTGAGTTTTGGTGCTCATTCATTGTATTGTCAGTCCTCTGTCCTGTCTTGCTCCTGAGAATAAAGGTTCTATGTCCTGTCACTCTGCGTTCTGTGAGTTCCTCTCTGCTCTCAGATCCTCGGCCTTCTATTCTATCATTCATCCCTCCATCCTCCCATTAGAACCCATTGATTTTACTTCTTATTCATCTTTTAAGCTAGAGTCACAAAACTTGGTATATGTATTCTACAGCAAAAGCACAGCACTGGACTACTTTCATACTGATGGCACTCATCCCTTACACTTCTATTCTTTCATTCATCCTTCCATAACTAATGCAACCAGCAATCGCACGCATTTTCTCCAGGAAATGCCCTCTCTAGTTTTTTTTTTTTTTTTTCTTCCCACGTTTTTGGCACTTAAGTCCTCCTGCAGTTTTTGTACTAAAAACTTTGTTCCAATTGTAAAATGTTCGGCTTATTGAGAAGAAGGGTGCTTGTATTTTTGTCTTTAATATTCCACCTGCATCCCTCTTTTTTATCCCTCTTTCCATTCATTTTTTCCATAGACTTTGAATGGGAAATTTTTCAAACTGCTCCCATATGGTCAATTTTCAAAATAATACCTCCAAACTTACTACACATATTCTGGGCAATACTACCAAGCCCTCCACCTCTTTCTATATACCTCTGTCACTTCTTCTTTCTTTCTTTTTCATCCCTCTATCCTCTATCCATGCATTCTACAGCAAAAGTACAGTACAGCACTTAACTGCTTTCAAACTGATGGCACTCATCCCCCACCCTTCTGTTCTTTCATTCATCCCTCCGTCCTTCTATACCATTTAATGCAACCAGCAATCGCATACATTTTCTCCAGGAAATGCCCTCTTTAACATCTAATAGAGAATCTTTAATCTTTGACAGATGAGGCAATTCACCAGGTTCAACTGATATGTTTAGTTGTGTGCCATCGGCATAGGAGTGGAAATCAATACCATATTTTCTAATTATGTCACCAAGTGGCAGCATATAAGGTTTGATCAGCAGCGGGCCCAACATAGATCCTTGTGGAACACTATACCTAACTCTAGTATAATCAGAGGATTCATTTTTGACATGAACAAACTGGTAGCAGTCAGTGAGATAGGACCATAGCCAGGACAGAGCCTGCCCTGTAATACCAACTAGAGATTCTAGTCGGTCTAAAAGAATGTCATGGTCAATAGAATCAAATGCTGCACTAAGATCTAAGAGCACCAGTAAAGAAAGACAACCACGATCAGAGGCCATGAGTAGGTCATTTGTCACTTTCACTAATGCAGTTTCAGTACTGTGATACTGTCAACACCCAGATTGAAATACTTCATTTATGATATCTCTCTGTAGGAACAAGTACAATTGTTTTGCTATTATTTTCTCCAAGATTTTAGAGAAGAAAGGACAGTTTGAGATAGGCCAATAATTTGCTAAGTTGCTAGGATCAAGCTTAGATTTCTTAAGAACAGGCTTGACAACAGCTACTTGATCAGCTGAGAAATGAAGTTGGTGCCTTAGCCAGTGATAATCTCCTTTAGGATGGCCACTCTGGAAAACAGCTGAACAAATGCACTGATTACCTTAGGGGTGGTAATGGATTGCAAAGGAAACACTTCAAGAACCTGGGGCCACAATTTAGATAACAAGGATGTACTGGTACCCCGAACTGCTCTTTTCCAGGGGTCCCACAATATACATGGCAATCCACTGAAAATGAGTAGTGACTACAGGCAATGGACAGAGAGGAGCTTGGTCTGTTTGGCGAGCAGCACCAGTCTGCCATATTGGGCAGGTGGCACAATATGTTTTGACATCAGACTAGTGAGACTGGTGAGAACTGACTCTCATGTATGTGCTCTAGTGTACCAAATGTCTTGAACATGGTATGGTGTGGGCTAAGTGTAAACCTACGGGGCGACAACAGGTTGGTACAACCAAGCATCTGCCATTGTCATCATCTCTCACATAGAGAATATTATTTACAACGCAATAGTTTTCCGCTAAGTGCGTATCTTTTCCCCCACTAGCTGACTCAAGCAGTGGTTTTAGCGTCACGTCAGCAGCTTGAAAAGCATCAATATCATCAGGCCCGTTCCAACTCGCTCCTTCAGGTTCATAAACATTGTCAGTTTTTACAGTTGTACCAAGGTATTTCTCCAGCCAGTGTTGTTGGCGTGTTTTTCTAGGCCCTTTGCTTTCTCCCTGACACAGACTGCCACACAAGTCCAGGAATGGTTGCAACCCTGCTTTGGCATGAGCAGGAGTTATAACATGACTTGATAAATGTTCAGTATTGATGACCATGTGGTTGGCTGTGTTATAATCAGTACACTTTTTGTCCTGCAAATGCATTAAAACAGGCATATCTCTCTCTAAAAGAATGCCAGTTGGCAATGTATCAACAACTCCAACATTCAGTCAAAGCAAGACATCTTTGACCTCAACAGTAACCTCCAATTCAATTCAATTTTATTTATATAGCACTTTTAACACGAAGCACGGTCACAAAGTGCTTTACATAGTCCCGGGCCCACAGTCCCCAGAGAGAAAGCCAAAGGCAACAGTGGCAAGGAAAAACTCCCTCAAGAGGAAGAAACCTTGGGAGGAGCCAGACTCAAAGGGGAA
>JAACJT020000075.1:10779706-10813889 GCA_009936485.2 Gymnarchus niloticus | reverse complement strand
GTTTTTCCTTGCCACTGTCACCTTTGGCTTACTCTCTGGGGACTGTGGGCCCGGGACTATGTAAAGCGCTTTGTGACTGTGCTTCGGGTTAAAAGCGCTATATAAATAAAATTGAATTGAATGTCTACAAAAGAACGACCAAACACTGTCTGCCATGAGTTTGCGGAATTTCTAGGGAACCTGAAATCAGATATGAAAAAAACAACATGCTATCATCTACATGTAGAAACTCTAAAAGAACCACAAACGCTTATATTTTTGATCACGCTCGCCCACTTTTAAAAATGCAGAATATCTAGGAAATTTACACAGTATTTACTCAGTAGACTGGTTGCCCTATAGGTAACCCTTGAAAGACTCTTCTGTTTCAACTCTGGACCAATAATAACAGAAAATGATACTTCATTCATGCACGGCAAGCTAAATACCATTTCCTGTTAAGAATAACATCCTCCTGAGAAAAGCAATCATGAAACACATCTCATTCATTTGCTAATTAAGGCAGGTGGGATTTTATGCAGCGTGACCACAGAACCTAAGTGATCTTGGCTACTTGAGGATGCCCTTGAGAATGACAAACTCCCTAATTTGCTGTGAGAGAAGCCCAGTTATCTGGGGAGTGGCGTGTCAGCTGAGAATTTTATGGAGAGCGGAATGAAATATGCCATTCCGATTAAAGTGGAGCATATGGGATATGATGGGCAGCCAGAACGTCTTCTGGACCAATATTTCAGGACCCCTAGTCGGCATGTGAAAAGACCCATATCTGACCAGGGGACCTGCACTCAATGGTAAACTCAGGTTCTTTCACTATGCATAAACAGTATTCTTCAAATAGCCAAGAGCTATTAGGCCCCCTCCTAATGAACTAATAAACAGTGGAAAGTGGTTTTACTATGTACATTAAAAGTATATAGGGTGATAAGGTTGAGGAGGTTAAGTGACTGGTGATTCATGGTGCAGCATCCAACCATTTCCCATAACCTCATATTCAGTTCCAAGGTAAAGTGAGCCTGGAGCTTGTCCAAAGATTCAAAGGGCACAAAGTAGTGGAGTCCCTCAACAGGACGTAAGTCCATCATAGGGCACGCACTCACAATTAAGAGACACTAATCCACTTAAACTGCAGAGCGGAACCAGTTTACCTGAAGGAAACACACAAGAATGCAAGGAGTACATGCAAGTTCCACAAACACAGAGCAGAGCAGTAATCAAACTCACAACTATGGAGATGTGATTGCATAGTACCAAACAGACCTCACATATACCGCATAATTCAGTATGCAACACAGTTGAGAAAGTTCAGCACCAGTGAAAAAGAAGTGGTAAAAAGCTTATAGAAAGAACATTATTACAGGGGGAATTTACTGAACATACCTTTGCACAGTACTTTAGAAGTGCTAATTATGGTATATAATTGTCTATAACTGTAAAAGCCCAATTGCCACATACCTGAATGAGTTGTGAAATTATTCATAGGCATAGCACAGAACTAACAAGCTTAACTCTTTTGGCTGTGTGTCCATCTCACAAAAATCAATATTAATCAATAAATGGAAGCAACTTCACTGAGAGCCATTCAGTATGTAATCTCATTTCCTGGCTTTGAGGAAACCCTTGAGAACTCAAGTGAAAAAACATACACTTTTATCGAAGACCTTTTCTCCCCTGCACTTAACTATTTTTAGCAGTATTACACAATCTGTCAACAGCAAAAAACAGAGACAAATGTAATAATGTAGCCCGCACAAAAACCCTAAATCTCTGAAGAGCATTTCAACACATTCAAATAGTTTGTCAGCATCTGCGTTGCAAAGAGCGTACCTACTTAAAAAACACCCTCAGAAAAAAAGACATCTGATAACAGCTGAAAGGAAGTCTTTAAGAATGCAGAGAAAGGATGCAGTTCAGGGAGGATGTTTAGCGCATACCTTGCTAGCCAATATGTGAAATTTCCTCAAAAATAGAGCTACTTCAAACTGTAAGCAGTTGTTTTTCTCTGTGTCAGCTGGTGCTTCAAGTCCTTATGTGACATCCCACCTCTGACAACACAGCTAATGTAAGTCTAGGCATGGGGGGTTGATGATTGTACATTCATGTATATAGTTATAACAATAAACTAACTATGCAGTCCTGACACAGAGTAACTAACTATCCATCTTCTGCCCACTTAACCAGTACAGGGTTCCGGGGAAGGGGGGAGGTGGGGTGTGCTCAGGCCTGTCTCAAAAAATAAATAAATAAAATGAGGCACAAGGTAGAGGAATACCCTGGACTGGACGCCAGTCAATTTCAGGGCACAAACACACACACAGGGTTAAACACTACAGGCAATTTTGGGATGCTATTTTCCTAACTACATTTCTTTGGACTTATGGGAGGGACAACAGAGTATGCAAATGTACATGTGAAGAGACCTGGAATCAGTGAGATTGGCAAGATTTTGCGTTTCCTTCATATTTTCAGTTCAAACACATTACTGAAAGGACTGGTTACACAGTTTTAATGCACGTAATCAAAATAGTGTATCTATTTTTTTCTCTTTTTTCATATGTTAATTATTTCAGTTACTTCTTCGAGATTGTTTTGGTAGCTTAGCCATTGAGAAAAAATGAGGAAATCAGCAGAATTAACGTTATGCTCACCCCAGAGAATCAAAGCTTAGACAGACATGATCTATCAGTTGCTCACCTGCCCGCTGAGACTGCATGAGCCTGGCATAAACACTATCGGCAGATTCAATCAGCATCCGGCTGGTCTGGATCATCTGCATAAGAGAGTCAAGGACAGGAAGTCACACACATCAGCTACTTCCTTAGCCGCAGTGACCATGCATCCTGCCCTTTACAAAGGCTGACTGGGACAATAGAAAACACTTCCTGGAAAATAACACAACCAGACTGGACTCCTTAAATGACCTAAAAAGCACGCACAGCTGTTTAGGTCTACCAGTATGTTCCTCAGTCGTAACCCTTTCAGAACATTATATTAGTTAATTGGTTAACAATGAACACAGCACAGTTTGCACCTGTCGGCCCCAGGGATTTTATAGTAAATTCCACTTTTTGTTACGTGTTCTATATATTGCATTTCATTGCACAAGTTTTATCTGTTATATATTTAAATATCCTTCTTATTATTTTCCTTTTTTATATCATTTTTAAACAAATACTTTCCTATTCCAGCTTATAATATCTGCATCATCATTTCTCCACTAACCGAGATGACAATGAAGAAGAAATTATCTTCATATTTGCCTATGTTATTTCGCAGTCAATTCCCCAGTCCAAGGTCCTGATTCTAGTGGAGAAAAAATGAATAAACACACAACCTAGTTTGTTGCTGTTTGCTTTAGTGGCTGGATGGTGTGCGATTGGGACCACCAGCTCTGTCTGCTGGCTGCTGCTGACCCAGCTTCCTTCCTCTGCCCACTGATGACAGCCTTGCGCTCCATGGGGACCATTGGCTTTGATCTAATTAAGTTTTGCACAATTAACTAAAACTAAGTTTTACAGGCCACTACTAGGAAGTCAATTAATCTTATATGGAGGAAATTACCAAAGAATAGTGTCTTTGTTTGGTGGAAAGAAACGGGAAGTTGGAACAGGAAGTAGGAATTTCTCATCTTTCCCTAATGTTATTTTATGTCTCTTTGGAATTCACCTTCCTATCCAGCCCAACCAGATTTAGCTTCAGACAAAATCTCAGGCCTCATTTGTGTTAAATTGAGCTGACAGTGTGTTTCATTCTGTATTGATGCACATCAGGCAAAATGGTTTTCACCAAACAATGTTGTAGGGTGATTATGGTTTGGAGAAACTGAACCCATATCCAAATAATTACAGACAGAATACACCGGACTAAGTCTGTAGCCAGGCATGCTGAAGGATTTTTTGTGTACACATGGACATCCTCTTAATGTTACGTTAAAAAGCATATATTCGTAAAAGGTAAAATGTCTTGAATGTACATATATCCAGGGGCACAGCCAGAGCATTTACATAGGGGTGGCCAGGGTAGACACGTTGGCTTTACTGAGGTGGCAATGTGCAACTGGAGCGTGGAACTAGAAATTTGTGTGGGGTGGGGTGGGGTGGACAATGAGCAGTTTTTGATGCAGTGAAATATGTGACACGGTGCTTTACTTTTCTGGGTTTAGTAAACTTTATTTCTTTTACTGTGGTGGGCTATGGGGTGGCCATACGTCTCACTAGGGTGGCAGTGGTCACCCCTGGCCACCCATTGGCTATGCCCCTGCATATATTAACAGACATGTGGCCATGGATATAATATACTTATAAATAGGTACACATTAATATAAAAGGGATAAACAACATTATGAAAACATGACCTGAAAAAGGAAATTAGCTAATATATCTAAATCATAGTGACAAACATATCTACAATGGTGAGCCATATTTCGTTGAATGCCGATTAACAGTATGTATCAGCATCATATAAGATCTGACAACCAGCTCTTTCATATGAGTTTTCAAAGCAAAATGAGGAAATGATAGAGTTTGAGAGAGGCGAAGAGTCGAGGCCTGGATGTCAGGTGCTTTGGTCCGAAAATCTGCAAAAATTCTTAATGCGTCCAGGGGAACAGTCTCAAAAATCATAACAGCATGCAGCCAACATAGGCAACACACTGGCACAGAGGCATAGTGGCTGCAAGTTGAAGCTCACAGTCAGGAATAGACAGATACTTAATTGGAAAGCTGCTATACACCGCAAAATTCAAAAATGACGACAGACCTGAATCACTATCACAGTGACTCAGTCTCAACAAAAACAGAATGCTGTGATCTTCACAAGGCTGGAACTTTTGACTGGGCTCCCATTCAAAAAAACATTTATATCCCAGGTAAATGAGCTAAGTCACATTACCTGGTGTAAGGAGCACAAAGTTTGGCCCCTTGGGCAATGGTCAAAAGTAATGTGGTCTTCTTCCTACATATGGGTGGGTTTATGCTTAGAGAAATCCAGAGGAACCAACTATGTCTGCTAGTATCCATCTGTCATCTTGTGGGAGTCATGGGGTTTCATAATGTGACTGCATATTTGTATAATGGTCATTTTACAGGACCAGATGTATCTAATCATAATGATGCTCCCATATCCCATACACACTACTCAGTACACTTAAGAGTAGTTTCATGAACCCCATGATGAAGTTAAATGTTTACCATGGGCTCACTAATCATCAGATGTAAACATCACCTTTATGTTCAGGAGAACAAAGTGCTAAGTAAATTTGTACCTCATTCATCCCTAAAAAACTTGATGCTTTTCTTCTTGGGAAATGGTCCAACATCCCACAACACATAATACAAACATTCCAAGGACTGGAGGATAAGAATTTATCTGGTCTTCATCTTATGAATCTTATTAAAATCTAACAATTTCATTTTTTTTATCTGCACACCAAAATTTAACAGTAAAATGAACACTGTTAAAATCTGTCTTCTAAATGTTAATTCCTAATCATGGTCACAGGGTGAGCTAGCAGCCTATCTCAGGCAGTGTAGTACACAAGGCTGGGGTACACCCTGGATGGGATGCCAGTGTATTGCGCTATAAATTTTATAATTTACAAAAGTAATGACACCAATACAATCTAGACTGAGTAGATTATACTGTTATATTATTTTTTTCACAGAGTGGTGCCACCTGGTAATACCCTCTCCACATGAGAAGTCTTACTATAGACAATTCTCATGTGTGGTCCCTCGATGACGGAATGACCGGCCCATCTACATCTGATCAGGAAACTCCCGTTTGACCTTTGAGAAATGCCTCCTGACTCACCTCTTGCAGGAACACCTCTAGCACATCCAACAAAAGAAAGCCTCTTGTCTCGAGCTTCCTCTTGTTCCTGCACTCAAGAACCTTGGTTGTTGCTGTAAATCACTTCAGTCGGGTTTTCCTCACTTGTTGTTTAGCTCTTAATCCAGTGCTACCCTGCAGTTTGTCACTGCACATTCAACGGAGGCTTAGCCTAGCTGCACCTCAGGTAGCTCCTTTACTGCTGTATGCTATGATGTACACTATACGGACAAAAGTATTGGGCCACCTGCCTGCGCAATATCTCATTCAAAAACCAAGGGTATAAATAAGAAGTTGGTCCTCCTTTGCCTCCACTCTTTAGGAAAGGCTTTACACTAGATTTTTGAATATCGTTGGTGGGATTTTCTGCCGTTCAGCCATAACAGGATCAGTGAGGTTGAGGATTGATATTGGGTCATAAGGTCCCTTTCTGTTTGTGTGACCTATGACATCACAACTGAACTCTTGTTTATAGAAGTTTCCACATCACAATCACTTACTTGCAGTTAACCAAGACAGAAATTTGATACTAACTTGTTGGGAAGGTGGCATCTTATGATGGTGCAACGTTCAAAGTCACTAATCTCTTCAGTATGACCCATTTTGCCACTAGTGTTTGTTGCTGGATATTGCATAGCTATATGTTTAATTATACACTTGTCTCAACAATGACTATGGCTTAATTACACAAGTCCAAAAGTATGTGAACCCCCCTATTAACTGGTGGCCCAACATTTTATAGTGTATCTGTCTCACAGTCCATCACTTTGGACAAAAGCACCTGCCAAATAGATAACATGTAAGGTGGGATACCAACCTTAAATGGTTTGTTCAACAACATTATTTTCTGAAAACTTTTCAGATTCATCATTTTTTATATTTAGTTCTACTTGTGTAAAAAACTGAAGTCTGGGAAACTTTCCGTTGGCTGGTCAGATGGCCTGAAGCTATACCAGAGCCAATGTTTAAAATTTGCTCTGCTGTTAAAATGACCACCTGGAAAAATATTCATTGACTGGTCATCAGACCAGCTAGTATGGAATTTGGGGGTGGGTCACAGAGGAAGAGCAGGTAAAAACCAAGCAAATGCATGACTCACCGTGTCATAAGCAGTGAGAACCTTCCTCAGCAGCTCTGGGACAGGACCACGGGCCTCCATGGCGGGGTAGGCCTCGTCGAGGTCCACCATGACCTGCAGGGAATTCTCGCTGTTCAGCAACCAAGTAGACACCGTTAGAATGCACTGCTTCATGTTGGCGGCTGGCGTCAACCCGCACAATTCCTTGAAGGACACCATGGCATTCTTTAAGAAAAAGAGAGATAGTGCAGGAATTCAGAAGCAGTGCATGATCAGACTTGAAGCTGTGGATGACAAGGTGAGCTTTATGTGACAAATGTGGCAGGAGCCAAAGGTCTGAATGCCAGGGTAACATGATGAAGGATGTGTCACACTTGTCTGTTCTGCACTCCATTTGTCTGTCATTCTTGTGCCACTTTAGATAAATCATTATCAAACTGTGCACTCTAACAACAACCACAGCAAAATTCATGCATTGAGGCAAGGGGCTGAGCACAGTTAATAGATGTCATGGAAACTAAATCACAAATCTGGGAAAGGCAAATTTCTGGTAGCATAATTCCATCTATCCATCTTCAATAACCATTCTTCCAGGACAGGATCACAGAGAGCTGGAAGTTCTCCCAGGGAGTAATGTGATACCCTCAACAGAGTACAAGTTAATAACATCATTTCTTTTTAACATTGGTTCCTTAAGATGCATTTTTTAACGTACAAAATTGTGCTTCCAAGGTTACGTCAAAACAAAGTCCTGATTTTGGGATGAATCATACACATGATGTATAGCCTAATATTTGGAGGGATTAACACCAGGTAACCACAAAATGACATATGTCCACAGCCTGTGTCTTTCACAGCAGCAAATTCACTAGATCGTAACGTTCTCTACCTCCCAGACTGAGCCAGGCTTCCCCAAATGAAATACTCCGCACCACAGCAGAGGAGCCTAAACACAGTCCTTCTTTCAGCCTGGACACGCACAGTACCTTCCAACATCTCCAAGAGAAGGGAGGCAAAAAGAAAACAAAGAATTGATGGGCAGTGTTCTGTAGTTTTCTTTGGAAGCCCTCCCTACAGCGTGGGAAAGAGGACGGCCTCTCACAAGAAGCCCCAGCCCGACAGAAAGGCCGCATTATGTGAAAGTACCGTTTTCCAGGGCTTCAGTCTTGTGGATTAAAGGAGTCAGCTCCAAGCTGAGATGCACACGAACAGCTCTTCTGAAGAAGCTGGAGTAGCACCATGGATTTTCCCTGACCTTGGTTAAGGAATCATTTTCAGTGTTTCAGTGGAAGCACAAAGAGGTAGTGCTGGGGGTGGGTACTTGCTAGAACTTTCTCTGTTCAATGTGTATTGCTTCAAATCTCAGGACCCTTTTTTCCACAGAGAGGTTATTTTCAGCAACACCCCAAAATCATTTTGTTCTTAAGTTTTATTCCATTAGCTGGACTCTCCTGAAAAGTGAAATGCAATGCCGTTCTGGTAAATCTAAATATATTTGGGGAAAATGGTGTTAAACTTAATGACATACAATTAATGAGTGTAAATGCTGTCAGGTATCGTGGCAATAGTTTTGTGATGTATGAGAATAAGTATATCAGATTCAAGGCTGTACCTGAAACAACGGCTCAGTTAGGTCAGTTTCCATTTGCATTCTTGGTTAAACTGCACTATTATCTTGAAGCACCTTTTCTGTAACAAACATATCATGAACTGTACTGCTATCTCAATGTACTGTTGAAGACAAAAGCAATGAAGTACACAACAATAAAAATAACTACATCAGACTTGAAGCTTGCAGGGCTTCTACGATTTCAATCAGATGCCCGTGGAGTAACACGCACACCGAGATCCTTAGTTTGTTTCCTCGGGTCCCTCAGGATCAGTCTTCATGGGAGCCTCAAAACTTACTGGCTCACTGTGTAACTGCCTTACTTTGAGCACTTTGTGAAAGCTGCAAGACTACCTTGAAATAGAGTTGGCTGGAGTAAAATGCTGGATATTCATGGTTTGAGTAGACCCAATGTGAATTTTCATTTTTCATCCATCCGAAGGGTCGCCCAATTCATTTGTTTTCATTAATTTCAATTTTTCTCTTTTTGAAAAGGTTTTATTCAATCAGCCAATCAGCCAAGTTAAAGACTGTCGGACAGATACTACAGTATTAACTTTTTTCTACTTCAAAAACAACAGGCATTCTCTTGGGGTGCTGTAAGTCAATTACTGGACATGCTGAATGTGTTAGGTGAAAGCAGATCATTTGTTCAAAACATTTGGGACATAAAAATGCTTTTTCACTGATTATTATGCAATGCACATATGTGTGTGTTCTGGCCTTTGCTGGTCTTGGCTAAATTAACTGGTGTGTGCCTTTCGTAGTTTGGTGATTTATTTATAATCTATTTTTATTATATATATTATTATATATTTAATATATACTTTTTTAATTAAAAGGGTACATTAAAATGAAGTAGAAGATACAAGGATAATTACAAAATAGGCAATATGAAAAATAAATAATGACTTCCTCTGTCATTAAAATTAAAGTTTAAAATTAATCTTGTTGTAACACTGAGTCGAAACATATGTATCATTTTTAGAATTTTTGTTCTAATGTGATGCAAGCTTGGGGTGTTAAATCATTTATTAACGTGAATTATGCATTCATTTTAGATATTGATGTAATTCAATTGTAATAAATAACTAGAAGAATGCAGCTATATCACACTGCAAGGGTTCTGAAAAGCAGCAAACAAGGTTGTAATTTATCTGTGCCTGTTGAGGAATAGGGACAATCATACAGTCTGCAAAAGTGGAAACTCTGGTTACAACATATCAATGTAAAGGCATGTTATAGTTTGATGTAAGACTACAAAAAAATACATTGCCTTTGAGGTCTGAATATTCATCTCACTAATTCCAAGAGAAGTTTCTTTCTTCACAATCAACTGCTGTTTCCTGTCCATATCTATAACTGACCATTAACCTTAAAAACAGTAAATATGAGCTGCATCTGACTGAATCTGATATCCAAGCACAATGACAATGTGACCTAAAGACCAGTATAGTAGCTATTTTTAGAAACTGACTAAAAGACATGCAAAATAGAGATTCATAAACTTTACCTGTGCTAATAATTGGTTATAACATTATATGATTACAAGATAATTGCTTCAACTTGGAAGCTAGCACAAAGCTTCTGAAGACTCATAAAGTTGAGTGCACTTCTGAAAAGCAATGTTTTTTCAACCCAACGTAGAGCTACTTTCACTAGGGCGTGTGTAAGGTATTTGTTACATGATGAAACTAAAGGAAAAAACATTCCTATGGAAAGACATCAGGCGATGCACAGACACTCGTGTGCTTTACAGTAAAGTGAACAAAAAAGGAGCAGCAAGTTTAATACCTGAACGTTTTCTCTCAAGTCCGTTGCTTCTCTCAGTGGCTGCGTAGATGTCCTGAAGACCTCATCCACCACTTTGATTCCGATGGTTTTGGTGGAGGTATATTCCCTGGCTTTCCGGCCCTTCCGCACTGATAAACCCCTCTTGTGGGCCTTACCCCCACCTCGTCGATTTGTGATGGCAATGTGCACAAAGAGTGTGGTGTTGGGAAGGAACTCCCCAGTCAGGGATTGCAGGGGAACATGTCTGTATCCAGGCTGCAGGCACTCAAAGGGAATGGTGTACTGGCCAATGAACTCATCCCCAATGTAGTCGTCATCCAGCACCACGAAGCGCAGCACCGCTAACTCCGGTAGGTTGATCTGGAACTCAAAGCTCTCATCAAAAACTGGGTTGTCCCCATTTTGGGAGACAGTTTTAGTCCTCTGCTCAGCACAGTCAGCAGGGATCCCATGGATCTCTACAAAGATGTAGGGTTCTACCACATCACCCTTAGCAGCTGATCCCTTAGGCTTAGGTAAATTTTGGCCACTTATGAGCTTGATATGCAACAATTGAGCAGACACTCCAGGAAGAGAGTCCCTGGCATTAGCACTGAAATATGACACCTCCTCCCTCATGATTGCAGGCCGGAGCACGTAGCCACAGTTTCCATTTTGGCGAAACCAGCCCAAGTTGAGGTCCATCATCAGGCCAGGCGTCTGGTAATTCATGGCCACAATCTGACATCCACACTTCCAGAAGTCTTGAGGGTTCATGTTGCTGGCATCAATCCTCATGGGGCTTGGGTATACCCGAGAGAGGAACCGTTTGTTGAAGCACACAAAGTCCTCTGGGTATTCGTTAGCAAATCTGTTAGCATCAACTTCATTGAAGGAGCACATCTCCCAGTATTTCTGACACCTCTTTGACATGTCAAAGTCTCTGAAATGCACTGACTTACACAAAGTCACCAGATCAGACAGCTCCTTACACAGCCTTAGTCTTTTGCAACTCATTCCGTTGAGCTGGTCCCTCTCATCCACACCAAGTCTTCTGGTCATTTCCATTCCTTCGTCCTCATCTGTGACATCTCCTTCAGAATCTGGGTAATTGGGAGGCAGTTGCTTACTTTTAAGGAGGATCATCCTTTTCAGTTGTTCTGGACTGGGGAGGTAATGTTCTCTGGGGTCTGGGGGGTTTGTGTACAACTTGTCTCCAAGAATCTTCTTGATGTGCTGTGCCATGACCTTTTGTTGGTGAATGCTACAGTGAGTCACCAGGCAGAGGATCAGAGGGTATTCTGAGCTTTCAAAGGCATATTGGTTGATAACATCCAGGACCTTGCAGAAGGCCAGCTGGGAGGTAACCGAATTTCCCACATAGATGTGAGGCTCATTGTCAGGACCATCCCAAACCACAACCTCCAGGCTGCGACAACCCATCTTAAGTGCCCTGATGTAGCCATTAAGGTCAGAGGAGCCCCAGAAGTGATCTTCGAGAAGTGAGGCATTGTGTGAGGCATTAATATAATAGTGGGAGAGAGGTTGCGTCATATCCTGACAAACCAATTTGTGCTGAGGGTCAAATATATGGCATTCAGATGAAAGGAGGTAGTGCGTAAAGCCATCAATGGAGAGGTATCCCCGCTCCTTACCTTCTGCAGATGGCTCATATTTGTGTATGATCTCTGTGCACATCTCTTCATTCACTGCTTCCATTCCTTGCTCAACCTCTACAAAAAGCATCAAATCCTTACAATCAAGGTATTCCTTGTTGCTGGAGAATTGGACCAAGAGGAAAAAGATCTCAGGCCGGGTACACAATTCACAGTAGGCCTCGGTGAATAAGTCAATAGTTATGTCCTCCCCATACTGATCTCTAGCCTTTTGGAGCTCTTTAAACTTCAGCTCTATCTGTGATGTTTTCATCCCAGGGTTCAAGCTCCTGATTATCTGGGTGGCTTTGGAGAGGTCAATCTGCCCATTTTTCTCCATATCAGCTGCTTCAAATAATGAACTAATCCAGGAGGTCCTTAAGCTGGGCTGGCTGGGTTCAATAATATCAACTGTGTGTCTTCCGTAGGAGACCAGATAGCGAAGACCCATCACCCACGTGTTGACCATGTCTGCCGTACTGGCCACCAGGTCCAGGGACTCATAATTTTCCCCATAGATGATGGAGAAAGCACACTCCTCAGGGAACTGGTCTGAGAGGCCATTGCTGCGAAGGACTGGGGTCTTCTTCCCCAGCCGCACCTCCTTGATACTCTTGATCTCCAGCTTTGCCTTTTCAGAGTCCTTCTTGGAAGGTTCCCATCGCAGCCAACGCATATCTGGGTCCAGCAGGAAGTAACGATTGTACATACGAGAGTTGGAGCGTACCTTCTTCATCTCACAGCCCTCCATCATGAAGGCCATGCAGGCTGCTGTGCTGTTGATCTTCCGATCGTTGGGCATGGTGCTGAAAGACACAGTCTTCTTACGCACCTGTTTCTGCTTGGAGCCATCCTATGGAGACCGAATGGAAAGAGGTCACTTTACATGGCACTCAACTATAATGTTTATTCATGTACCTGTGTATCATGTATAAATAGATGGCAATTGCTTAATACACGTATCTATAATACAAGAATATAAAGGTTAATCATGGTAGAAAACACAATTGCTAAACATACCTATATAAAATATAGTACAAAATAATTAAAAAGTAAGAAACAAATTTACATTTTCCTGGTTCTTTTAACTGTACTTGTTCTATTTAAAAATTACAGCTACTTATTAACGCCAAGATTTAGAGTAATTACCCTATCCCCATTTAAAGTGGCAAGTGTGTGGCCTTGTGAAAAGGTTAAAATAGCCTAAGGGCATAATTACCCTCTAGTTGAATATCACTATGCCATATGGTGAGACACAGGGAGATATGGATGTCCTGGGCCTGACCCTGATGCCCGACCCAGTCTTCCATGGTGACCCTTCCATAATCCAGTGTCTCAGTTGTTTTGTTCCTGTTTCTGCCATGCTTACACCAAAAAGGCTCTTTGTTTTAGCTTCCTGTCTCACATCTGAATGCACCTTCTATAAACAACAGTAATATTCTGAGCTTGACTGTGTTCAAAACTGCTAATCCCCATTTGGGTTTTGATTGTAGAGATCCATGTGCCTTATAAATATGTGGCATCATGCAAACACCTCTTTTCATATGAGCTGTTATCCATAAATGAAATACTTTAAAGGGACCGAGCACAGCAATAATATTACATCTAACATTTAGCACTCTTTAACAGTGTTATGTTTATGGTCTGTTCTAAGTAATTTCTGACTGTTCTGGAAGTCTCATAAGACATAATATCAAATCAGTCACGTTCAGGTTGGCACTCCTATTCAAAGATTGCCTGTTAAAGCTTTGAAAAAGTTTTGAGGCAACTTAAAAAACCATTTTCAAATGTTAATTAACAATGGGAGAAAACACTTGATTACTGCTAAAGCTCAAGATTTCTGACAAACAATCTTACCAAATTAGGTATGATGAATATTCAGATGCATTTGTAAAGGCATGCCTCTGAAATGTGATGTGTGTGTGAACAGGCTTCTCCAGCAACTGCAACTCATACTACAAACAACACAGGAATAACCATTTAATATTGCAATGAATCTCAAACTGCATGTGGCCAGTGGCAGTTCGAAACCATTTTAAAAGGAAGGCCCGGTTGGGGCCAGTTGTTCACCTGGAAGGGCACATGCTGTATGAAAAAAAAGGAAAAACTCAAATTGCCAACAAGCTTTTTATTCCAAGTTAATGAAGTAAACTCTCATCAAGGCCAGGACTATTTTGTGGGGGTGGGCAGCACACGCCCCTCCAGCCACCTGCCTACCTGTAATTCATGATCAGCCTTATAGCTCTTCTTATAGCTCTTCTTCACAGCGCAATGTGAGGGACTGACAACAAATCACAAGAAAGACTTGAAATGAACCACTGTTCAAAAGTTTGGAGTCACTTGGGAATTTCCTTGTTTTCCATGACAACACACATGAAATGACTCTGAATAAGAAATATAGCAAAATGAATAGGAAATATAGCCATTGACGAAATTAGAAATAATGTTTTATTGAAATAATAATTGTGTCCTTCAAACTTTGCTTTTGTCAAAGAATCCTCTATTTGCAGCAGTTACAACCTTGCAGATCTTGCTCAGAAAATTGTAAAAGGGTTTTCTAATGGTAAATTAACCTTTTAAAATGACAAACCTGCATTACCAAAGACAATATTCCACTGGAACACAGGATTAATTGTTCTGATAACGAGCCTCTATACACCTATGTAGATATTCCATTAAAAAACAGCTACAATAGTCATTTACAACATTAACAATGTCTACATTGTATTTCTGATCAATTTGATGTTTTTTTTTTTAATTTTTCCCCAATTTTTCTCCCTAATTTACTTATGCCCAATTCCCACCCATCAAGTAGTCTCCCCCACCACACGGCACCACCGACCAGGGAGGGCGAAGGCTAGTCCATGCTTCCTCTGTGGCGTGTGAAGCCAGCCGACCACACCTTATTGAACTGTTGCACATGCGATGCCAGGGGGTGGCGTAACACACTCGGATTTGTTTTTTAGGAAAAAGAAAAGGAGAAATTCTGTTTCAACTGATCACAGCTCGCTTTGTTTATCCATTTAACTTTCTTGTTAGCAGGAATTCTCATGCAAATTCATCTTACATAGTACGTTATATTATTACGTGCAAGTTTGACAATTTTTGACAATTTGACATTCAAAAAGCATTTCAGTGGAAATTTTAACTGACGTCTATAAGGTAGAAGATTAAAAACAAGATCCTTCCTCAAATATAATTGCATATTGATCTTTTTGATTTTACTCTACATCTTGGATTTTTTAACTACAGCCGGTAAACTATGTGAATAGGGCATGTGCAGAGGCACGGGTACTTTGGTGGGGGTTTAATAACCATCTGATAATAAATTATTAATATTTTTCAGGAACTGTGTTCCGACGCAGTAATCCATGCTGTGAGAGAACAGCTGGCTTGACTGAAACATCACATCATGGCAGGGCAGCAAAGAAGCAGGTTTTACTTTAAAGATATTCTATCCATTCCTCATGGGCACAGTGTTAGCCTTAAGGCTACCTCAGGAAGCAGAGGGCAGAGAAAAACCACCATGTTGGGATGCTCTTTCATCTCAGTGCACACACTGGCAATTCTGGAGACCAAATTCTACTAACCGTGTGGTCTCAGATTGCAGGAGGAGAACAGGGCACCAAGTAGACATAAATACACTCAAAACGGAGGCTTGATTCGAACCCTTTACCATGCTAGGTACACAAAGCCAGTCCTACTCACTGACTCTAGGCTTGATTTTCACACTGAATTCAGGCTCATCAAAGATATATTAGGACAAGAAACTTTTATGATGAAATTTTTAAAGGTTAGCTGTGATGCTTATAAATAAATTTAGCCAGTTATTCAAGCTTTTTTGTCATTTTGACCATCCTCTGAGATTTTTGTAAAAATGAAATCTTTCCCAAAGGGAGATTTCACATTCATAATACAGGAAGAATGAAAGAAATGTTACTTTAAGTCTAATTTTCAAACAATGTTATATTTCATGCATTTCATTTGACCCAGTTCAGTTAACAGATGACACTGTATGTTTTCCACAAGTTTCACAGCATGCAGAATGGTGATATCAGCAATCCTGACATCGTGCTTCCACTGTCCACAGTGCACAAATGTGGTGGACTGGGGTCTGTCATTGCCCATAAGAGGAATGACTGCGCCATCTGCTAGCGGCCTGTCGAGATCAAGATGACGTCGCAACACCAACAAATGAAGACTAACAAGAAATGAAACTTCCTCAATTAGTTAATCACTTTTATCTCAATTACTTTAAGATTTTTTTATAACTGAAACCGATCTCAGCTGTTTTTTCAGGAATTCAGCTTTACTCTTTACTTTGGTCCTGCCAAAGCAAAGAACCAAAAGATTCTTCTAGTGTTTAGGCTATTTACCAAGATCTTCATGTCCCGGGACATCTGCATATGTTAAATTAACTTTCAATGTTATCAGTTTTTACAGAATTTGTGTTTGCATAGGTTTCCACCCATAGTCTAAAAATATACTCAAAGGTGAACCAATGTGCCATTGCCTATGTACGCGAGTTTGTCCAATGATGGCTTGGCATCCTGTCCAGGGTGACCTGCGCCGCCTGGAATAAGCTCCAGGTTCTCTGTGAACCCACACTGGATGGATGCATTTTCTTAAATGTTAACCTGCTAATGAAGAATGAGCAGTGTTTGCCAATTTTACTCTTGAATAAAGACTACATTGAAGTTTAATTTTAAAAAAAAATCAACAAATGGGATTTGTTGTGCAAAACTATAACCAAAATGACACACAACACAAACAGGTGGATGTAGTATGCAACATATATTCGCTGAAATGCTCTTTTTTTGAAATTATAGCCTAAGGCTTATGGATAAACCATATCTGAGGGGCAGATTACTTTTCCTATAAATATAGAAAAATGTCTAAGGAGTAATGCATTCCAGAATGTTTGGATTGTCACTTGTGCATTACAGTCCATATGCCATAACCAAGTTAAATGTTAGTTTAGCTACATTTGGCTTGACAGCATCCCTCTAACGTGGTCTCGTCAGTCAACTCATAGCTGTCATCAAAGCCACGTTTTCCAAAGATGTGCAGTGACTCTCTCTTCCTCGTTCCTTCAGTTTCATCCCATAACTTTGCTGTAAATAAACGTGTTCATTCCACTCACCATAATTACATCATATCAAAGTTACCTCCATCCAAGTCATCTTCATCTCTTTAATCTGCTTCACTTTTAGACTGTCCCAGATAATTTATAAAAATAAGTACTTTTGAAACAGTGGTTAAAATTGGTTTATTTTCATTCTTTTTAACTGGTACGTCTGGTTTGGCACACCATATGGGAAGAGACATAACTGTAAACCCAGAGCAGGAGGGTGTGCATATATATGTTCTGTGGCTGGATGGACAAGAAACCAGTTTTGAAGATTTCTTGTAAAATTGTTTCTATTGGCCATCTACAAGGAGACCAAAGGTGTAAGGTAGAAAACAGAAAAATGCTGCTTTTGTCTTCTCAGGATAGCACCAGTTCATTGCTTTTCAGAACTGAGCGCTAAATTAATTTACAATTATTGGGTACATGTGCTACATGATTAATGACCACAAAAGCTGACCTGAAGGCAAAAGAAGGGCTTCAGAAAACCAGATTATGCCAATTTAGCATAGCTGATCTGTCAGCCTAACATTTCAAAAGGCAAAAACTGGTTTGTGAATTTGAAAGAGAGAAGTTTTCCTTCAAATTAAGAAAAGAAAAATCTGAGACAGTAGGATTAGCTCATATAGCAGTAGTCCATACCGAAGCATTGATGTGTACAATTGAGTATTAGGGTGTCATCACCGTCTATCAAGCATCCTTTAACCCTTCGAGTGGCTAAGGAGCAAGCCCCAATCAAAGAGGCCATGAAAATTCAGATTGTGTAGCAGAGTCTTCCAGAATGATACTAATTCACCACTTGTGCATGTGACGACAGATAGTACAATATATGGCACTTTATTAAATTGTAGAAAACAGCTGCTGTGACCATTCTAAACTTTAAAAGGGAGTATTTCGTGGGGGTAGAGGGCTTAAAAGCCAAGCATTATGCACATAAAGACTTTGAAGCTCACAGCAATACCAAGGAAAACAAGAGTGCAATAACAGAAAGAACAGCTCAAAATAAGCAGATGGGGAAACACAACTAAACTGCACCACCCAAAAACAGGACGTGGTTTTATGCTGTGGGAAGCAATGGAAAGCTTTGAACCAACTTAGCTCTTCCCACAGCCAGGACTTCATGTGGCTTCAAAAGTATTGACAAAAATAATACAATTTTCATGCTCTCCTGTCCAAAAGCCTGCATTGTATTTTAGATCCCATCAAAGGTCCGTCCGCTGTGACTCAAACCCGTCGTGGCCGAGGGCAGGTCTTATGTATCCTGATCGGTCTCACCGGTATCTTAAAGCTGTAGATATGCATGTTAAAATACCGCAGTCATAACGGAAGACGGAATGGGTCAGCTGGGCTAGGTAAGGAGTGGTGATGCTGTTGTACCTGATATCAGAGGGCCAGTTGTCACATTCCCCTTTGGCGCCCGCCGCTTTAAGAATGTCAAAAAGAAGTGAATCATCAGCTCCTGCTAATGGACAGTGTTAGAGAGCTGTGACCAAATGGTGGTCGAGAGATGGGAGGTGTCCTGCCAATTGCCCAGGTATAGCTGTCATTACGGGGCAAGCTGTTTGACAATATGGCCACAAGTGTGGAGCCCTCTGCTTTGGTTGGATCTGTGGTACCGGGTAATAAGAGCCACAGGTCTGCAGCTAAAAGCCAGACAAACCTGCTGCAAAGCTGGGCATGATGAGCAACCAAGGACAGAGCAGAGCGACTGCAACCCATACCCATCATTGGCAGTTCTACAAAAAAAACCCTTAACAGATACTTTAGTAACCTGAGATGCATTGCAGTGGAGGGTACCACAGATCAGACTGCTCGACCATGTTGCAATTCATTACTTTTCAAACTTCAATCACAACAGTGACATGACAGGGCCTGCCTCAAGACAGTGCCATGCGTGCCAGCGTGTGGTGAAATACCTCACAAAAGTGGGCAGGGCACCGAAAGAGGAGCTCGACAGGAAGTGGCAGACAAACAAGTCAGCATGAAAACCGAACCCATATCTGATCGCGATGCGGATTTACTGGGCTGCAGAGTGTCACGGAAGGTCATGAGCAGCACTCCGCCGAGCTCAAAACGCAGCAGCAACCACTGCACACTGTACACAATGGTCCTTGCTGAAAGGACCCAGCTTTAATTACAAACTGTCTCAGCTGCCTGCCGCTGGGGTTGCACTTCCTGTCCCTGGGGGAGAATACTTGTACTACCTGCTTCCATTTCCTGTCTTGTCTGCACTGCACATACAAGAACAGACCAGGAATAGCACAACACTTTTATTATCCTGCTACGTTGCTGTATTACAAAAGAGAACAAAAAATTGTAGTTAATTTGTTGCCAGTCCTGATACTCAAATGCTTGATTTTGGTTTTTGTTTAATGAAAGCAAATTTTACACTCAAAAATGCAATAAAAAAACAAATTTCCCCATTAGAACCCTGTGCTTACAGTACTAATAAGTTGTGGAAATAAAGGAAATATTCTATAGCATCTTAGCCATTCATTCATTCATTAAAAAAGAGGAATTTCTCTTTAATCCCATCAGCTCAGTACAGGAGTGCAGACTGGTGAATAAAGTGGAGACCACATTCAATCACTGATTAAGACAGACTGACAGTAACAGCAAATTAACACTGGTAATTCAGACCACAGTCCAAATGCTGTCTGAAAGTAACATGGATGCTGTGGTCTGCCAAGGCTTTTTGGCAAAGGACTTACAAGGGTCCCCTGAGAAGGCAGAAGACAAAGGTTTGCTCAAAGAACCGGGCTGTTGTTCTTTGCTTGAGTCTCCATCTGAACACAGAAGGACACTGCATGATTGCTTGGCAACTTCATTTTTCCGGCAGTCCACAATAGTTTTTGAATGCTACGGCTTTACAATAAATTGAATTAAAACTGCTCTGAATTTCTGAATTTTTCAGACACTCCCCAAACAAATTTCAGAGACACTGAGGCATGCTATCCTGAAGTACATAGATCAGGTTGTGTAATCCTTGATTGCACAAGCTAGGTGACTAGATTGTTTGGCCCAGAAAATTCTTTTATTGTCCAGAAGCTTAAATATTATGTGCAGTTTCACATTTCAGCCAACGTTCAGGTTCACCTCTTTCACCTAACTTTGCCATAGTAGACGAGTGCATTTTTTGAGCACAGAGAGAAGACGTGGAGAAAACAAAACAGAAAACCAGCAGTGATGTCTTTGTAATGCTTCATCTTGACACGATGGCAGGGGCAGGAGGGTGGGCAGAGGGGTAATTACTAGGAGCAAGTAGAACCATGGGGGTCCAGAAAAGAGTGACTAATTAAAGAGATGCCAGGAAGGACATTGTCTGCTGTCTTTCTCCTTTTCTGATTTTGTTCTTGTTCTTGGGAGTCTATTGTCACACATCCTCTGTCTCACTTTTTAGGGAGGCATCGACAAATTGGTGTAATGAGTCAAGTTAAGTCCGCTGCTAGATAGAATTGTGAACAGGGAGATTTAACTGGAAAACATGAAATTCAGGCAATAAATGGAAATTTTCTAGACATTACTGTAGTGATGCTTTTTAATTAAGTATATAGTAATGAAGAAAGACTGAAAAATTCAGATAGCTTTGACCTTTCAATTGTATTTAAAGCTGTGTATCCTCCAACGGGTTTGGCCCACGATCAGGTATACTGTTCCTTTAATCTGAAAATTTTCAGGGCCAGTGAAATCCCAAGAAACTTTTTTTGAGGGCTTGATGAACATTTTGTGAATCACTGAATTTGGTGACTCACGGATTTTGATAATTGTGGAAACTGAAAGAATAATACAGCCCCTCAAAGCATGATGGAAAAAAAAAATGCACCAAGTGGACTACATCAGTAAATGAAATGAGTATCAATGTCACAACACTAACAAGCAGACTTTGCTCTGTTTTGGAACCACAGATGACTCTGCCTCCATACAAAACAAGAATGACCCAAGCCTGACTGCAGTCCTCGTAACACTGGCCCTTTCTGATACAGTGAGCCTTTAGAGCTCCCTCTCCAGGCTAGGCTGCTTCACAGCTCCACTGTAACTTAGGCCAGGACCTGCTGGGTCCCCCCCAAGGCTCCTTTCACTTACCCATTCTCACATCTCATTTTGCATGCTGTCATTTGGTTCACTCTTGCTCAGGCCTGACAGTCTACACAAAGCTAAAAGACTACACGAGTCTGTATTTAGCATGAGTATGCAAAGAAAACCATATCATTAGGGTCTTATGAAGCAGGGTTGAATTCAAATGATGAATGCTTGTTACTAAATCCATGCTTGAGGATATTTGGTTCAAGAGAAGAAACATGCATGTGAATCCAATAGATCAAAAGGTATTTAAAACATATACCGTATTTGCTATCGTGCTTTCCTGACCACCTGTCTTGCTTTAATCACTGCCCTCATGATTGCAATTGATGTGAGTGATACAAAGATCACGGGAACAGTTGGACGAGGGGAGACTCTTTTAATCTGAGGAGGGAGGACGTTCACTTTGATGAGCTTCCTTTGAAGGATCAGGCCCCAGCATTCGCTCGATCAACAGGGGTAAGCGAAAATGCCAACGTGCCGTTCCGGCCTGTCAATCCCCTGCCTGACTACATAGAGCGCACAACTGCCTTGTCAAGGATGAGTGGGGGGGGGCAATTTCTGTTGTTGGAATTGTTTTTCCCCTTGCTTTATATAGCACACACAAGTTCATGAGGTCTGCAGTGGGGTCGGAACAATGTAAAACCGAGGAGTCTCAATACATGATAAAAACACTAGGTTGGAGAACATGGTTTATCGAGGGGAGCTGCATACAGTGGTTCAACACCATGGGATTTACGAGGCTTTTTTTCCATAATTACTTCAAATATTAGTTTTTCTTGGCAATCCATAAACATAATTGAGCAAATGCTTTTGTCCAATGCAATGTACAATTGAATAAAGTATGTGGTCAGAAAGCAGCTGGGGATAAGGGCCTTGCTCCAGTGCCCAACCATGATATGATTATGTTCTTCACCAGCTACTGGATTCACACCCACAACCACCCAGGCATGGACACAGCCCACAAACCTTCTGAGTTACACATCTGTCTGTCAGGCTCACCTCAGATCCATCAACTTACCAAACCACTTCTATACAAGGTTGTGGGGGGCCTGTACCCTATCCCAGGTATCTAAGGAGGCCCTGCACAGGCTGCCAACCCATGTTACAGGCAATTTAGAAATGCCAATCAGCCTTAATCACATGTTTTTGCACCACAGCTGAAAACCAACAAAGCATGGGGAGAACATGCAAACTCCATGTGATTATTTTTCACCCAAAAGAGCACCATTAGAGAACTGCAGAGTTGACAGCCACCTTAAGCGGAGGTGTTCATGTTGACAAAAATGCAGGCCCTTAAAAATAAAACAGAAAAAAGAAAAGCATTGGCCCCTATTGTTTCAGGGTGTCCATCATCAAGCTTTCACCAAAATACAGAGGGTCTATTTATGGAAGAACACGTGAAAAGGACTTTTCATGTGCTGTGTTTTTCTTTTTGCTCTGCTAAATTTGAGCATGCTCCATGCTGCTAGAAAAGACTATTAAATTATTGAAAGATGACCTGTGACCTGATTGGCTCAGTAAGTAGCAAAGCACCCTCGTGCCTTTGGTTTTGAACGCACCCGTATTTCAGTTAGCGTACTTTGCGTGCTCCTTCACTGTTTTTTGTGGTCTTCTCCCAGTAGTCCAAAGACATGCGGTTAGTTCAAGTGGCCTCTCTAAATTGCCCTTACTGTATCTAAGACTGCATTCCCTGTGATGGACAAGTGTCCAACGTTCCTCTGTCCTGCTGGCCGAGCATCCGGGGATAGATGCGCTGCTACCTCATTTGCGCTCCATTTCTCACAGAAAAGAAAAAAATCAGAAACACATACAAAACCCACTTTATGTGCAACCTTAACGAGCAAAAAGAAAGCTCTCAGATTCCCCAAATCCAGAAGAAACAATGGATGAGTAAGCAAACCAACAGAGAAACCTCTTGGCTTTGTACAAAAATGTCATTTAACACTGGAACCACAAAAATATTTTGACTTCTTCCAAACCCCAGCTAAATGAAAAGTAATCTTGTTTCTCTGTTTAAAATGTATAAAGTGGGTGCTATTGGTGTTAGCCTCAAATACTTAACACAGAAAGTCAGTGTATTTAAGGGACCCCTTGCAAATTCCATCCTTCAGACATTAATTTATTACGCTATGACAAAATACCAATCAAGTCTAGAAAGAAAGGAAAGAGAATTTTTTAACCCCTGGGATTTAGAGTACGATAAAGGCCTATGAAAATTAATGAATCTTTTCCAATAAAATGCTTTCTAATACTGTTAAAATTAAACCAAGTAAAAAGTGTCACAGCTCAAAATATCAAATTCTTTCACTTTCTGTTCCACTTATCTTTCACAGGGTCTAGCTGAACTCAAAGTGTCTTTCTTAAAAAAGTGGAGAGGTGAAGAGGCGTTGTTTATTGCTCTGCTAAATGGCTAACACTTGATATCTGATGCCACCCTTAGAACGAAAACGGAATGTACCTTGTTCAAACTTGTGAGGAGATCACCATCAACTGAACTGATTTACTTTTGGTTTCATTTCTGTATTGCCATCAGTGTCAGTCCCAGCAGAATATCCACAAGCTGCTGACTGAAAAACGTAAATTAGGAAAATAAAATGCGACTACATGATAGCAAAAGAAGAAGTCAGTCTTCATAAACAACAAAGATAGAATGGCCAGTATTCCTTAGTATGACAAATATGAGTGTCTACACACATACAATCTATAATCACTGAAACGGGTCATGTGGGGCATGCTGGCTTAGGGGTAGCATTGTTATCTCACACCTCCAGGGTTGGGGGTTTGAGTTCTGCCTCTGGTGTTCCTCCCACAGTTCAAAAACAAGCAGCTGAAGTAATGATAGTGTGTGAGTGAAAGCACGTATATTCCTGTGATAGACTGTCATCCCATCTAGGGTGTATCCCAGCCTTGTGTCCATAGCTGCCTGGGAAGGGCTCCATGGCCCCCATGACCAAAACCAAGGTAAGTTTTTAGAAGATGAATGAAATAGGTTGAAAATACATGACATCCAACATACACAATCATACGGTTCATAATTGTGCACAGTGAGTAGCACTATTGCTTCATGCCATCAGGGTTGGGAGTTCAAATCCCACCTCTTCTGTTTGCCTGTGTGTGTGAAGTTTGCCTTTCCTCCCACAGCCCAAACACATGTGGTTTGGCTAACTGGCATCTCAACATTGCTCACTGTGTGTGTGTCCTGTGATGGACAGAAATCCCATCCAGAGTGTACTCCAGCCCACATACTCTATGCTGACGTAGGTTCCAGCCCCACCCACTGCCCTGACCAGGACAAGCAGCTAGAGGATGGATAAATAATGTTTATGTCATACTATCTACAAATACCTGGCTTTGTTTAGGAAAATGTCATCATAAGAGACTTTTGGATGCCTCCAGATATCGATGAACTTTTCCCTCTGGAATCCTGCTCCCTTAAGGGTGCCACACAAATTTGTAGGCGGAGTGAAACTAGCAAAGATATCCTGCTAAGGGAAAGAGCAGACTAGCATCAAAAATAGCTTCTCCTCTGGCCTCTGGTACTGTCAAAATGCCTAGAAAACATAAAATATATATGTTCCAGAGGTACCAGAGAATGCTGTCCCAGCTCAATGCTGAGTAAGTAGAAAGCAATCTGTCCCCCAATGATCCAATCTGGCCAATCCACAACGGCTCTAAATGCTCAGAAGAGAACCAAACATGGCACGGGGCTGAACACAGCAGGGTCTAATTACGCAAGCCGGGCGAATGGAGGAAAACAACAGTGCCCTCCAAAGACATCCACAGCAACATGGCAGGAGCTGCAGCATACATCCGTTTTCAGTCTGTGAGGGGGGGTTATGGGCCGCAAATATTAATGCCGTCAAAAACATCACAACGTGATGCATTGAGTAATATTTACTGACACAGAATATTTATTATTTTAAAATCAAAGCCCTTCAATGGATTACTTTCTTTTATACATTTTTAGACTGAAATTCTTTATTGCCCATGGTTGCTGTTCTAAAATACAAATCCTTGAGTACAGCTAGAGCTGATAAAAATGAGCATTTTAGTAGCTTATGACAAATAGTCAGGAGTTCATTGGTGTTTTTGGGTGGGGGAACAAGTCTGTCTTTACAGCACTGATACCAATTATGCCACTGATACCAAATAGCACTGATACCAAAAAAAGAGACATTCCTCATGGTGCTTATGAAATTCCGCATGTACTGATAGCTAAAGGTGTAAGGAGTTGGGATTAGGAGCCCTGCTATTGTGCATCACTGGATGTACATTATTCTTGCTTGCCTAGCTGCTGTCCACCCTCTGATTATTTCCTTTCAATCACTTGGTATCTCCCAGGTAGTGTTTAACCCACCCACCAGTATGACATTGACTATGGTCTCTGACGCAGCTGACTGTGAGAAAGAGGAAGGACCACAATAAATGCAGGAACCAGAAGAGCACACCCCCATCATTTCAGAGCTCTCTTGAAAGAACTTCTTAGGTCTACTTTGCCTTTCCTGCAACAGAAACACCTCCCCGACCCCAACACCTACACACACGTGGGAACACAAGCTAACCACTCCCATGCCTCTTGACCTGTCGAATGATTTGTCAGCGCAGCAAAACATTACGGGCAAAGCCCACAACATCCTTTCGGTCTGTCCAAAGAACGCCAGACAGAATACATTTCCAAAGGCATGGGACGCGTGCACGCAAGTCCGTCAAACAGAACAATGTTTCTTGGTACTTGAGTGCCCAGATAGAAAGTGACAGTTTTGCACGCTCCTGAATAAAAGAGAAAAAAAAAGAGAAAAGGAGATTGCACAATGGGGAGGAGAGAGAAAAATAGACAATTTTGATGGAGATGGGGTTGGAAGAGACACGGTCAGGGGTATTAGGGGAAATCTGCTGATACCACACTTCCTGGATGTGGGGATAGAGCAAGACTGAGACACCTCACTGTCCGCCAGCAGCGCACGTTTCCGCTGTATTATCAGGATTTATGACACTCGGCCTCACCTTCGTCCTTCATTCCCATTGTAGAAAGGGGAATTAAGCCACATTATATAGCTCCATTATCCACATCCAGAGGGACAAAGAAAGGGACCTTAAAATGCAAATGATAAGGATCCTCCTCTAGGACGATGACGCCACACCCAGCACCCATTTCGCAGACTCTGTAAGAGCTAGAGAACGAAGGTGACATGAATGGCCAGCGCTTTGCATAAAGAACGAAAGCCTCAGATCCTAAGAAGTAAGTGAGTGACAGAAGAGTAAGCCGGAACGTAAGCGTCACACAGCCCTAAGTTCTGTGCTGAACGCCAGTCAAAGCCTTCCTGGTGCAACGTTCATGCTGGGGATGTCAGAGCTGTGTGTTTGACACCACTTCCACGTACCCAGACACCTGAGTTTCAACACACTTGCTGTGCAATAATACAGGCATCTTCTAACACACTTTTAAAATAAATACAATCCTGGATATTAAATGACTGCACAAAAGGTGTTCTTATGAACAAAGGGTATTTTGTACACATAGTTTGACAAATGCATTTCTTTTATTTCAATTACAGCAGACTCATATCAAAGCAAAATATTCTTGACTTGACCTGATTTGCCTAAAATATTCAGTCAGGGTCCCAATATTTCATATGACAACTGCCTCACAAGAACAATCGTTTCAGCATGTTTTTTAGGCAGGCAGCAATTTGGATAAACTTTAACAGTTCTGCCAGATTTAAAATGCCCAAGTGGAATTCAGACCTCGATCAAAAATAACCGGAGATAAATATCTTAAGAGAATAAAGAGGCACAATATAATGAAACAGCCTTAATAAGCAATGGATCACTGTATTTCAAAGTTAACTATTACAGGTAGCTGTGGATATAAACATAAACATCAGATCGAGACCATAGTGTGAAAATGGAGCAAGAAGACATGGTCTCTAAAACAGATAACAATCATACTCAACTTTTCTCTATGGGTTATGCCCATAAGGGTTTGACAAATGATGCCCCAGAGGATGCCAAGGGGTGTCAATAGAGTTTCCCCACTCTCTCCTAGGGAGATTTGAAGCTATAACTTACGGAACTGCTGTCCAATTTTATAATGCTTCAGTGATGGGCCAATGTGACAGTTGCAGCGTCTGTTGCAAGCCGTAGGATACTTGCTACTTAGCAACAAAGGGATGCGTAGTGGCACTAGAGGGAAACGGGCTGGCCGACATTGTGTTGTTGAGTCATCATGGCTGTGTGCTCAAGGTCTACAGGGGTGCACCTGGCTGGGTCTGTGACCAAGGATCTACTAGCTGTGAACTGTGCAGTGGGAGAAAGGGAAGTCGAAGGGAGCCATGTGGGGACTTTTGAAGACCTTTATCTTCTAAAGCAGACCCAGAATGAGATGTGAACTGTTCAGGGGGAGACAGGAGAGTAAGAGGCAGCCATGTGGGGACTTTTACAGATCTTCCACTTCGAAAGCAGACCCACACCGAGCTGTGAACTGTTCATGGGGAGAAAGCGGAATAGGAGGCAGCCATGTGGGGACTTTAAAAGCAGACCCAGAACTGGCACAAACAAAGAGACGTGTGCAAAGGATCAATCAGGGCAAAGTTAAATTTTGGACATGGTGGAAGGATTGTGAACATCCTTTTGTCAGGTCAACTTCATCCAGGCACTCCAGGTCTCAACAAATATTACTTATTTTTCAAATGACTTGCTTTGACTTTAATAATGCAACCCAGCACACTGGGGCTATAAAGGAAATCTGTTTAACCTCAAAATGACATTAGTACATGTGTCCAGTTGCATTTGATGCACTCGGCAGGCAGTTTTTCTGGCTTGGACCCAAACTTGGGGTTCTTGCTTATATTATTTCAGCTTCATCTGTTTTTTTTTATTTTTTGTGCACTGATGGCCACATTTGTATTATCGGCTCTATAGTTAAATAAGTGTATTTAATGTTGCTACAGTCATAGTAAATTCAGAATTTTTATCATAAATGTTCCGTGGAAATGATGTCAGGAGGGTTACAAAATAAACAAGTACACCGAACTGAAATCTGTCAACTGCCAGTCACACATAACCAGTTAGCATCTCTAAGTCACCTTCAATGTGTTTGATGTTGATATTGTGTGCTCTTCGGTGAACTCAGAACTGGGTGGCTTGGGATAGCCTCCTGGACCCCACGATCCAAAATTCAAGAAGTGGTGTGAAGATGGATAGATGTAGCCAACTGTAAAGTACAAGAGAAATTACTGCCAAAATGCTGCCTGTCATACTGACTATGATTAAACTAAACCCATTAATTGTGCCTCATGAGACTGTTTGAATTCACGCGAGCAGATTAATATCAAAAAGTACTATACCAGCATGCTGGTCTTCCATCCGAGTCTGTTCAAATAGAATCTGAATATTCCCCAAGATAATTTTTTTCTGGTCATATTATGTCTTCCTGAAATGCATATTACAATGTAATGACAGCATAAGTGATAAAAATCCCATTTATTACACAGTATAAACATGATTTATGTTTGATGTGAGAGGTTGTATTAGGTATGGTAAATTTGCTTTGCTCAAGACCCAGATGACATGGGGATGGGGTCACTGAGTAGGTATTTTGTGAGGATTTGGTGTTTAGTGAACTGTGAGGAACAAGCACAGAAGACAGCCATTTTTGAGTTAAACGAAGGGGGAAATAGCAGGGGAAACAGGAAGGGTGTTGTAGCTACAAATAGGTCACAGAGTGGGCTGGGTGTGTCACCTCATCTTCAGGAGTCTGAGAGAGGAACAGAAAACTGTTTCCTAACATTGGACATTAGCTTTGACTCGTCAGTTGACTTTGCCTCATACCGAGATGCTCACACCCTCCCTTGGGCTCATAGATTCAAATCAGAAGGCTGTGGTGAATTTCCACATAAGAGCCACCACGATGTAATGAGCTTGTTAACCAAAGAGACATTATAGAAATGAAAAGCTTCGATTACACCACTAAACTTTTGAAGATCAGCCTGGAGGTCTCTCATCACAGACCCAGAATTTATTCCTCAGTGTCACGTCACATAATTTTTCCATGTGAAAGGAAAAAAAGGTGAAGGGGTTAAATTTAATAATTCTATGTCATGAGCACAGGCGTTTCTGCGATGCCTTTACCTGGAAGTAATGAATTGCTCTGTTGAAAAAATAAATAAATAGCAAAATATACTACTGGTGCAAAGGTTAAATAATTGTATACACTCGTAGTTTTTTCAGAGGCTGCCTGCAAAATCTAAAGGAGCTGTCTGTACCCAGTGAACCCTGAGTCAACTCCAAACTGTCAAAAAGAAGAAAAATGGCCGGAGAGGTAAACAGGTGGGAACCGATCTTTTTTAAAAAAGCAACGAGACAAGCACTGATCAAACCTTTTGCATTAACATAATGAATCTGCCATAATTTTTAATTCAGAATTACAGCTGCATTTAGCTTGTGACAGAATGAAGGCATCAGTTCATTCTGTCACAAGTAATGGGTTTAGTTTAATGAATGAATCATTTTGAGACAAATTTCTCTGCGTAAGTTGTACTCTATAATCAAACGTATATGAATGAAATAAAATAACAAAAAACCATTGGTGCACTTCGAGCGCATATCTGTGTCCGTAACGAGCGGCGTGCACCCGCACGTTTCTAAAACGGGCCCCCTAAATATCGTCTAACAATACGCCACTGACTTTAGACGTGGTTTTTGTTGGTCAAAAGCGCAGTCATTTCGCTGCCTTAAAATAGCAACGCGCCGACAATGCGCTCAGCGACGTTTCATTTTAAAAACACCACTCCTACGAGTGGGAAACGCGCGCAAAATCATTTGTTATTTTGAAAACGAGCGCGCTTGGTGTGAAAATGAGTAATGCGTTGGTATGAAACTAGAAAAACCACTTTGCGTAGTGCTATTAATTGATTTTCAACAATTCCAGTGTCTGAGCGCATGGAGGTACACAGATTTCTTTGCTGGTTAACCAAAGTTATACCCTGAGAGGCAAATCTCAGCCCCAACGAACTGCTTGAAATGTGAAGCTGCCAACCGTTAACATGCTAACGTCAGAGACCGACCGAGTCATTTATGTATCAAAACGGTTACAATATTACTGAGCATAATGTTTTATTGTGCTTGGCAAAGAATCACGTGGTGGACTGAAACACAGACTCTCAACAAGCCTGTGTGATCCAATAATGCAACAGAATAGCAACCCAGATCCAGGCCTTTGGGAGATGCTCCCCCTCATCCCTCAAGTGCTTGCTTTTTCTGTCTCGTTGTCCTAGAAGATGCACATTAACAGCAGAGGTGGCTTCAAGAGGCTTCCAGCATCTTCCACCTGTCTAAACACATTACGCGGTCATCTTCTGTCACTTTGTCGCTCAGAACCCTGATGACCTACTGCTTGTTTTTCTAATGGACTTAAAAAAAAAAAAAAAACTTAATAGTAAAACAGGTCCATGTTGTTTTCTGACCTTGAGGATCCACCTGATAGGTCATGAATAAGTGCAGATATTCTAGCATTCGTGTGATAGCACTACTCTAATCTCCAATATACTGATAAAACTGATGTACTGCAGGATCTCCCTATGGGGGGAAATTTAATGGTTCTTAGGTATATGCAATAGTTACAATATTATAGTTATGCTTAATATGTTATTTTTTGTTTAGTTTGGATAGACTGAAAACTGGTACATAAAACAAAAGCGAAGGCAAAAACATCCCAACTTCCTAGATTTATATTTAATTTTAATTAAATTAAGAATTATTTATATAGATATTCATGCATTTTTTTTGGGATATACATCACTCTTATAACTTGTCGTGAATACTGTAGAGCTTCTTAATCAGTCCAAGACTTCACTAATACAATTTGCAAACTCAAAATATCACCACTGATTTCCTAATGAGACTCTAATATTGAGGGAAAAGATTATAACAGCAACTGGAATAATTAAACTGTCAGCACACCGTGAAGAGTTTCCGGCATGTCTGTGACAACAGAAGATGAAGCAACAAAGCCAGACCTTGTGGATTAGTACTCATTAGATTCAGCTGCTTTTAGTGACCATTTTGCTTTTATAAGGATTTGCACATTTTCTGAAGAAGGCACTTTACATGCTGACACACCACCTTTGTCCTTCTTAAAGTGACAGCAAAAAAAAAAACACAAGCTTACATTCCCCCAACCCTGACTGACATCTACTGCTCTCTCAGCTTATATAAATCTGTCTCCTGCATAGCATTGTTTCTCAGCTTATCTACCTCTTATGCATCTGCCTTAACCCATTCTCAGCATATACTGTATACCTCTTATATACATGTGCCCCCACCCTCTCTCAGCTTAAATACCTCTCTTACATCTGCCTCCAACCTTCCTCAGCTGATATATCTCTTGTACATTTGCCCCCACTTTTTTCAGCTTATACACGTACCTCTTATGCATCGGCCTCCAGCCTTTCTCAGTTTAGCTCTCATACATCTGCCTCATTCATAGCACCTGTTCACTTAAGAAGCGGTCACATATTCCATCGGGGGCATTTAAATCCATAATAAGAGGCAGAGGGATGGGGGTAGGGATGGAAAAGGAAACACAGAGCTCCATGCATACACCCTGCAATCCAATACAGGCTGGGATGTGTGTGGGGTGGGAGTGCAGGGGGCAATGACAGGCTATAATAAGATTTCCCCCAAGCAATGTTAAATATGTATAGAGGAACATGCAGGACAAAAATAATTCCCTTTGAAGGAGAAATGCACTTAGAAAAAACTCCATAGACATGCTAGCAGAGGGGCTCAAGCAGCAAGGATGGACACAGAGTACTTCAAGTAACATTGGTCTGTCTGTATCACCACGGTGATCGAAGAGGAGAGTGACACTGCAATGTGTCACATGTGGAGTCGACTGATAGCCAAGAAAAACTCATTAAAGGTCAGATCAGTGCTTTCAGAAGACTTTAAAAAGCAAAACTTAAACATCATTCAGTGTATTTATCACAATAGCAATTATGAAAACTATAAATTGTCTGGATATGCAGTGCAAAGCCATTCCTTTGTATAGAGATCTAATTAAGTGTACAGAATTCTTGATTAAGCTTTGGATAGACATGACTCCAGTCCAATTAATATGAAAATCTTAAAACGCAATAAAAATGAGCTGCAATGTTAAATAATTAGTAAACAATACTAAGACTAATTTTGAATTAGTCTACATGCTCTAGGCTACTAAAACCGCTTACTGAATTTAAGTATGCTATACAATTCTCCCTAGCAGACAATACAGCCAGTATATTTGTTTAGATCAACAAATCTTTTTGCTGTGTAATCAAAGTTTTAGGATAGCAGCAAAATGTATGTAAAAAATGTGCTATGTTATAATACCAGCTACTTCACATGCCAATAAAAGGGGAGCTATCAGCAAATTAGTGGTTAGGGGTCTATAGTAGATCTTTGTTTTGCTAAAGGTTCCTGCAGCTGCCAGAATTTACTGGAACTGAATGAAGATCGATAGTTGTGTCCAATTAGTTGTCTTAAAATGTCTTACTCTTTAAATAGTGTATTAGCAGCTTTGCCAAAGTCCCCAATATCAATAGGTCAAAAGAATATGTATGAGTACTACACCATGTCTAGTTCCTGTAACATTTTCAATGAAATATCCACACACAATTCTTTGAACTTCTGTCAGTAGGATGTACTTGTACCTCTACCCTTCCATCAAGATTGGTTTGTAAATTCAAGTATCCTCCATAAACGCTTAACCAAAGCAGTCGTGGTGAGATTGATACCCATCCCAGGAAGTGCAGGAAATGCCCTGAATGGAATGTTAACCCTTAACGGGACACACACACTCACATAATAGGGGCAATCTAGGTCACCTAAAAATATGCTTTTGGACTGTAGGAGAAAATCCACATGAACTTAAAAAGAACATGAAAAACATAAATGGAACAGACATCCCAAGAGGTGTGAGATTACAATTTTAATAAATAAGCCATCACATCACCTCTTGTATGTAAACGATATGTCTAAACAAAGAAACAAACAAATAAATAATCAATACACTGGATTAAGTTTAAGTAAAATGGTGGTAAAGGCAGAGATATTGATTAATTTGTATAAAATTAGTTTCAGTCTACAAATCAGCTTATGCTTAATGGGATCAGTAAGATCACATGACAAACTTTCAAGAAACAATGGTAGATAACAAGTGGAAGACAGTCTAGCAATGTCCTCCTTCAAGATAAGATAAGATTGCTTTAACGAAAAAAATAAACATTCCTGACGCGTACCGAGCGGAGCCCCGCCCCCACCTCGGCTACTCAGACCACATCTCTGTTATGCTAATTCCTTCCTACAGACCACTCGTCAGGCGCTCCAAACCGGTTCTGAAGCAGGTGAAAACCTGGCCAGTAGGAGCCATCTCTGCTCTTCAGGACTGCTTTGAGCACACTGACTGGGACATGTTCAGGGAGGCTGCAACTGAAGGCAACTGCACCAACTTGGAGGAGTACGCAGTATCAATGACCAACTACATTAGCAAGTGCATTGATGATGTCACTGTCTCCAAGTTCATCACCACACGCCACAACCAGAAGCCGTGGATTACTGCAGAGGTGCGCGTGCTACTGAAGACCCGGGACTCCGCTTTCAGAGCAGGTGACAAGGCGGCCCTGAAAACAGCAAGGGCCAAACTGTCCCGGGCCATTAGAGCAGCAAAGCACGCACACGCCCAGAGAATCCACAGCCACCTCCAGGATAGCGGTGACACACGGCGCATGTGGCAGGGCATCCAGGCTGGGCAGGGCAACCAATTACAAGACAACACCACCTGCCTGTGACAGTGATGCCTCCCTTCCAGATGCACTAAACAACTTTCATGCACGGTTTGAGGCGCAGAACGACATGGCAACGAGGAAGATCACCCCTCCTCCAGACGACCCAGTGCTGTGTTTGACCATGGCCAACATTCAATTCAATTCAATTTTATTTATATAGCGCTTTTAACACGGAGCGCGGTCACAAAGCACTTTACATAGTCCCGG